>CM062819.1:740589960-741189960 GCA_031772625.1 Pinus tabuliformis | reverse complement strand
CTTTGTTAAAGGTCATTTCAATATTTTCGAGACATGTACACCAATTGACTTTTAGTAATTTTAAACTTCACCAAATATTCTGAAGGGTCAACATCTGATCAAATTTCTTTGAGTTTGAAGTTTGAACAGCTTGCTGCCTCGTTGTTTCTGATTTGTAGTCTGATGTAATTGTACCAGAGAGTGGATCAGGAACGTACCTTAACAGAGGGCCAAAGAGATGAATTTGAGGACATGCTTCGTGCTTTAACCTTGGAGAGAAATCAGATAAAAGAAGCAATGGGGTTTGCTCTAGACAATGCCGACGCAGCTGGCGAGGTATTATTGTCATGATGATGATGCAGCTGTGGGCTTTATCTTGTCTCTTGGTTAATCATTTTGACTACAGGCTTTCTTTACAACTTAATTGGTGCCGTGCATGCATTGTAGGTAGTTGAGGTACTTACAGAGTCTTTGACTCTAAAGGAGACACCTATTCCAACTAAAGTTGCAAGGCTCATGTTAGTTTCTGATATTCTTCACAATAGTAGTGCTCCTGTGAAAAATGCTTCTGCATATAGGACAAAGTTTGAAGCAGCATTGCCTGATATTATGGAAAGCTTTAATGACTTATACCGAAACATCACTGGTCGGATTACTGCAGAAGCTTTGAAGGTTTGTATGTTTCTGATATCTATATCATAATACGAGTAATGACTGTGTGGATCATTCTGTGAATTTTTTCACATTTATATTCTGGCGTCCTTGCAGGAGAGAGTGATGAAAGCTCTCCAGGTTTGGTCAGACTGGTTTCTCTTTTCAGATGCTTATGTGAATGGACTGAGAGCTACCTTTCTTCGGTCTGGAAATTCAGGTGTCCCTCCTTTTCATTCAATATGTGGAGATGCCCCACCATTGAAGGACCTTGATAGTTCTGAAGCCAATCTTACGGACATAATAGACGGATCTGGTCCAAATCAAGATGCTTCTCTGGCAATTGGAGAGGGAGCAGCAGCTCGAGAATTGTTTAGTATTCCTCTTGTGGAGCTTGAAAGACGGTGTAGGAAAAATGGTTTATCTATTCGTGGTGGTAGGGAGGTAATGGTTTCCCGATTGCTTAGCTTAGAAGAAGCAGAGAAGCATAAGAACCAAGATCAAGATGAGGATGTCAGGTATGGGTATAACTTTGCAATCGGAGGGAAGCATGCAAGAGAAACTGATGCTTATTTAAAATTGGGAGGGGGAAGGTGGAGCACAGGTGAAGAAAGAAAATCCATACTTGATGATGATAAGGACTATATGTCCAGATCTAGGCAAAATGTTCAGGAAGAATCATCTTTATGGTCACGGGCTGAGGAACGTGAATCAGTGGATGCCTCTTGCAGTGGAACTTTACCAAAAAATGTTGGTGTGGTGGGGACCTCAAAGTCATCAATCCCACAGCCAGATCTAAAACCTTTAACAGGCAATTCTATGAAAACACATCCTGTATTACAGGCTTCAAAGTGGACTCGTGAGGATGGTGGAACTGATACAGAGGACAAGGCAGAGCTTAAGGGACTTGGTTTGAATTACTCTTCTTCTGGTAGTGATGACATATTTGGGGGTTCTGGGAAAGAAGACAAACAAGAAGTCATAGTGGACAACATTGCTTCTACTCTTAATGACAGTGGAATGGATGAAGGTCGCAGGTGATTCTCCTTGCCTCTAGGATGCTAATTTATTTTGTTCCTTTATATATATACCATCTGGTTTGATACTGTAAACGTGTAATATCAGGCAAAATCTACGTCAATTGGAGGTAACACTCATGGAGTATCGTGAGTCTCTTGAAGAACGTGGCACTAAGAATGCTGAAGAAATTGAAAGAAAAGTCTCTTCCCACAGAAAGAGATTAGAAGCTGAATATGGGTTAATAGATCCTGTGACTAATAAAGACACTAGATCAGATTCTGGATACCACAGGCATTCGTCTCGCATGGCAGGTAATGCATGAAATTGTATATCTACTGGATTGCATTTGATTGAAGTGGGTTCCATATGAAGTCTCTGGTGCTTGGAAATTGCAGCTCATTTTAAGTCAGATTTATAACAACTGGTATCTACATGATTAATATCTTTGTGGCTTACTTATTTTACTTTGTTATGGGTGCTACTAGAGAGATTCTCTCTGGAACAGAAGGAAAGGCGAGATGATAATAGGGATTCATCTTCAAAAAAGCGTAGTCGCAGTGGGAACCGTAGCAAGAGTCCCTCACACAGATTAAGTAAAGACAGGGAAAGAGAGGATAGGGAGAAGGGTTTTGATGGGGATGGGGAATGAGATCCTGATACTGTTTCTGTTCGTCGTGAAAGAGATGGTAATAGAGATAGGATTCGTGATTCTGATGCTGGAAGGGGGAGAGGGAGGAGCGGCAGTAGAGAACATGACAATCATGACAGGGATAGGGACAAAGACAGGGAGAGGGGCAAGGGAAGAGAGAGGGATAGGGATCGTGATAGAGAAAGAGAGAGGGAAAAGGAAAGGGATAGAGATAGGGAAAAAAGGAGCAGAAGAAGCTAGTCATTTATTTTAGTGTCTTCTGGTGCTAATATGTCCTCTCTGCATTTTTATTCGAGTTGTGATATCTATACAAGTAGGTAGTTTTATTTCATTTTTAGGTTTAAAGAAATGTTTCTTTGCCTTGGAGGTTTTGGATTCAAGTTATATTTTATAGCCTGCATGATTAATGCAGAATTCCATTATTGAAATTCAGTTTGATGCAGAGTTGTCCCATAAGCATACTAAGGCGGTTTCAAAGTATAGAAGGTGACTTCTAACAATGTTTCATTTCTCATGTAATAGAAATTGATTCTGATGTGCATGCCTTAGAACCTTATATATGAAAGCGTTGTTTGTTATATGTTCTCTCATTTTTGAGGTGCTACTGATGAGTTGTCAAGATGCCCAAAATATGCACACTTATGATGGTGATTAGCTCCCCATGTTTCAAAGGGTTTTGTTCTTCAGCTGGCTAGCCTTCTAAAGGAGTATTCAAACCAGCAGAGAGTTTATGCAGTGGAGCATAACTATTACCATATTATATGTATTTTCTCTGCTGAACTCGGGTCATGGAAGTGAATTATCTAAAATACGTTGTCATTATCACGTGACTAAGTGACAGGTTTCATGGAATCTACTGAGGGACCTTAATTGTAATTTTTCCATGATTGCAGTTGTCACTGTTAGTGAGTGTATTTGATTGCTAGCCTCTTTCTTCCATTTTTATGTTTTCCAATTTAAATGCTTTGAAGGCTGTAAAGCCTGTAGGCATTTTAGTCTCTTTTTAAACGAAACTTTTTTAGATTTAACCAGTGCAGATACTGATATACTCTGCAAAAATGAGATTAAACACAAATATAGTGGTGAGCATTTGAAAGATGAGAATCCTTGTAACAGTTTGATAGGTGAGCCTAACTGTTTTATAATCAAGCTATTAAAAGATAATACTACATGCAAGGATGATTTGATTATAATAGTCATCAGCCAGAAACTGTGAGTTTCTTGTCATTCCTGTTCTAGTTACTTTCAGAAATGATTTTTTGCTGCCCACATTTTATGGGATTAGCCAACATTTTATGAATACCAGTTGATCCATAGTTGCCTGTGACTGCTGTTAGGCATTTTATTACTAAAATTCATTTATTATCTATGAATTTCACAATCATATGCACCTTTTGCATATACAAACCCAAAGATAAATGCATACATGTGTCTTAAAAAACATTATGAAATGCACACTGTTATGCTGGATAATGATAAAAGTAACTGAAACTCCGATATAGTTTGTACTATCATGCAGAAGTCATATCATGGTTTTATTAAGTTCCACAAATATTGAAGGGAATTCAATGTAGAGAAGTGACAGAGACTTGTGATGTTGTTTGGCTTTGATATTTTACATTGATTACTAGCACATGGCAAGGTTTTAGTACTTGACTTGCTTTTACTGATTTTCTGAAAACATGATGTTGGCTACTTAAGATCATGGTACATGGCCAAGATTACTACGATACAATTCAATGTGTGTTGTTTATCCATGCAACTTACATACCCTAAAGCTATAATAGCCTTTTTGGTGAATGTCTCTATAATAGCGTTTGGGAATTGAACTACTGAATGTCATTCCATCTTGTTTAATATGGTTTCTAAAGCAGTCAAACTTAAACATGTAGTGAACGTATCCCCATTTATCATAATTGATAGAAGATGAACATGGATATACACGGTGACCATATGATCTACATGCAGATAATAATAGTTAGTTGCTTTATTGTTAAAGGGTGGCTGACTTTGGCCAGGGGCAGTTGAATATGATGATTATGAATTATTTCTCACCAACTTAAACTTTCGAAATAAACACTCTACCTATAAACAGCCCCTCTTAATGTTTTTTAAAATGATTCTAAATAGTTGATATTAAGATATCTCCGAATGACATTTATTGGAATGGTAAGGCTGCTGGTAAGAAAATTTGGTCCTTGGGGAAAAATATCAGTCATTGCTACCAGTTTGAGTCTTTAAACAATGTGGGTACGATGTATAAAGTTTTTAATAAAACACAATCTATGCAGTGTTCAATCTTGCTTTGTGTATCGATTTGTTTTAGTATTCTTTGCTTTATGGTGTTTTCATTGCATTTCCAACTCATCTTCTGTTACACTTGAGATTGCCTGTCACAACTTAATAACTCAAATTGGGAATTATGGTCAGCCATCCCGTTAGTGGAGCTTGACATTTGCTCCATTGACATCCCTATTCCTCATGAGAGATTTTGTGCTCACCAAAATGCTTTCTTTTTGATTGAGGATCGCAAGATGTTGGTTCCATACACAACTGAGTGCCATGAGCTACCAACTCATGTATAGCTAAGCCTGCTACCGCAACGATCATATTTATAATAAGATGGAAAAGGAAGCATGAATATGCCATTGACCATATGATTTACATGCAGATAATAACAGTCAGTGGCTTTATTGCTGAACGTGAACTGACTAAAATTTGGATCAGGACAACTGAATATGGTGATTATTAATAAATTCTCACCAGCCTAAACATTTGAATCAAGGATTATACCAATTAACTTCCCTGCATGTTTTTTCTAAAAGTGATTCAGAACGGGAAGCTGACATTATCTAAGATCCCTCTTAATGACATTTTATTAGAATGACATGGCTTGACACAAAAATGAATCATCTCTATCAATTTGTCCTTAAACGGATTGGGTACAATTTACAAGGCTTTTAATAAAACATATAATCCATTCAATATCCAATCTTGTTATGTCTGTTGACTTTGCTTAGTTTTCTTTGTTTTTATGGTGGCATCATTCCCATAATTGATTGCCAATTCCTCTCCTCTTGCACTTTATATCTTTTGTTGCAATATAACTTAATTGTGCATTTATGGCCACAAATCCCTTTCTTGGAGCTTGACATTTGCTCCATTGAGATCCCTTTTCCATATAAGAGGTTTTTGTTGATAGCGATGCCTTGTTTTCAATTGAGCACCATGAAACTTTGATTTGGACATACATGGAATACATGTGTATTGTTCCAATCACACTTGAAAGTTATTTGTGAAGAAATAGTCATTTGTTAGTTGCAACACTAGTGACAACATTTCAGACTAATATTAAGCCTATACAAAACTGCCATATTTGGCAAGGATGTTATCCCAACAATTCTCTTAATGGACTATGATCATTGTGAGTCAAATAAATCTTAGATGGACTTATAGTGTTATTGGCATTCTCTATAATAAACACAATGCTCTAGAATCTTTAAGAAATAATCTTCATTGCCTATTTAATGAATGCAAATATCTTCTTAGTGGAGGTAAATGTAGAGAGCTTTGTGTTGAGTGCTAGGGTGGCTAATTTCAACATTTACGAGTACTTGTGATATCGACTTGGCAAGACCACACCTTTGTTTGTGCCAACCAAACTCTTTCATGGTCACACATATGTAATCATGACAATATTCCCAATGATCACATGCGACCTCGTAACTTCAATGCCAACATGTTAATTATACCTCATCATTTATAGCCACTTGCCCATTTACCATCATAACCAACTTCAACAAAATCATGGTCACTATATTACCATACAAAGTTGCAATAAATGCAAGACATCCAATGGTTGCTTATGTTTGCAATGAATCTTAACATATATTGTCTCATTTGTAGCTGCACTAGTCTCCATTGGTTAAACAAACATTACGCAAACAACTTTGCAATGTATGTGTAACATGAATAACCCCCCAACTTATGACCCTTTTATGGGCAAAATAAACATTATATGTCACCTTAATAATGGAATCCCAAAAAACAAGAAAATAAATCATGGACATACACATTCCCATCTTTTAGTTGGATGAAATAATCTCATAGTTGCATAAGAAAATATTTTTTTCTATTGGAATTAGCTTCTACATATAGGCGGGCATGGGACTAAGAATAAGGACAAGTATTTCAAAGAGTATTAATCACTATGACTCATTTAAAATATGATATTTTTATGCTTTCCTTTTTCATTTGGACATGAGATTATGTTTGTATAGATGACCCTTGCAATTCAAATTGTAGGGATGAGGCAATATTAGTAGACTATAACATTAGTTCATGTAATGATTTAGAGGTACTATTACATGCCTCATGCCCAAAGAGGGTTTAATACCACATGATATATTAGAAATGGAGTGATAAAATGAAAATGAGTGAATACGACATGCTTAAACATTGATCACACTTATCTTTACTAATAATAATTGACAAAGGAAACATGGATATCAAGGGTCACAATATATAATCCACATTAAAAAAGTAGTAGTTTGTGGTTTTATCATTAAAGGTGGGAAATTGACGTTGATTATGATGAAGGATAATCAGATTTTGTGACTATTAATAAATTATGACCTACTTAAACCTTCTTAATAAACCTTATACTTAAGGGATCATTCTATACCTTGATAGACAACTTGAAACAATGCATGTATGGGGTCTAGGTGAAACAATTGATAATCAAGCCAAAGCATTAGCTTGCTATCTAGGTTAGGATTGTCAATTCATGATGGATAAAAGAATTGATCATCATAGGAGGCATTGCAATCATAATAAGGTATGTACACAATTCAAATTCTTTGGTACATTGCATCTTGGCGAGGTTCATTGCAATAATTCACAAATAAGAAAAAATGTTTGAATTGGTACATTATCATGTGTTAAGGGCACAAAATGCCCACTTGATATGTTGGCTAATGAGGCCTCTTGTTTGGAGGAAGGGTTACTAAGAATAAAAGATAGGATTATGGTTTCATCAATTCCATAACAAGATTATTATCATTCAACCCAAAATTATCAATGCAAATCCAATAAAATGGCAAGGGGTAGAGTGTGCTAATGATGAAGGGATGAGATTTTATGTTAAGAGGGACTTTTGGTATGACCAAACATACAGAGATTGATGGTAAAGCAACCTCATAAGATTGTAGTGGATACTAAGGCGCAAGGAAATCACATCATTGTTGGCCTAGTTGATAGCCCTCCATTTCCTGACAATTCATTTTCTACATCAAAAATTCTTGAATTTTGGAGGCTTATGAAAATTGGTGTGGAATCTAAGCTCTTGGGCTCTTGTCTACCCATCCCTTTTTCATGGTTTAAGCTAGTTTGTTCTTTGTTCAAGGGTTAGAGCTTTGATTTTTCCCAAGAATGATTTGAACCTCATTGAATTTTGGCCCCTTCTAAATATGGTAGATCATACTCACACAGGGTGTTGTCCCTTTTGCGAGGTCATGTATATCTGTCGGGCATTATCGAGACATGAATGCCTTATAGTTGTTAATAAATCCAGCCTAATGTATGTGACAAACATGATTGCTTCTTAGGAAGTTAGAACAATAAGCATGCAAGAATTTTGAAAAGCGTAATCCAACAAAATAAGCAAATGGAAAGGTAGAGGAAGATTACAATATACTTCATCATTTGGTTATAGGGTTAGCAAAGAGTTTTGACTTTGTAGTTTCATGTTAGAGAATGCCAGTTGATTCAACACTTGAGAAAGCACAAGGAAGAGACAATCTAACAAGCACTTGGGGAATTCAAGCCACCTCCAAAAGAACAATTGGAAACTTGTAGTGAGCATGATTTTGTTTAATTTCAAGTTTTCTTGAATGTTTTGCAAATCAATATTGATTTTAGGGCAACTTTACAAGATTTATTCAAGTAAAATTTTGAGAAATGCCTATTTGAAGGAAAGAACAAAGCTACTTGAAGTTAGAGTCTTTGAGCTTTGGAGAGTTTTGAGAAATTGGACCTTGGCTAGCTACATTTGAATTATTATGCTGAACAATATAGGTGGAGCCCCTTTTAACGCAAATCCATAACAATTTTAGTGAAAAAAATATTATAGTTACATCCCAAGTGTTGGAAAATAGAACGTGGTAGTTATTAATCTTATTTTCCTTTAACATTGATATTTGTTTGTAAAACTTATATATCTTCTTTATGTTCTTTAGTTAGATATTTCTGTCAAACAATATCAAGAACAATAACAACAATAAAGGACACAAATGTTAGACTCCTAGCCAAGGAAAAACCTCCAAGGGGAAAACTTGAAAAAATTTTCTCTTCTTAGAATCTGCTTCAAATGAGATACAAAGACACAAAACCTAGATTGAGTCCTCCTCCAAGTACAAAGTCAACCTTCTAACAAGTCCTCTGATTTTGCACCAATCAACTTCAAACGGCAACTTCGTCCTTGCAGCTTATCTGGAAACCCTAATGTAGCCTCCTCTTGAGACCTTCCTAGAGCAAGATGACTCCCAAGGTCAACAAGGTCAATATAGGGTTTTCTCTCTTCCATCTACAAGATTTTGCACTTCGTCCTACTACAATTCGGACTTGCAATTTCAACCTCCTTGTGCAACACTAGAAAGCCCAGATCTTTACACATGTGAGAGAGATAGAGCCAAAAAATAAGATATTTAGACCTCTCGACTTCTTTTAGACCTTCACTCTCATTTTTTTCTCCTCCTAGCTACAAATCGAACTCTTTCTTGATAGATCAAACCTGTGAGTGAGTATGTCCAAATGAGGTCGAACAACTTCCTTTTATAGCCTTCTCAAGGGGCCAAATTCCCTCCTTTATGCTAACTTGATGATCCTAGGGCCGACTTGTACTCTTAGAGATTCTAAGACTTTCTAGATTAAAAAATAAAATTTTATAATTACAAATTGCCCAAAAGGGTCTTATAAACATAATGTTGATTCCACTAACTCATTACAATAAATCCTAATGATTCGGATTGGATCATTATATTGTTTGTCATCCATCTCGATGCACTTAGAGTGGAAAAAGTGGAGGAATAAATTGACGAGACCGTTTTTACCAACATGAACTAGTCTGGTGAAACGAGGTCTAAAACCTTCCAGGGACGTTTTGAGGCATCAAACAACATTTTTTGGGGGGAAAACTTTATTGCTTTCGCTTTAGCTTTAGCATGAATCCTTTTCATGTTATTCTACACACATATATCTTTCCAATGACGCATGAAGCATGTCAATCAAAGTCCGTATGCAAAAGTTATGCCACTCAAAAGTTGACCTCCTTTTTTCACACTTATAGTTTGGGAGGATGCCACATCAGTGCCCATTATTCATGGAAAATGGGCTAGCCACGTGTTTGTGATGTAAAAGATTCTAGAAATTGTAACTCTATTTAAGAGTTGATGTAGTCAAAATTATCCACTAGTAGGCTATCAAGGTGTGTTATAATCAGGCCACTAGGAAGAAAAGACATTCCATTCTTTCGAGAGTGTTTTGTTCCATAGCGGAGTAAAGATAGACAAGAGAGATAGGAGGTAGAACACACAGAGAGGATTTGTACACTGTAGTAGCCCACAAGCCACATACATTACTTCTTTGTACTTGTAGCCTTATTTTCCAAACAGAGAAATAGAGCGATGTAACCTCACCTTCCAGCTGAGTTTTCTCCTGAAAGGGTTTCCTAGAGCATATCTTGTGTCTTATGTGTGTGTGTGAGTTTATTTTATCGTTCTCTATTTTTTTGCATAATTTCTATTCACATGCATGCACTAATTATAGTTAAATTTACTAATCTAGAAGTTTAATAAAAGTGTAATAGTGTAAAAAATCAATTTTTTAATATACTATTATCAGATATGTTGTGACAAACTATCGAGTGGAATATCCACAGAATTTTATGGATCATTTGGTATCAGAGCGGGTTTCTTTAGGTATTTTGTGGAGATTGCAAGGATCAAAAAATTAGGGAGAAACAAAGAAACAATTGAAGAAAGAATCCATAAAAGATCAACCCGGTTTGAGTGTCGTGAATTAGTCCCCATTTAAAATGGAAATAAAAGTTGATATCAAACTATACCATGGCGAGATCGATGCTTGGAAGCTAAACCACTGGTTGCAGCGACTGTATTTCAATGTCCATTAGATCGAGGAAGGGCAGATAATCTGTTATAGATCTGATCCAAAAGATATATGAGAATAGAAATAAACCCAAGAATAATAAGATCCAAATATAGAAATGATTCTTTATTGATATCAAACCCTTAAGGTAGGGCAACACCATACATTCACTCCTTAAGGAAGGAGAACACTCCACAAGCCATATGCCTGTTCATACAATAATCCTTCACTATATTGACATGGAGTCTCTAGCCTCTATATAGGTCTCATACATACAATACCATGGGTCATTACCATGGTTCCCTCATACCATCAACTAATACCATGGGCCCATTACATTATTACTAACTACCTGTGGTCCCTTACATGATATGGGTTAACCACCTTATTTATTACTATGGCCCATCCCAGTATTACATTATTACCTTGGGTACCTCCCTTGGTACCCCATATTATCCCCCTAGGTATATAACATTCCACCCCCCTTGCATGTTTCGTCCCCGAAACATGGGAAGAACACAAATAATAAGATCTACTCAAAAGAGTAGTCCACTGGTACCATGCATGTGCATCTAGCCATCCAAGAGAAAGGTGAACCCTTGGCTTTGTTGGTGCCTCGCTCGCTTGAGATGGAAGTTGACCATGGCAACTCTTCTGTGCTGATGTGTAGTAGGTGGATCTTCGCTCCTCGCTATCCATCATACATGGGTTGTTGTCATTGTGGCGAATTGATTGCCATCTTGTTGGTTGTTTTCTTGCAGGGTGATGTGGGTGATGATATGTTGAAGTTTTAACTCACGGTGTCTTTTTCTTTAATTCTCCCTGCTATGGTGCTTGTTGTGGTGTCTTCTTTTCCAATATGACTTCAACCACTGAGCCCTCCTCTGATGTATCATCACCTGTAACCTTTTCTTCTTCAGCCTCTGTGTTTGATTGTTGATCATCAAAGGCTCATCATCTGATATGTCAGTCCCAGGAACATATTCTGCTTCAGCCTCCATGTGCTCTACCTGTTTATTGATGGAAATATCGTGTAATGTAATTTTCTTCTTTTTATACCAGAGCTTCAAGAATTTCTTCTGTACATTAATATTGATAGTACCCACAGATTCCATCCAAGGATATCCCAAAACAACATCCATATTATCCATATCTGAAGTATAAAAATCACCATGCAACACATACTTATCCATAGAAATCTTCAAATCCTTATACACTTGAACATCCTCATCATCGACCTGCGTGTTTTCAATGTATTTTGCAGGAACTTGCAATGTTTTTGCCAAATTAGCATTGATGAAATTATGCTTGCAACTAGGATTTATAGAAACAATGATCTTCTATTTTTGAATCAATCCATGAACCTGCAATAAGGAAACATCAGTAGAAAATAACCCTTTAGGTTCCATGGTTTCCTTCTTTTTTGTAAAAATAAAATCTTTGCTAAGCAATGTGTCTGTCTGTGTGAGCTTATTGACAAGATTAGTTTTTCGGCCAAAGTGGTCCATAATAGTTTTTGTGAATATATCCCAAGTCCAAAACCTTCTATTGGAACATTGATGCTCTTGCCACCATTGTCGTCTTTCATTGTCCAAGTACATGCTCCCCACCATAAGTTGAGTCTCATCATCTAAGATGCGATTTAGATTGAAATACTGCTCCATTCGTGCTAGCCATCTAGCTGGATGAGAGCCATCAAATTTATACAAGTCCCTCAAATGCCGATTTGGGCCCGCCATCACAAAAAATTTGGCGAACGATACCACTTGTTATCGCTTCGATACCACTTGTTATAGATTTGGCGAAAATTTGAAATTGTCACAGTTTCGTCAATATTGCTCAGAATCCCTATTATGACCTGTTTTCAGAAATGGGACAATCATTCTGCATTTGCCCATGTGATAGAAATCTTGATCCAGGCACTTGGAATTTCAGATCTGCGCTGCAACTCTCCCGCCGTCACCAAAATTTCTACAAAAAGCGCTGATTTTAAATCAGCGATATCTCCCTCATCCGGACTCCGATTCGATTGATTTTTTTTTTGAAATTGAGTTTTTTTTCACAAAAAATCCAGATCTACAATTAGATTTTGTAGATCGTGCACCAGGACGTCCAGATCTGCGTCGCAAACTCGCTGCCCTGAAAAATTGTCTGCAAACCCACTGATTTTTAGATCAGCGATATCTCCTTCATCCGGATTCCGATTCAACCAATTTTTTTTTTGAAATCGGCTATTTTTTCACAAAGAATAAAGATATGCAATTAGATTTTGCAGATTTTTCACCAAAACATACAGATCTGATCTGCAAACTTGCCGCCCCCGAAATCCTACAAAAAATGAAAAAATTTTCTCCACTTTTGTGCGCAAGAAAGTGCTCTGATACCACTTGTTATAGATCTGATCCAAAAGATATATGATAATAGAAATAAACCCAAGAATAATAAGATCCAAATATAGAAATGATTCTTTATTGATATCAAACCCTTAAGGTAGGGCAACACCATACATTCACTCCTTAAGGAAGGAGAACACTCCACAAGCCATATGCCTGTTCATACAATAATCCTTCACTATATTGATATGGAGTCTCTAGCCTCTATATGGACCTCATACATACAATACCATGGGACATTACCATGGTTCCCTCATACCATCAACTAATACCATGGGCCCATTACATTATTATTAACTACTTGTGGTCCCTTACATGATATGGGTTAACCACCTTATTTATTACTATGGCCCATCCCATTATTACATTATTACCTTGGGTACCTCCCTTGGTACCCCATATTATCCCCCTAGGTATATAACATGATCTCATTCACGTAGTTGAAATTAAAGGGTCGTGCATTGACTTTTTGGGAGATCCACACAAAAACCTTGAGGTTGGAGGGAGAACCTCCAGTGACTAAGTGAGAGGATTTCAAAACCCTCATTAAGTCATAGTTTTATCCCATTGGGTACGTGGAGGACCAGTGGATTCGATTGCATTACTTTAGGAAAAAGTCGAGTCAAAGCATGCAAGAGTACACCACATAATTCAGAAAGATGGCTATAATGTTGGGTATCTCTCCAAAGAACCTAGATGTACTTCTCAAGTACTTGGGGGTTTGCACTGCCATCTGCGTGAGCAAGTTACGTTGTTCAAGCCCAAATTAGTGGATGAGGCTTGTGTATAGGCATATTACCTGGAAAACATAGGCCTAAAGAGAGCGCAATCAAGTGCATCAAAGTAGGGACAACAAGATTCTTCTGAGGAGGGGAAGAAGAAGCAAAAAAGGGGAAAAGATAAGAAGACGACAACCGCAACACACCAATGTAAAGATCCTAGCAACCATTGCAACCCCACTGCAACATTGATGCTCATACAAAAGAAAAATGATGGAAGTTGCATGCAGAGCTAAACTCGAAGAATAAGAAGAAGAGGAATCTCATGGCCATAGATTCGAGCAACCAGGTTGAAAGTAGCTGGGACGTGGATGAGAAGGTCATCTGTACATTAGTGCAAAAGGAGGTGAATCTAAGTAGCCTTCAACAACAAGAAGATAAATAAATGACCAAACTCTTCCATATAATAATACAACTCAAAAAGAAAAATATTGATGTTTGATTCTGGATCACAAGCGAATCTCATTGCGACAGAGTTGGTCAAGAAGTTGGGGATGGAAGTTCGTGATCATACAATTCCATATCCACTGGGATGGGTAAATACGGATGCAAAGTTGAAGGTAACAAAACAATGTAAAATTAGATTTTCTATCAGTGCTGATTTTAGTGATGAAGTAAATCTAGATGTGGTTCCCCTTGATGTATGTGGAGCCATGTTTGGGAGTCCATACATGTATGTGTGTGATGCAATATTTATGAGGAGAGCCAACCAGTACCTGCTCGTCAAGGATGGAAAATTATTCATCATCAATGTGTACAATGGTAAGTCAAAAATTTCATTGATAAGTGCCAAACAAGCTAAGAAATTGAATAGTTCTAGGAAGAAGTATGTTTTATTTCTTTTAAGAGAAAGACATTCTGTAGAGGAGTCAATAAGAGGCAAGGCATCCCTGGAGCGGTGTACTAAGAAACAAAAAAAAATAATTGGTGGAGTTGTTACAGGCATACAAGGATGTGTTCCGAGAGCCTAAAGGGTTACCACCTAAAAGAGAAGTGGAGCACAAGATCCAGCTATTGCTGGACTCCCCATTGCCAAATATTGAACTATACAGATAGTCTGTTCTAGAAGAAAATAAGGTGAAGAAACAATTACAACAATTGCTGGAACAGGTTGTCATTCGACCGAGTACATCACCATGTGGATCACCCATCATCATTGTGCCAAAGATGGATGAGACTTGACAGATGTGTATAGATTATAGGGCATTGAATAAAATCACGCTCAAGAATAGATACCCCCTACCTAGGACGGATGATATGTTAGATCAGTTTTAGCAAGCAAAGTACTTCACCAAGTTGGACTTGAATTCTGTATATCACCAGGTTTGAGTTAAATAAGAAGATATCGGGGAGACCACCTTCAAAACTAGGGAAGGTTTGTATGAGTGGTTAATCATGCCATTTTGGCCTATATAATGCACCAACTACATTTATGAGATTAATGAATGATGTATTGTTCCATTTTATAGATTCATTTGTTATTGTCTATTTGGATGATATACTAGTACGTAGTGCTACCTAGGAGGAACATATTTCACATTTGACGCAGGTGCTGGAAACATTGAAGAAGCACAAGTTGCTAGCAAATCTCAAGAAGTGTGAGTTTGTGCAACAATATTTGGTGTATTTGGGGTATGTGATCGGTGGAGGAGAATTGAAGATAGATCCTTCCAAGATGGAGGTGATCATGAAATGGTCGGTGCCTATTATTGTTTCCCAGGTTAGGAGTTTCATTGGGGCAACACAGTACCTGAGGAAATTTATAGCCTCATTTTCAGTGGTAGCAACATTGCTCCATGCCATAACAACAAGTGGCAAGAGTTTTCAGTTGGGAAAAGGTTAGCAACAAGGTTTTGAGGAGCTAAAGAAGAATACCAATTAAGCACTGGTTCTGACATTGCAAAACTTGTAGCAACCCTTTGAAGTGGAAATAGTTGTGAGTGCGTATGCTATGGGAGTTGTCTTGATGCAAGGAGGAAGACCTGTATGCTACCATTTTGAAGTATTTTATGGGAAAATTCTTAACTACCCTACCTATGATAAAGAGCTCTATGCCATGGTGCAAGCTATGAAGAAATGAAAGCACTATCTGATGGGAAATTATCCAGATAGATCACCAGCCGTTACAGTACTTGTAGGCTGACAATAAGTTATAACAGACCATGCATTGCAAGAAGATGGAGTTTTTACAACAATTTCATTTGGTGATCAAATATAAGAAGGGAAGCATAAACAAGTTAGCTGACATGCTTTCAAGGCCACCCACATCAAAGATTTCATCTTTGGGGACCCTTATGCACATTGAGCCATTTACCCACTATGCATATAGAGAGGCGTATCCAGAGGATGAATACTTCAAGGAGTTGTATCAGCAGTTGCAGAGTTAGAGACATGTATACGATGGCAACAACATCGTTGACTACCATCTCCAGGATGGGTTACTCTAAAGGCTGGATAAGCTCTGTGTTACTAAAGGTGAGCGATTGCAGCTAATTAGAGAGGATGACACCTCTAAGATTACATGACACTTTGGTGTAGGGAAGACCATGGCTAACTTGCAGAGGTATGTGTATGAGCCCAATATGCAAGAGCATGTAGCTAAGTTCATAGGAGGATGCATGCTTTGTTGTACCAACAAGCCTAGTAACAGGAAACAAGCTCTATATCATCCCTTACTTGTACCTACTTGTCTTTGGGAAAGCATTTCCATGGACTTTGTGGGAGGTTTACCTACAACCAGGAAAAGACATGAATACATGTTCGTGGTAGTTGACAAGTTCAACAATATGTGTTTTTTAATGCCCTGTAAAAAGACCAGCAACAATCTTGTTCTTTAGACAGGTTTGGGTGCACTTTGGGATACCAAGGAGCATTATTTCAGATATGGATACAATATTTCTTAGTGCATTCTAGACTACATTGTGGTAGAATATGGATGCAAAGTTGAAAACATCTACAACATTCCATCCATAGACAAGTGGACAAACATAAGTAGTCAACATGACTTTAGTGCAACTTCTGAGGAGATACAACCAGAAGCATCGAAAGAATAGGGATGAAAATCTGGTATATATACAACATTCTTACAATAGAGCAGTCCACACTTCTACAGGGAAGTCCCCTTTTGAAACTTGTTTCATATATTTTCCACCTTCATCTTTGGATATTGCATATGGGCAACAAGGAGGAGTGAGGGAAGATCTTACATGAGATGCTTCGAGGGCTGAAAAATTTATAGAAAAGATCAAGAAGATCAATTTATATGTACAAGAAACATTGCAGAAGTCATAGGAGAAGTATAAGACTAGGCATGATCAACACATAACAAAAAAATTATTCGAGCTAGGAGGTAGAGTATGGCTATAGTTGAACAAGGAGAGGTTGTAGGGGTCTGGTAAGAAAATCAAGGCTTTGAGGTATGGTCCATTTGAGATACTGGATAATGTGGGTGAAAATTCCTGTCAACTTAGTTTACCACCATATAAGTGCATTTACTCAGTTGTGAATGTGGAGAATTTGAAACTCTATGAGCCTTCCCTGCTCGATGAGGAAGAGGAACATGTCCTACCTTCAGTGGAGGATTTGGCACCCGACGCTCAGGCAAAGTTGAAAAAAGATACAATTTTGTAGAAGAGGTCCAAAACTACAAGACAAGGGCAACATGGCTTTTGACAGATTGGGTTGAAGGGACAACTCCCAGACAAAGTTAAATGGAACACCAAAGAGAAGGTGGAGGAAAAATTCCCTCACCTCATTTAGTAGAAGCTTTTGGGGACCAAAATCCTCCAAAAATGGGGAGGTGTGATCTTGATTGGATCATTATATTGTTTCTCATCCATCTTGATGCATTCAGAGTGAAAAAAGTGGAGGAATAAGCTCACGAGATCATTTTTACCAGTGGGACCCAGTTTGGTGAAATTAGATCTGAAACCTTCCGGGAGCGTTTTGAGGCATCAAACGACATTTTTTTGGGGGTAAAAATATTCCACTATAGTGTATCACATTTCATGATATTCTACAAAATATCTTTCCAACGATGCAAGAAGCGCGTCAATAGGAGTCCGTATGCAAAAGTTATGCCACTTAGAGGTTGAACTTCTTGTTTTCACACATATAGTTCGAGAGAGTGCCGTGTCAACCCCATTATTTATGGAAAAGGGGCTAGCCATGTGTTTGTGATGTCAAAGACTCTAGAAAAGTCTATATTGTAACTCTAGTTAAGAGTTGATGTAGTCAAAATTAACAACTACTAGGTTACCAGGCTGTGTTATAACTGAGCCATTACGAGGAAGGGGCATTCCATTCCATTCAGTAGAAGCTTTTGTGGACCAAAAGCCTCTCAAAATGGGGAGGTGTGATCTGTATTAGATCATTATATTGTTTGTCATCCATCTTGATGCATTCTGAGTCGAAAAAGTGGAGGAATCAACTCATGGGACCATTTTTATCGGCGAGACTTAGTTTGGTGAAACAAGGTCTGAAGCCTTCCGAGAGCATTTTGAAGCATCAAACAATGTTTTTTGGAGTAAAATTGTACAATTATTCTATTGACTTATAATAAATCCTAGAAGTCCTCAATGGGGACTTTAACTTAAAACTTGATGACCCAACCATGAAGCCCAAGCTTTAATAATAATAATAATAATAATATAATTTCTTTTCATTGCTTTTCATAAGTACATTTTACTATGACCTAAATACAATTATGAAGACTGAACTTAATTACATTTTACAACACCTTTAGCCTTGATATTTGCTTGTGAAGCTAATTTATCTTCTTTATGTTCTTTAGTTAGATCTTTTCATCAAACAATATGAAGAACAATAACAACAATAAAGGACACATATGTTAGGCTCTCAACTAGAGAAAAATCCCTCCAAAGAGAAAACCCAAAAACTCTTCTCTTCTTAGAATATGCTTCAAATGAGATACAAAGGTCCAAACCCTAGAACAAGTCCTCCTCCAAGTACCAAGCTGGCCCTCTAAGAAATCCTTCCTTGATTCTATACCAGCCAACCTCAAATTGCAACTTTGACTTGCCAACTTCAATATTGCAACTCGTTCAACAACTTCGTCCTTGCAGCTTCTTTAGGAACCCTAATCCAACCTCCTCCCGAGACCTTCCTAGAGCAAGACAAATATCCCAAGTTCAACGAGGTCAATATAGGGTTTGCTCTCTTTCAGCTACAACATTCTGCACTTCGTCCTACTGCAACTCGGGCCCGCAATTTCGACCTCCTTTTGCAGCACAAAGAAACCTAGATCTTCACATGTGTGAGAGAGATAGAGCCAAAAAATAAGATATTTCGACCTCCCAACTTATTTTAGACTTTCACTCTCCTTTTTTGCTCCTCTTAGATACAAATCAAACTCTTTCTTGATAGATCGAACTTGTGAGTGAGTGTGTCCAAATGAGGTCGAACAAATTCCTTTTATAGCCTTCTCAAGGGTTCAAATTCCCTCCTTTAGGCCAACTCGATGATCCCAGGGCCGACTTGTACTCTTGGAGATTCCAGGATTTTCTAGATTAAAAAATAATTCTTTTTATAATTACAAATTGCCCAAAAGGGTCTTATAAACATGATGTTAACTCCACTAACTCACTACAATAAATCCTAAGACCTAACATACCCTAGAAGCATGAAGAACATGATTTTACCTAGAATACCATTAATAATGAGCATGAAGCCCATGCTTTAATTATAATTTTTCTTTCTTCTTTTTCTTGTTTGTTACATAGGATACATATTGAAATGAGTACAACAATTATGAAGATCAAAACTAGTTACATTTCTCAACACCAAGGCCCCCATTACAATTTTTCATGTCCTCAGGACCTTATCTAATTTCCTAAAATTTGTATTGCCATTAAGTCAGATCATGTTTGACTTACCCAAGCATGAAAAACTCCAACAAGAAAATTATAGAATGTGAAACACTTGCATGATTAAAATATCATTTTTGAGATTATTTATGTAGAGTAACTAATTAATGCATAACTTATGTACGATGAAATTATATACTATGAGAAGTAGTTACAATGGCCAATTTATCATGAATTTGGATGGTCCACTTAACACATGTTGCATATAGTGATGCTCATAGGGATGAAGAATTGCGATTGATACTAGTGAAATAAATAACATAAAATCAGTCATTACCTTTGATGCTATCACATCTCGATTCAAATTGTATCACTTTATAATTTCTCATCCATCTTGATGCTTTCAAAGTGGAAAACTTAAAGGAATAAATTTATTGGACTAGTTTTATTAGTGGGACCTTGATGCAGGGGCATGAGACTTGGAGGGAAAAGACTTCAAACTTATTCCAAAAATAAAAAAAAAATCTACAAGCAAAGGAGTGGGATCCTTTAGCCATCAATTTCCATGTTTTTCTAGTTAAGCATAGAGCTTGAATATAGAGTTAGATCATGATGTAATAAGTGTTAATTAGTTAAATGTAGTGGAGATTCTTGAGGAGAATACCTCGCAGAACAGATATGATTAGTTAGTGTAGTGGAGATTCTCAAGGAGAATACCTCGCAGAACAGATAGGATTAATAAATTTCAGCCTTTGTATTAGGATTTGGTTGTTAAGACGAACCAATATTTATGTAACTTTCATGCTATTGTAAAGGGATTTTTGATCGAGTGGTTTAATATCATATTGCTTAAGTAAAGAGGAGGATATCTCTGTGTATTGGTCGATCCCGGAGGCATTGTGACCTCTGAAACTCTTTCTGTGCATCTGAACACTTGTTTGTTTGTTAAATATGGTATTTATGCATATCTTTGGCTTTCTCGCATCGCTTACTTGTAAGTCTTTATAACAGTGGTTCGGCCCTGGTTTTCTAGTTAATACTCTGATAAGAGTCGGTTTGAGTGTTTTTCCTTCATATCGGCGTGCTCTGTTTCCAATTTATGCATCGTTTTAGTCCCGCAAGCTAAATTCCTGTTTACACTAAGAAACAACGAAAAACATAGTCCAAATTTGAAATCCGGACTTGAAGTCTTATAAAGCGTGGCTTATATCCATATCGGGTCCATAAGTGCTATCAAATTGCATTGCTTCAGTGGAGAGGAACCGGGCCTGTTGAACTGTCGAAACCCGATATTGTGATACTACCAGATCCGAAATATTATAGAGGAGGGTTTAAAATCTATCGGGTCTGCGAATAGTTATCACATCACAAGTTTTCAGCGGGAGGAGTCTGGCAGAGAGGCGTTGAACCTGTCGATTGCGATTAACCGATAAGTGCTACAGTGCTATCGCATCGGGGAAACGCCGATAGTGAAGCGCCGATGTGTTGTTCCATTTCTCATGGAATAACCCGTCGATAGTGTATTTTCATGTATAATTGCATTATGGGCATTTTAACCCGTCGATAGTGTATTTTATGTATAATTGCATTATTGCTATTTTCAAAAGCGTCGATAGTGTATTATGTAATTCCTATGGAATTACAACGTTGATAGTGCTAAAAAGGGCCTCTGTTATGAAATTGTTCCCAATAACAAGGGTTGGGCCGATTAATGGAAAAGGATTGGTGATAGTGGCCAAAAAAGGAAAATTTATAAAACAGTCAGTCTAGAAATAGATGATTGATACTCCAGTGGAGGAAGATGAAGGGATTCGGTCAGATTTAGAGGAAATTATTTCGGGGTTTGAACGTTTGTCCATATCACCTGCACCCAGGCCACCATTAGTGGTATCAAAGCAACCTGTTGACACTGAATTGAATCTGAGAAGCAAGAGAAGGAAATTTAATATGGCTTTCAGAGTTGGAAGAGGATGAGGACATGGTAGAAGAGGTCGACCAATTGCAAATGCTGAGATGATGGAAGTTATGAACCAGATGCACGCTAGATTAGAGGCATTAATAACAGGGAGAAATATAGATGACTTGGATATTAATGAGCGTGAGGTTGAAGCTGAAGAAGAGGAGGAAACTGTAGCAGCTACTCTTGAGATGAGATTCTTCCAATCAGTGTTGAGATCCACAACTAGGCCAAAGACTGATGTTTCAATATATGAAGGAGGATTAAATCAAGAAGAATTGATAGACTGGATTAATGGCATGGAGAATTTTTTTGATTATGAAGAAACAAAAGATGAGAAGAAAGTAAAGTTTGCTGTCACCAAGCTAAAAGGACATGCAACACTTTGGTGGGATGGAGTGCAGGCAGAAAGAAAGAGACTTGGAAAGAAACCTATCAAAAATTGGAGTAGGATGGTAGCAAAGCTAAGAGGTAAGTTTCTACCAAGTAATTATCATCAAACCTTGTTCAAACAGATGCAGAATATTAGATAGAGGTCTATGACAGTGAAAGAATATACAGAGGAATTCTATAAGGTAAGTATAAGAGCTGGAAAAACTCAAGATACAGATGAGAAGGTGGCTAGATATGTGAATGGTCTTAGGATGGACATTCATGATGAGATAAGTATATAGTCTCCTAAAATAGTAGAAGAAGCTTATTAGATGGTACTGAAAGCTGAATAAAAACTCATAAGGAAGCAGTCTGCCAGAGGAAGAGGTAATTTCCAAGGAAAGGGAAGTCAAGGTGGTAGAGGAAGATCTACAACACCTAAACATGGAGCTAGCAGTAGCTCAACCCAACATGCAACCATAGGAGGTTATGCAGGTGGCAGAGGGAGTTTTTCTAGAGGAAGAGGAGGTAGAGGAAGAGGAAGAGAAGTAAGATGTTACATGTGTAACAAACTGGGACACAGAGCTTTTGAGTGCCCAGAGAATGCAGGAACAAGTTAGAGGAATGAAATTGTTGCTCAAGTTGAGGAAGAAGTAGCAATAGTGACAGAAGAAGAAAATGTCCGAGAGAGAGGAGAAGCTTTGGTAGTCAATAAAGTTTTGTTCAAGCCATCAAAGGAGATAGTTGAACCATCACAAAGAAAGACTTTGTTCAGAACAGTGTGTAAGGTTCAAGGGAAATGCTGTCAGATGATCATTGATAGTGGCAACACTGATAATTTGGTCTCTACAGAAGTGGTGGAGAAATTGAAGCTGAAGACAATGAGACATCCAACACCTTACAAGGTGTCATGGTTACAAAAGGGACATCAGTTTTTAGTGAATGAACAGTGTGAAGTGGAGTTGCAGTTGGGAAAATATAAGGATACAATTGTATGTGATGTGATGCCCATGGATGTGTGTCACATATTGCTTGGAAGACCTTGGCAATATGACAGAGGAGCTATGCATGATGGGAAAATAAACACCTACAAGTTTGGTAAAGATGGTATCAATCATACATTGCTACCTATGGGAGAAGAAGATGCACCAGGAAAGAAGACTGATCCAAAAACTCTATTACTAGGAAGAAAGGAATACTTACAGCAGATTGAAAAGAATGAGGTAAATTTTACTGTAATTTGCAAGCCCAAGGTAATAATGATTTCTACTAAAGTTTCTGATTTACCCATTGAAATTCAAGAAATGTTCGACAACTATTGTGATATCATTGTTGATGATTTTCCTAATGAATTACCACCCATTAGAAGAATTAGCCATCATATAGATTTGATTCCTGGAGAAAATCTACCAAACAAAACAACTTACAGAATGGCTCCCACAGAAAATGAAGAGGTTAGAAATCAGGTTCAGGAACTGCTTGACAAAGGACTGATTAGAGAAAGTGAGTCCTTGTGTAGTACCAACAGTGTTGAGTCCAAAGAAGGATGGAGGCTGGAGAATGTGTACTGATTCAATAGCCATCAATAAAATCACAATCAGGTACAAATTTCCTTTACCTAGAATTGAAGATTTGATGGATTGTTTGAGTGGAGCAAAGTGTTTTACAAAACTAGATCTTAAGAGTGGGTATCATCAAATAAGGATAAGAGAAGGAGATGAGTGGAAAACTGCTTTTAAGACAAATGAGGGATTGTATTAGTGGAGAGTAATACCTTTTGGGTTGTCAAATGTACTAAGTATGTTTATGAGACTCATGAATGAAGTTCTGAAAGAGTTTATTGGTAAATTTGTAATAGTATATCTGGACGATATATTAATTTACAGCAGATCTAAGGAGGATCACATGAGACATCTGAATTATGTCTTACAAAGGTTACATCAAGAGAAATTATTGCTGAATTTGAAGAAATGTTCATTCATGAAAGATGAGTTAGTGTATTTGGGTTTTGTTGTTTCCGCTGAAGGATTGAAGATGGATCCAAAGAATATCAAGACAATCATGGAGTGGCATTCACCTAAAAGTATCTTTGAGGTGAGAAGTTTTCATGGTCTTGTTAGTTTTTATAGGAAATTCATAAGGAATTTTAGTAAGTTCAATGCTCCTATTGTTGAGACTATAAAGAAGGCTAAGCAACCATTTAGATGGACTGCTGAAGCAGAAAAGAATTTTTAGCTGTTGAAGAAGAAGATCACTGAAAAACCTGTTTTGGTTCTACTTGATTTTAGTAAACTTTTCCAAGTGAAATGTGATGCCAGTGGAGAAGCTATTGGAGGTGTTTTAAGTCAGGAAGATAGACCTATAACTTATTTTAGTGAAAAGCTGAATGATTCGAGGAAGAAGTATTCTTCTTATGATAAAGAGTTTTATGCAGTTGTGCAGTCATTGAAGAAGTGGAGACATTATCTAATGTCAAAAGAGTTCATACTTTATTCAGATAACCATGCATTGCAGTATATTATGCAGCAGCCAAAGCTTAACTAGAAACATGCCAAATGGGTAGAGTATCTTCAGGGTTTCCATTTTGTTTTGAAGCACATAAATGGCCAATCAAACAAAGTTGCAGAAGCTTTAAGTAGGAGAAATGCATTACTTCTAGAGTGTCAAATTCAAGTGTTGGGTTTTTCTTAAAGAATTGTATGAGACAGATTTAGATTTTAAAGAGGCATTTGAAGCTTGTAAGAATCATGTTTTGATGGATAGGAATAAATGGTTGGATTATTTCTTACAAGATGGATTGTTGTTTAAAAGAAATCAGCTGTGCATACCAAATTGTTCTATGAGGGAGAACTTAATCAAAGAGAAACATAGTGGTGGACTTGCAGGACATTTTGGTATAGATAAGACTTATGAGCAGTTGAACAGATTTTATTTCTAGCTGAAAATGAGATCTGAAGTGGAAAAGTATGTGAAAACTTGCAAAGTCTATCAATATGCAAAGGGAAGAAGCCAAAACACAGGTTTGTATGTTCCATTACCAATTCCAGATAGGCCTTGGGATATGGTAAGTATGGATTTTGTTTTGGGCTTACCAAAGACTCAAAGAGGAAATGATTCAATTTTTGTTGTAGTGGACAGATTTTCAAAAATGGCACATTTTATTCCATGTTATAAAACTAGTGATGCTACTCACATTGCTAATTTGTTTTTCAAGGAGATTGTAAGATTGCATGGGTTGCCTAAGAGTATTGTCTCAGACAAGGATTCCAAATTTGTTGGAAATTTCTGGAGGACATTATGGAAGAAGTTGGGAACTAAACTGAGTTTCAGTTCTGCCTATCATCCACAGATTGATGGATAGACTAAAGTTGTGAACAAGAGTTTGGGTAATCTTTTAAGGAGTCTTACTGCAGAAAATCCAAAGTAGTGGGATCAAGTATTGGCATAGGCTAAATATGCATATAATGAATCACCTAATAGGAGTATAGGGAGGTATCAAAGTCCATTCCATATAGTTTATGGAATGCACCCAAGAGGAGTATCTGAGTTAAGAAACTTGGGAAAAGATGAGATGAGAAGTGCAGAGGGAGAAGATTTTGCTTCAGAAATGCAAGCAATACATGAACAAGTGAAACAATAGCTACAGGATAGCAACATCAAGTACAAAACCAGAGCAGACATGAAAAGAAGAGAGATGAACTTTGAAGTTGGAGATTTGGTTTTAGCACACCTAATGAAGGAAAGATTTCCAAAGAGGGATTATAACAAATTGAAGTTCAAGAAAATTGGACCATGCAGAGTATTAAGGGAATTTTTTTGCAAATGAATCTGGAATTGAATTACCTCTTGATGTTGGAATATCTCCAATTTTCAATGTTGTTGATCTGTACAAGTATGAAGGTGAAATTACAGATGATACAGAAAAGGATCAAGAGACACAGGAAATTGATTGGGTAAAACAGTTACCTACAGCAAAGGAATTACAACCAGAAAGGATTTTGGACAAGAAAGTGTTCAAGGAAACTAGAGTACAGGAGTACTTTCAGTATTTGGTCAAATGGAAGGATCAGCCAATTGATCAATCTACTTGGGTAACAGAAAACATGCTACAGAAGTTGGGCAGTTCTGTAGAAGAGCTCATGGACAGGAGCCCATGAAGAATTTTGTCCTCAGGAGTCTGATGCAGGGGCATGAGACTTGGAGGGAAAAGACTTCAAACTTATTCCAAAAATACAAAAAAATCTACAAGCAAAGGAGTGGGATCCTTTAGCCATCAATTTCCATGTTTTTCTAGTTAAGCATAGAGCTAGAATCTAGGGTTAGATCATGATGTAATAAGTGTTAATTAGTTAACTGTAGTGGAGATTCTCGAGGAGAATACCTCGCAGAACAGATAGGATTAGTTAGCGTAGTGGAGATTCTCGAGGAGAATACCTCGTAGAACAGATAGGATTAATAAATTTCAGCCTCTGTATTAGGATCTGGTTGTTAAGACGAACGAGTGTTTATGTAACTTTCACGTTATTGTAAAGGGATTTTTGACCAGTGGTTTTATATCATATTGCTTAAGTAAATAGGAGGATATCTCTGTGTATTGGTCGATCCCAAAGGCATTTTGACCTCTGAAACTCTTTCTGTGCATCTGAACACTTGTTTGTTTGTTAAATCTAGTAATTATGCATATCTTTGAGTTTCTCGGATCGCTTACTTGTAAGTATTTATAACAGTGGTTTGGCCCTGGTTCATGGAAAATTTTAGGGGCTAATGTTCGCCCAGTGGGCTAATTTTCCATGATTTTTCCAAAAAACGATTCGCCAATTTCCAATTTTTATAAAAGATTATTCGCCCAAATTTTAGAATATAAAATTATTTTACCTTAAAAATTGCCAACATTATATAGAGACCATATATAAAATCATTATAAATTTGAATAATTTTGCAAATATATCATTAAAAAATTTATAGTTTGCATAGTAGGGATTAGTGAGATTCGCCAATGTTTTTAAACTTCAAGAAAATTTTCCATCCTTAAAATTTTCCTTGCCCTGGTTTTCCAGTTAATACTATGATAAGAGTTAGTTTGAGTGTTTTTCCTTCATATCAACGTGCTATGTTTCCAATTTATGCATCGTTTTAGTCCCGCAAGCTAAATTCCTATTTACACTAAGAAACAATGAAAAACATAGTCCAAATTTGAAATATGGACTTGAAGTCATATAAAGCGTGGCTTATATCCATATCGGGTTCATAAGCACTATTGCATTGCATCGCTTTAGTGGAGAGAAACCAGGCCTATTGAACCACTGAAACCCGATATTGCGATACTAAGGGATCCAAAATATTATAGAGGAGGATTTAAAATCTATCCGTTCCGTGAATAGTTATCGCATCGCAAGTTTTAAGCAGAAGGAGTTTGGCGGAGAGGCATTGAACCTGCCGATTGCGATTGATCGATAAGTGCTACAGTGCTATCACATCAAGGAAACGCAGATAGTGAAGTGCCGAGAGTGTTGTTCCATTTCTCATGGAATAACCCGCCGATAGTGTATTTTCATGTATAATTGCATTATGGGTATTTTAACTCGCCAATAGTGTATTTTACATATAATTGCATTATTGCTATTTTCAACAATGCTGATAGTGTATTATGTAATTCCTATGGAACTACAACGCCGATAGTGCTAAAAAGGGCCTCTGTTATGAAATTTTTCCCGATAACAAGGGTTGGGTCGGTTAATGGAAAAGGATTGGTGATAGTGGCCAAAAAAGGAAAATTTATAAAACAGTCGATCTGGAAGTAGATGACTGATACTCCAGTGGGGGAAGATGAAGGGATTCGGTCAGATTTAGAGGAAATTGTTTCGGGGTTTGAACGTTTGTCCATATCACCTACACCCAGGCCACCAGACCTTGTTTGAAGAATTGAGGTCTGAACCCTTTCAAGATCAGTTTGAATCTTTAAATGATATTTTTTGACGGAAAAAACTTTTTTCTTAATCATAAGATTTGTGACATTGTTCTACACTCAAATCCTTTTCCAACAGTGCAAGAATCATGACAATTAGAATTTTGATTGAAAAGTTCTATTGAAAGTTGACTTACTATGATTGACCACCATAATTTGAGAGGATGCCACATTAACCCTCGTTACTCATGCAAAAGGGATTTTCCACGTTGGCAATAAGAATAATACTCTAGAAGGCTCTAGTTGTAACTCATCTTGATGGTTGAATGGATTAAATCTAACCCCTATTTGGCTGTCAGGATATATTATAACAGGGGCACTACGAGGAAAATGGATTCCATTCTATTTTCTTGTGTTTTATTCCATAGTAGAGAAAAATCACAGTGTGTGGATAGAGAGAGATTTTCACGAAGGTGGTTTGTGTTCTATAGCAACCTACATGCCCCAAGTCTCAAGAAACTCCATAGAGTCCCTTCTCCTTTGTACTTGCATCATTTCCATTCTAGACAAAAGAGATCTAAGCAACCTTGCCCTCGAGTTGGGTTTTCTCCCAAAAGGGTTTCCTTGGGCACATCTTGGTGTTTACTATGATTAGTGTGTATTTGTGTTTCATTGTTCTCTATTTTTTTCTTTTCATCTTTGCATGCATAAAAAAACAATAATAATAAATATATAATTTAAAAGAAATAACCTCTCATACTATAGATTCCAATTTTTTTTATTAGATATATTGTCACAAATTGTCTAGTGGAATATGCATGGTAGTTTACAGATCATAATGGTATAAAAGAAAGTTTATTTGGGTATGTTGTGGAAATTTGTAGAGGAATAGATCAATTTAAATAGAAAGTCATAAAAAAAAGCAAAAATAATAGATCTACAATTTAAAAGAAATAACCTTTCATACTATAGATTCCAATTTTTTTTATTAGATCTATTATCACAAATTGTCTAGTGGAATATGCATGGTAGTTTACATATCATATAGGTATCGAAGCAAGTTTATTTGGGTATGTTGTGGAAAGTTGTAGAGGAATAGATCAATTTAAATAGAAAGTCATAAAACCCCAGCCATGGTTGACAAATCGATTTATGATAACCCTTGAGATCCAACAAATGAGAGGTTTGCATGGTTGGAGGCGCAAGTTGCAGATATACACCATAATATAAACCCTAACTAATAAGCTTGGGGCTAGTTAGAGAAAATGAGGGATCCAACTCAAAGGTTAGATTAGAGGGAAAATCACAAGATCAGGAAGAACCGCTGAAGGAGTCCAATAAATCCAAAAAATAATTGTTGAGTTTAAGCATTGTGAACCATTGATAGTCTCTCTTCAATATGGAAGTTAAGGTGGATATCAAGGTGAGATAGATGCTTTGAAATTAAATCATTGATTACAATAGTTAGCAATTAATTTTACAATTTACCATATAGAGGAGGAATATTAAAATTTCCTTTTTCTCATTTGAAATTTAAGGGTCATGCCTTGAATTTGTGGGAAATCCGCACAAAAAACCTTAGGCTGGAGGGATATCCTCTAGAAAATATGTGGGAGGAGTTTAAAACACTCATTAAGTCCCAATTCTACCTTATTTTGTATATAGAGGACCAATGGATCCAGTGGCATTACTTGAGGAAAAAATATGATCAAAGTCTACAAGAGTACACCACATAATTTAGAAAGACAGAAATAATGCTAGATATCTCTCCGAAGAACTCATATTTACTCATCAAGTATCTAGGGGGTCGACATAGCCATATGCTAAAGGAAGTGATGTTGTTAAAACAAAGAACGGTGGATGGGGCTTGTGTGTAGGAACAATGCATGGAAAGCATATGCTAGAATAAATGATGGTCTAATGGTTCAAAGTAGAAGGAACACCAAGAAGCTTTTGAAGGAGAGAAAGAAGAAGAACAAAATGGGAAAGGTGTTAAAATTGGAAACTAGGGAAAAATTCCGCTTTGGGTAGGTCTTTTGAAGAAGGTAATTATGGCATTGAATTCCTCTTTTCAAAAGGACCAAAATCAACCTAAAGATCATCAAATTTGGACAAGAAGAAGCATGTTTTCGAATTTATGCCCATATGTGCAAATTGTCAAGGTCGACCACGTCACCAAATAGGCTAATACAAGACCAATGGCCGTGTCACTTGATCCCCAATGAGTTGTATATATAGAGGTTCCTTCAACCTCATTAGATATATCCTTGGGCACTCATCCTTGTGATAAAATATCTTTGTGGCATCGAAGTTAATTAGAGAGCAAGGTGTGGAAGAATCTGGGCTCATCTATGTCTTATTATAGGTCTGAGATTTCTATGAGGTTGACTACAGGAATGAGTGATGGGTTGGTGTGTTTGGGTATGTTTTATGGTCTAAGTATGTCACAGCTACATGAAGTCCTTCTCAACCACGCTGCAAGCCTTATCCTGCTGAACTGTGGGCTGAGAAGATAAACATCTGTCCAGGTAGGCCACAAACCTACATTAGTGAAGATTGGTAGGTGAGAAGTCTTGTTTTGTGTTGGCTTAAGCCTTGCCTTATATCATAAAGAGGCCAAATCATCTTGGAAGGAGGTCGCAACCCTGCCCATGCATAATTTAGGAAGCCGAGTGTCTTATCAAAGGTCTAGACTAGCCCTAAGGTCCAGCAAAGGGCATATTCTTGTATGACATGATTAGGCACGTTGAAAGGAACTACTATGAATAAGTAAGAAAAAAATTTAATGTAAGAAACCCTAACCAGTCCATGTGTGACTTCAGTTGTCAAAGTGTTAGAGCTTTGGAGCCTCTCTCTTATCTAAGGTTGGAATTACAAATTAGCAAGTCTCTTTTGCTTTGAATTACAAATTAGCAAGTCTCTTTTACTTTTATTTATTGTACACTCTCTTTGTTGAACATTTGATATTGATAGTAAGAAGATTTGATCAAGGGTTTTCCCCATCTTAGGGTTTTTCCTGGGCGTATGCCATATTATTATGTCCTCTTGTCTTGGCTCGTCATTTATTACATATTTTCATTATTATCAATATGATGATGATTCATGAGATTGATAATGGATTAAACATGGGATAATATTTTATATTGAAGTATCTATCCTAAGAAAATAACATGTTAACATAAATTTAACATGGTATTAGAGCTACATAGAAGACAATCCCAAGCAAGAGTAAAAGAGAAAGCAATCTCACAAAAATGTTGATGTTTGTAGTGTTGTGGATTATGGTTCTGTTCAGAGACTCTTTGATTTTCTTTGTTCTGAGGAAACCCTGGGAGGTTGTCTGAGGTATTTTTGACCATGCATTTTTGGGCTAACCTTCACATGTTTTTCCTCTTGATTTAGGTTTTCCTGGACATTCTGATCTTAAGGTTCTTTAGCCCTCTTAGGGATCGAATTGAATTCACATTTCTAAATTTAATCTGAGCATTCTAGCTCAGAACATCTTAGATTTATGGCTCAGTCCAATTAGGCCCCACAAAAATGCGAAGTTATCTTAGTAAATCATCAAGACTCTTCCTCGAAAGAAGATGAGAATACTCTTCAGTCAACTTCATTCAAAACTTAGATCGGTTTGAACTTAGATTTTTCATTTTGTGATAGAGCTTGATAATCTCTTGGAAGGAAGTCAAATCATATATATGGATCCAAATTTCAGTGGAAGGAAGCAACCTAGTCCAAATTTTTGAAGGCATTGTGAACTTGAAAGAAGAACCAAATCGCCTATACCAATTCCTAGGCAGGAATATTTCAGGAGGTTTCTCTCCAAGAAATGAAACCAAGATTCCTCCATCAAATTCTGGGTGTAAGTATTTCGATCCACCCTGAAGAAAATGGTCATCTGCAACCCTAGGTATCCTTGAAAAAATAGAGAACTTGTCTTAAGTTAATATTCATATTTAGTTCAAGTATGCTCACATATTTAAAAGCTGACTTGACTGAAGAAATTAAGCCAACCACACTAGTTAGTGATTCAAAATTTTTGCATGGTGGAAGCCGCATTGAAAAAGACTGTGACATCAAAGGATCCTAGCAGCTCACTCGTGCAATACTAGTCGAATTATATTGAATTAATTACAATGGTCTTTTATGAGACTTTTTGATACTTATTCACTTACTTCAACACCATTGCCTTCAGTAAGGACAATTGACATTATTTTCTACGCAATAACTTTTCATCATTGTAACTGTAATGGCTTTAAGCTTAATTATTATAGTAGTTTGAAGTAGATGGGTTTTCGAATCTAACACTTCAAAGAATCAAATATTTGGTTGACTGATGTGTGGTTGAAGTAATCCAAGAATTTAAGGCTGATTGATGATATATGCTAATCTAATGCTCAGTAAACTAAACTGAGTCACATTTGTGTACATACTTTTGCCCATTCTAAATTATGATTCTGGATTTCTGAGATGCTGGGAGGAGCCTTGATGAAACTTAGCAGGGCATGTTACAAAGGAAATTAATCCCAATTCCTCTCTATTTTTGAAGTTTTAGATTGTTTGTTCATAAAGGGTTTATGCCCCAAATCCATAGGTTTGTAAAATGTCAAAATATAATTGCAAGGATCAATTCTTAAGCTTAATGGTTAACTGGTGCAATTGTTGTTTTTGATTGAACTCTTTAATGAGTGATGGTTTAATGGTATCTATGGTTTCTTCATGTGTGATTTCAACATTGTACATTAGTTGACTTCTTAGGCATCTATATAAGTCTCTGATTGACAGGAAGAGGTATTTAAGGTCAAGGATCCATCTTCATCAATTTAGGCAGAAGTATCAGTTCTTAAAGTGAAGGAAAAACATCTGAAGCAATATTAGAGGCACAGCATATTCATCAAGTCAGATCAAGCATCAAGGAATTCATCCTCAAGCGTAGGATGCTCATTCCTTATGATCAATGCTTGACATGCCAACGGAATGTGGTTCATCCTTTCCCCACATGCAAGATCCTTCCTACAATTGTTGGTTGGCATGCATGTAGGATGTGGTTCATCCTTTCCCTACTATTGGTGTTTTTCATATGCTTAGGATGTGGTTTATCCTTTCCCTAGAATGGTTGTGATACCATAAGACGTAGTTTATCCTTTCCCTACGATGGTTATGATGTGTGATTGTAGGATGTGGTTCATCCTTTCCCTACGTGCAGTTGTGAGAAAGATGTGATATATTATTTCCATACTATTGCTTTGGTACCATCCTACGTATGTAGCCCAAGACACATGGGAAGTACCTATCATATTCCCAATGAGTTGGGAAAAGTGAATAGGGACCATAGCACTACTGATGGATGCATCGTGTACTGACATACTCCCTATGCCTAGGGTGCATGATGTTCATCAACTCGATCACTTGGGATCAAGTACAATTGGGGTTCAACATCTAGTTATGTGGACTGAATTTTGTTAGTGGAGAGTGTTAAGGTCTTATGAATCACTCTCGATCAATTCTTCTTCATTATCTATATCAGTGTGTAGTAGAATTGAGACGAGATGCAAATATGGATCATAATGAATGGATTAGAAAGTGGAATTCTCACTAGTTGAGAGGGAGTGTTAAAATTGGAAACTAGGGATAAATTCCACTTTGTGAAAGTATTTTGAAGAAAAAAATTATGGCATTGAATTCCTCTTTTCGAGAGGATCAAAATCAATTTAAAGGTTATCAAATTTGGACAAGCAGAAGTGTGTTTTTTAATTTATGCCCAAATGTGAAAATTGTCAAGGTTGGCCACATCACCAAGTAGGTTCATAAAATCCCAATGGTTGTGTCACTTGACCCCCCAACGAGTTGTATATATATAGGTGCCTCCAACCTCGTTAGATATGTCCTTGGGAACTCATCCTTGTGATAAAATATCTCTATGGTAGCGAAGTTATTTGGAGAGCAAGGCGTGGAAGAATCTGGGCTCCTCTATCTCTTATTATAGGTCCAAGATTTCTGTGAGGCTGATGATAGGAAAAAGTGATGGGCTAGTGTGTTTGGGTATGTTTTATGGTGTGGAAAATATCTTCTAAGTATGTCTTAGTTACATGAATCCATTCTCAACTAGGCCACAAGCCTTACCCTGCTGAACCTAGGTAGGCCGCAGACCTACTTTGGTGAAGACTGGTTAGTGGGAAGGATTGTTTGGGGTTGGATTAAGCCATTTATTATATCATAAAGAGGCCAGATCATCTTGGAAGGAGGCCGTAACCATTCCCATGCATAATTTAGGAATTCGAGTGCCTTATCAAGGGTCTAGACTATCCCCAAGGGCCAGTGGAGGGCATCTTCTTATATGACAGGATTAGCCGCATTGAAAGGAAGTGCTATGAATAAGTAAGACAATAACTTAATTTAAATATCCCTAACCAATCCATATGTGACTTTAGTTGTCAAAGTGTCGAAGATTTGGAGCCTCTCTCTTACCTAAGGTTGGAATTACAAATTAGCAAGTATTTTTGGCTTTTATTTATTGTACTCTCTCTGTGTTGAATATTTGATATTGATAATAAGAATATTTGATCAAGGGTTTTCCCCATATTGGGGTTTTTCCTTGGCTTGTGCCATATTATTGTGTCCTTTTGTCTTGGCTCATCTTCGTCATTTATTGCATATTTTCTTTCTTTAGTTATTGTCAATATGATGATGATTCATGAGATTTCTAATGGATTAAACATGGGCTAATATTGAATATTGAAGTATCTACCATAAGCAAAGAACATGTTAACCTAAATTTAACAAAAGGAAAAGAACACATTATCCACAACACACTAGTTGAGAGATCCTAACAACTGCAACCATGGCAACATTGATGGTCACATGGAGGAGAAGTATTGGAAATTACATCTAGATCTCAACCTAAAGGATCAAAAGGAGGACATGAAGAAGAAAAATCTTATAGCCATAAATTCGAGCAATAAAAAAATCTCGTATGTGGATGAAAATAAAGTCCACATATAAATGCAATGAAGGTGAATCTAAGTATTCTTCATCAACATGAAGAGGAGATGACCAAAGTCTTCCATATAAAGATACAAGTCAAAAGGGTAGAAGGTTGATGCTCTATTTGACTCAAGTTCATAGGAAACTATAATAGCAATAAATCTAGTCAACAAACTTAGACTGGAGGTTCATGACCATCTTAGCCCATATACATGAGGATGGGTCAACAAGGAGTAAGAGATAAAGCTAATAAAATTGTTTAAAACTAAATTTTATATCAACGTTGATTTTATTGATGAAGTAGAATTCGATGTAGTCCCACTTGATGTATACACTTTTGTTTGGGAGTACCTATATGTACATGTAGGTCACAATATTCATGTGGAGAGACAACTAGTACTACCTCATCAAAGATGGAAACATGTCAAGTCAAAGATTCCATTGATAATTATTAATCAAGCCAAGGAATTGATTAGTTATTGTAAAAAATATGCTTTATTATTCTTAAGAGAAAATCATTTTGTAGAAGAGTCAATGAGAGAAAATCCATCACTGGAGGGGTGCACAAGGAACAAAGAAAATAGTTGGAAGAATTTATACAAGTTTATAGGGAATTTTTCCATGAGCTTAAGGGGATACCCCTTAAGAGGAAGTGGATAACAAAATCTAATTGTTGTTGTACTCTCCGTTGCCAAACATTAGGCTATATAGGTAGTTATGATAGAAGGAAACAAGATGAAGCAATTACAACGATTGTTGGAACGTGGTATTATTCGACCACGTATATTACCATGTGGGACTTGGAGAATGTGCATTAATCACATTGTGTTAAACAATTACCCTCAAGAACATGTACCCCTTTCCCATGGTAAACACTTTGTTGGACTAGTTGCAACAAGCAAAACAATTCATCGAGTTGGAATTAAAATAAAGGTATCATTAGGTTCGAGTCAAAGAAGAATATATCTAGAAGACCACATTCAGAAATAGACAAGGTTTGTATGAGTGGTTAGTCATGTCATTTCATCTATGTAATGCACCAACTACATTCATGAGATTAATGAATGGTGTGTTGCACCCTTATTTAGATTCATTTGTTATTGCTTATTTGGATGGTATACTAGTTTATAGTGCTCTTTGGGAGGAACACATATAACACTTGATGCAAGTGCTAGAGACTTTGAAGAAGCATCAATTTTTCGCAAATCTCAAGAAGAATGAGTTTTCACAATAGTATTTGGTGTATATTAGACTATGGGTTTGGATGAGTGAAGCTCAAGATAGTTTCTACCCTAATGGAGGCCATCATGAAGTGGTTGGTTCCTACAAATGTTTTCAAATTTAGGAGTTTCATTAGGGTAGTGTTGTAATGGCTACAACCACCCTCCAAAATTTTCCTTAGCTTCGTTTTGGAGCGTCCCTTCCAACACTCACAACAGCATGTCTTGCTTCGTCAAATTCACAAGCTTCAGTGTTTTTCTTGCATAAAGGCAACCTGTCGATCATAGCCTGATGCACTCCCCTCACACGCTGATCACCCAGACTTGGTCTAGTTGTAGGCTAAGAAGCTCCCCCAAGAAATTGTGTGATTCCGGAGGGAAATCAGCCTCCCTCCAGAAATGGCGCAATCCTGACTAGCAGCCTGTTGGGCTCCAGAATTGCACAATTATACCAGTCAATCCTCACAGAGAAAATTGCGCAATTTTCCCAGCAGGGTTGCTCAGCCCAGAATTTGTGCAAATGTGGGTAGCAGTCAACTGCTTTGCCCAGAAATTGCACAAATATCCTAGGCAGCCAGCTGAGCTCCTAGTGATAAATGTGCATTTCCTCCTAGTAGTCGATCAGTCTCTTGCATGTGCAGCTGAGTTGACCGGTTCCCTCCGGGACCAAGAAAAAATGACTTGCATGCATGGGCTGCTTCTCCCAAGGCAGCATGCAAATGCATCCCTTGTTTTAGGGATCTATTTTTGGCAGTTGGAGGTTACATGGAAGGATCATTTTAGAAACCTCCCACCAAGTGTCGCTTTCCTTAGATTTGTGGCATGCACGTCACAACCTCGATGTTATCGAAATTCATCAACCGAACGTTACAGAGCTCATTCCTCACATCAGCCTTGTAGCTTTGACATCCCACATCACATCTAGGAGCTGTCGGCACATTCAGCTCAACTGTTTTGGGGTAAGCTCGTTTTCCATGACTTGTGTTGCATTTCTCTCGCTTTTTGTGTTTTCTCTTGTATGAGTATTGTTTGCTTGATTTCTTTAAACACTTGCTGTCGTTTACATGTATACTATCTTGTCATAGCACCGTTTCAATTTTTGTTGCTATCTCATTGCTGTCGTATGCATGAAACTGTTTTGCACGAACAATTGCTGATTCGGTGACTCGCTTCACTCACATGCATATTGATATGTTTATTGAATCTTCCATTCAATGTTTGCATGCAGAATCAATCACTTCTCCTTTCACTTAGTGTCACCATGCATTCACTATCATATTGACTTTGAGTTTCCCATCGATGAGTCTCGCCAACCTTAGGCCAGACTCTGCCTTCACTGAGACAACAATGCACAATCCGAGGAAGGAAGGCTTTGTCTTCCTCTCCATAAATACACATTTTTGCCCAGGCACTGTCCTCCAGGACTGTTTTGCGCATTTCTGAGGGACAGTGATTGTTGGCCCAGAAAATTGCGCAATTCAGTCACTGAGCCTGCAACCATTACTAGTTGAGATTGCGCATTTCACAATTCCAACAGTCAGTAGCTAGACTGGACTGTGCATTGCGCACTTTCAACAGTCAGTCAGTCTCCCAGCAGCCCAGAATGTTCCTTGCACAGTCTTGGAAGTCAGCGTCCTGACCTCCCAGCCGAAATTGCGTAACCTTCATGATCAGTAACATAGGTATGTTTCAAGTCAGTTCTTAAGATCATTATGTTTTCGACTGAAAAATTTCTTGCCATGAGTGTTTCCACGTCTCCAGGTATTGTAGGTGTTCATCTGCCTCTTAGCAGTGCAGGTACAATGGTTTCCAAGAGAGCAGAGTTGAAGACACCATTTAGAGCACACCTGGAGATGCAGTCAATCAAATGTCTATGAGCTTGCCTACTCACAAAGATATCAAGTTGTTCGTAGATAAGGACATCAAGATATGACAACAACAACATCACAACGAGCAACATCATGAACAACAGTTGAAGGAAGGATACTGAATGTAACAAATACAACGAATACAACGAATGCAACAAATGAAAGAGGAAGGTTGTTGACAACACATAGGCAGAACAAAGTTGCAAGCTCAAGTAGATCCACTGATGATGAAAGCAACTTTGGAGACTCAGGTTATGAGGTGACAGCGCGACATGAAGATTGCACAAAGAAAGAGAATGGAAAAAAGAAGGAGTTGAATATGTTGAAGCAATAACTCAAGGAAGAACATGAAGCTACACAGGCAGATGAATGAGTTGCAGTAGGAACAAGAACAATAGTGGGTGCAACATCCACTCATAGATGAAAATACACTCGTACAAGTTTTAGATATATCCCAACAGCTGGCACAAAGAAGACATGGTGAGTAGTGTTGATGATCACATGCAAGGGATTCAACAACATGCATGTCATTGTGCGCATACATGCGATCCAACCCATTCAGCACACTCACCAAGGCGAAGACAAGAAGCAAGTCCAACTGGAGCTGAACATGTACGTCGGCAAGTTGATGCGCATGACCACCAGCACACACTTGAAGATCAACACATACACTATGCATCAATGTGTTTCCAATTCAACCACACCCTAGAAGATCATGCACATGTTAGCAGATGAGTTGGATGAAGGAGACAGACCAATGCACCAGTTGCAACAGAGGCGAGATTTCACTTTAGTAAGATGTCACCATGGGGTGCATGCACACCATCACAGACAACCAAGCTTGGCATCAGCTCACCTGCTTCACCATCACAAGCATGTCAAGTCTCATCACAACGGATTGATTGTTAGTGATTTCTTGCATGGCTTTCTCAAGCCATTTTTGTCTCACATGGGAACATGTGCATTGTAATGTAATATCATGTCAAGTGTAAGTAAAGAGTCGATAGTTGGATGTAACAGTCATAAAGTAGACAAAGAGTCATGACGGTAGATGAATGGTCACAAAGGGGAATTTCAAGGGTCACCCCACCCTTCACTATAAATAGAACTTCATAACTCATTGTATAGGCTTTTGGTCAGCCAAGCTTCCGATAAGACTATCTTGGAGAGAGCTTGGACATTATTGTAACACGCCTTGACTTCTCCACTGCATGGAGCTAGTTCATCTCTTTGTAGGAGCAGGCAGATGTGGCTGTAATGTTCCACTGTTGGAGCTAGCGGGTTTACATGGATGTATTGTATGACTGGAACTTACACTTCTTAGTAAAACAAAGTCAACACATTTTCATGCATATGTTGTTATTGTAGTTGGACTATTTCGGTTGCTGTAGCAATGTATGTTGTTTAACTTACATAGTTGTGTATGAACTATGTTGTATGAAATTGTATGAATATTGTTGCAGATGTGTTGTTAGTTTAACCATCACTTTGGATTGCCAGTTGACTTTCTTTCCAGCTTGTGATGCATCTTCGTTCGTGTGTTCCCTTCCCATCCGAGTACTGTTACAGGTTGCCAAGGGGCACACTCATCTCAACCCACATGTGTTACAACCTCTCATACACCTTCCTTGATTCATTGCAACTGTCACACCCATGTTACCAATAGATTTATCTTACTTGCCTCTATGTCAAATCACGGTCAAGGTATTGATTTACGACCCACTGCTAGGAGTCCAACACCAAACCGTCTGAGGTCTAATTGGGACTTCTTACCAGGGAGATCCCCTTGACATGTTGGTGGGTCCAGCACCGTCAACATGTAGAAAAATGATTGAGGAAATTAATAGCCTCATTTTCAGTAATAGTTGCACCACTCTATGCCATAGTAACAAATTTCAAGAATTTGTAGTAGGGGAAGGGTCAATAGAAGGCCTTTGAAGTGTTGAAGTATAAAATTAGTCAAGCATCAATTCTTGCATTATTGAACTTGTAGAAACCCATTGAAGTTGAGACATATGCAAGTGGGTATGTTAGGGAAGTGGTCTTGATGTAGGGAGGAAGGCTTGCATACTACCATTTTGAAGTGTTTCATGGGGTGATTTTCAACTACCTTATATAATAAAAAGAGATCTATGCCCTAGCATTTTAGTGTTGGGAAAACAATTGCCAATTGGTAGATGTATGTGTACTAGCCCAAGATGTAAGAATATGTATCTAGTTTCATCAGAGGATGTATACTTTATTGTACCAGCAAGCCCAGTAATAGGAAACAAGGTATATATCTTCCATTAACTGTACTCACTCGTCCTTGGGAAATCATTTTCATGTATTTTTTGGGAGGCTTACCAACTACCATGAAGGGACACAACTACTTGATTGTGGTAGTTGACAAGTTTAGCGATTTGTGCATTCTCACGCCTTAAAAAAATATCATCTTGGGTCAAGAAGAAAAAAAAATGATCTTTGAATAGACTTGTGTGCATTTTTGGATACCAAGGATCATCGTTTAAAACATGGACACTACATTTCTCAATGCATTTTGGACTACATTTTGGAAGAATATGGACACAAAATTGAAGAGGTCTACAACATTCCATCCACAAATAGATGGGAAAACATGAGTAGTCAACAACACTCTGGGTTGGACTTCAAGGGGTTACAATCAGAAGTGTCCAAAGATCTAGGATGAAAATCTAGCCTACATATAACACTCTTACAATAGAGAAATACACACTTAAACTGGTAAGTCACTATTCGAGACTTGCTTTTCATATCTGTTACCTCATCTTTAGATGTTATATATGGGAAGCAAGTATGAGTGATGAATGATCTCATAAGGAATGATTTAAGAGTAGAAATTTTTTTTGATAAGCCCAACAATATCAATATACAGGTACAAGGGGCACTAAAGAAATTATAAGAAATACAAGGCCATGCATGATCAACACAAGAAAAAGAGGCCATTCATAGTAGGAGACAAATTATGGTTATAGTTGAACAAGGAGAGACTACATGATCTTCATAAGAAAATCAAAGCTTCATGATAAGGTCCATTTGAGATACTGGAAAAGGTGGGAGATAATACCTACAAACTTAGTCTACGCCCATGCACGTGCATTTACTCAGTGGTGAACATGGAAAAATATTAAACTATATGCGCTTTTCATGCTAGATTAGGAAGACGAATAGGTCTTACCTTCCATAGAGGGTTTAACTCCAAATGCTTAGACGAAGTTGAAAGATGATACAATTTTATAGAAGAGGGTAGAACTACAAGATAGGGGCAATGTGACTTGTGGCAGATTAGGTTCACAGGACATCTTGTTGGCAAGATAGAATGCTACTCTAGGGAGAAGGTAGAGGAAAAATTCATCACCTCATTCAATGAATATTTTGGGTACCAAAAGCCTCCCAAAATTGGGAGGTATGATTTGGATTGGATCACTATATAATTTTTCATCCATCTTGATATTTTTAGAGTGGAAAAATTGAAAGAGTCAACTTACACGAACAATTTTATCAACAAGACCGATTTTGGATAATTGAGGTTTGAAACCATCTAGGGATAGTTTAAGGCCTTAAATGATATTTTTTTGGGGGATAAAACTTTATTTCTTAACTGTTGGATCATGTGATGCTATTCTACACCCAAATACCTTTCCAATGGTGCAATTATTGTAACAATTATAGTTTAGATGAAAACAATTATGTGTCCTAGAAGTTGATATATTGTGATTGACCAACATAATTCAAGAGGATGCCATGTCGACCCCCATTACTCATTCAAAAGAGGTAGGCACATGGACATTATGAAGAAGACTCTAGAAGGGTTAAGTTGTATCTCATGTTAAGGGTTGAATGGGTCAAATATAACCCCTATTTTTCTATTGAGTTGTAAGTTATAACCAAGCCATTGGGAGGAAAATGGATTACATTCTATTTTCTTGAATTTTGTTCCATAATAGAGCATAGTAGATGACTTTAGATAGAGTGCATAACAGAGGGTTCTATGTTATGTAACAACCTTATCCTCTGTACTTGCATTTCCATTCTAGAAAAAAAAGATCTAATCAACCTCACCTTCTAGTAGGATTTTCTCTCGAAATAGTTTCCTAGAACATATTTTGATGTTAGTTGTTATTGGTGTTATTTATATATCATTGTTCTCTATTTTCCACATTTGATCTATTGCATCCATAAACAACAAAAATAGTAATAACCCATTCATAATTAAAATAATTAACACTTCATAGTATAAATTTTTGTTTTATTTTATTTTAATAGAGATGTTGTGATGGGTTGTCCACTATAATATCCATGAAAGTTTACAGATCACTTCTAGTAAGTAAGAGTTTGCAGGATAACCACCCATCCCAACACTGTGTTGATGGATAAGTTTTGTTGCTTCTCAAAAAAACATCTTTAATCTAGTTATACTAAGCAGGAAAGGAGAAAATGTTACCCCAGGTTTATAACCCTTAATTTTACAACCAAATCCATGAAATATAAAATTTAGTTTAGAATATATATATATATATATATATATATATATAATCATTTTCCTTATAATATCCAAAAGAATAAAATAGTAGTGTGTAGGTTTCTAAATATTAATTTTCAAATTTGTGAAAGAAATATTATAGTAAACAATAATAATAATTCATAATAAAAATCTCAAAAGCCAATTTGAGAAAAAAAATAGCAATAAACTTTATATAGGCCAATCTAAATACAAGACTGTTTTTTCAGACCTTTGTAAGGATCAAGACCAATGATGTCCTTACAAGACTAAGATGTAATATTAATAACACATATAAAGGGAACTAAGTGCCATAGAAAAGAGAAGAAGAGCAAGAAATTTTATCTTAACCATTTCAATAAATATGAAATATATAAGCAAACCTCTACAAAATTTACACTAATTAGCATTGAATTAGATTATAACTTCTAAATAGTTCATATATTTAAACGCATATATTTAAACTCATGTATTCGGTGATCAATTGAAATCGCATATATAATCCTTGCATTCAACCGGATTCGGTATATATCTACTGTAATCTAAAGTATTTAAACGCATTCGGGGATCTATTGAACTCGCATATATATTCGGTGATTCGGTCTCGCATGTATATCGGTGATTGAACTGGCATATATTTAAACGCATGTATTCGGTGATCAATTGAACTCGCATATATAATCCTCGCATTCAACCGGATTCGGTATATATCTACTGTAATCTAAGTATTTAAACGCATTCGGGGATCTATTGAACTCGCATATATATTCGGTGATTCGGTCTCGCATGTATATCGGTGATTGAACTCGCATATATTTAAACGCATGTATTCGGTGATCAATTGAAATTGCATATATATTCGGTGATTTGGTCTCGCATATATATTCAGTGATTCGGTCTCGCATATATATTCGGTGATTCGGTGATCTATTTAAACTATATATATAATCCTCGCATTCAACCGGATTCGGTATATATCTACTGTAATCTAAGTATTTAAACGCATTCGGGGATCTATTGAACTCGCATATATATTCGGTGATTCGGTCTCGCATGTATTCAGTGATTTGAGGCTCCGATTCTGAGGCTCGCAGTCAAACATTATATATATCTCCGATATACCTTCCGCACTCCTCGCTCTGGTTTTGAACTCACATATCTTTGGTCTGCGGGCTACGGTGGACACGGACGATCTGCAGTCAGGTTTGCTAGTACCAGGTGCACACATTCCTTACCTCTTTCTTTTCTAATACATATTTGCTCATATAATTTCAAGTATGAATATTTCACCACAGTTACCAAAGATTACCAAGGGCAGACCTAGCACAGTTACTCTACAAGGCCTCTATGAGTATATAGAGTCTTTAGAGAAACGTAGAGAAGAAAGAGAAGCCAAGTTACAAAAAGAGTTAGAAGCCGTACTGGAAAATAAATTTGCATCTCTTGAAAACACTATCCAAAAACAAATAGAAAATAAAATAGAACTACTCGAGAATAAAATGGAGGCAATGGAGACTAGATTGCATGTTATAGAAAAACAAAACCAAGATACTAACCAACCATCCCAGCAAGGAGACGCTGATACCTTAGAGGGTCTTAAAATGAAAGACATGATTAAAGAATTAGAAGAAAAAGTTAATAGTCGCCTCACCCTAAATAGTGCAGTAGATAAGTTAGATATTAAACCAATTAAAGACGAAATGAAAAAATTAATAGAATTAGACCACGAACGTAACAAAAGGACCTTAAACCTTATAATCTTCGGTTTAAAAGAGGAAGAAGATGAGGATACTTTAGCCTTAGTCCAGATAGAATTACATAATAGACTACAAATTGAAACAGTGTGTCTCACAGAAGCAACAAAGTTGGGGAAATTAACCGAGAATAAAGGAAGATTAATCCGCATAAAGGTGAGCTCTACTGATCATAAGCACAACATACTTAGTAAAACCTCAAGTCTAAAAGGAACGGGAATATTCATAAATGAATATCTCATATAATATAAAGAGAATAAAAAAACTTGAAGAATAACACATTTCATTATTACATTTCCATATATCCCTCTAATCAAAATGACGATTTAGTATATAAAAAATTCAGAATGAAATTGAATGATAATAAGGAAATCACTCTCAAAGCTTTAGCATAGTTTCACTCCAATTTTGTCTCACTCTCTTCATACTTATCTCTTCCATTAAGCTTGTATAAAATAATTAATTGGTTCAAGCACCTTTAAGCAATTTATTTAATTTTTGATTTAAAAAAATCATAAGAGAGTAAATGTATTATGAAAAATATCACAAAAGATCAAACACTCTTAACTAATAGTAGGTGAGGTTCCACTAGACTCTATTTGATAATAATTAGTTGTACATGAAAATATGCTTGCAATTGCGATATCTAAAACATAACTAGCATATATGGCAAAAATACATCTTAATAAATAAACCATCGTCACCATAACTATCATAATAACACTTGCATCTCCCTTCGTAAAAATATATGATATTTTAAGTTTTTAAAGAAAATTAAATATTATATAACCAATGTCATTCCCAAAACTTAGTGCCTCAAATATCCAAAAATGTAAATACTATTATAAAATAAACATCACATCATTAAAGTTTTATATGCATGTCTCTAAATGGACTTTCTCTTTCCCTTCATTCCCTATGATTTCACTTTTGAATGTGTAGAATTTGACTAAAAAGACTTAAAATTTGGAAACTCTTCAATTAACTTTTTCTCTCTATCTCTAGGATGCTTAGGAAGAGGAAACTTGTCAATATTTGGGGGAGAGTAAGAAACAATAACCATAGGTGCAAAAACAAGTGACAAAGATGCATGTATCTGGCCAACATGCCAATAAGCTATACCAAAAGGAGGTCTAAAATGATATTTTTTTCCCTACTAACATGCATAGGGTGAGGTGTTGGTTTAGGGCTAGCCATAATGTTCAAGTGAGGTATCAAATGCACATATGGTGGGGAAAATGGATAAGGCAAGGCTTGCTTCCCACCAAGGTCTAAGTGCCCTATTTGGATTAACAGGTTAACTTTATCTGAATTGGCATCACAATGATTAGAAATGTGAATTGTTTTATTTCTATCTTCTTTCCATACCACATTTGACTTCCTACCTCATCCTCTTCCATTTCCATTGCTTCCTATACTAAATAAACGATTTATACAATGTCATTCAATCAATTAAATATTACTGAACGAAATATAATATGTAGTAATAAGACATACTTTCACAAAATTTTGTTAAATATTTTTAGAAAAGCCTAAGTTATGGAATAGAAATATTGATAATGTAAGCAGGAAATAAAAAATAAATTAATCATAATACAAGGAAAACTCAAGTGCACTCATTTTTTATATCCATGAAATATAAAACGTAGAAATATTTTTCTTTTAATGCTTATCAATCTCCTTAAATTTGTCTCATTTTTTTTTTTCAAAATGATATATCAATTCTCATATAATTTCCCATTTACATCACATAATGTTTCAACAACTTTTAATAAATAACATGCATGAATACATGAGAATGATAAATATGGAAAATTGCAACCATAAACAACAACATACCAATAACATTTTTTCTTCACACTATACATTATCTCTTTTGTAACAAGGGTTTCTATACATTATCTCTTTTGTAACAAGGGTTTCTATAACAGCAAAGCTTTCAAACACAATTTCAATTTCATATGAGTCATTTGATATGGATAAAGAAAGATCACTCCAGCTTTATTATTTTGCATTCAAATGTATAAATACATGAAAAGTGGTAATATGAATGAATGGATTAGTGATAAGTTACAATATAATGAAACTAATATCATAACCCCTTTTATTTAACTCAACATTATTAGTGAGGTTATGGGTTATGACTATCATATACAAAACAATCTATGACAAAGTCCAACTTTTTCATAATATTTATTATATAGAGCAAGATTGAAACCCATATGAATGTAACCGACCAAACCCTTATTTTTATCACCCATTAACATAACCCCTTATTGATATTGCCCATAAATATTCTTGAAAGCCCAACACAATATATCAATATGAAGAAGTTTGGGTATCACATATAGAATAGTTTGTATAAATTCTTGTTTCAAATAATAAGAAACCTCTATTCAAGTCTACATTATTTCTATAAATTCTTGTTTCAAATAATAAGAAACCTCTATTCAAGTCTACATTATTTCAACCGTGACGTTTTCTTAACACCCAAAATTCAATTATAGGGTTTTGGGTATCATACATGGTATGAAATATAGCGTAAAATTTTATTTTAAAAGAACAAACATAATCCAATTTGAACATTCTACATTTTTTTTTGCGTGTGTGAGTGTAATATATATTAGCCAATCATCATTTGATGTGGAAAGTAAAAAAAATATTTACTTTCAATATTTAACTTAAGCTGATGAAACCCTTTACATTTTTAAAACATTTGTTATCGCCTTAATAAATCTGTGTTACACATCGTACATAGTCAATGCTGTGGAGTAGAAAAAATGTAAATTGGAAGGATGAATGTGTAATGTGTAGGAAAACCAATTAACATTTGCCATATACTTTTAACAGAGCTTGTTTTACTGTTCAACCATTTTTATTTTAAAATATTATAACTTTGTTAGGAAATTTATTATATTAAAATAGGAATTTTTTTAGTTCTAAAAAAGCTTTTGATTTTATTTCTTAAAAAAAATAGAAAATCAATACAAAAGAAACCGTTAATAAAATTTTATGTTCAAAGTTTAATACTTAAGTTTTTAAACTACAATCCAAGTATTAAACTTTGATTATCAAAATCATTTTCATAAAAAATAAAAATAAAAACCAAATTTTAATAGCCCCCGAGACCAAAATTATACTTAGGCTTCAAAAAACCTTAAGTATTAAATAATAATGAGTTATTTAAATAATCATAGTTTTTTTAAATTCCTGAAGGTCAAAATATTTATAAACTTCAACTCACTGCTTCCTCGCATCGCAAAAGTTCCATAAGGTGAAGACCCCTCCACCAACTCCATTGTGATTGCGATATAACCCCTATCAGCCCCCCGGGTCATCATCACACTTGGGCGAGTTGGGTGTGCATGATGGGCATGTTTAACCGACGAGTCGAGGATGAGTCGCCATGGCGTGCGGTGGACGAGTCGGGCGTTCGCATAAAACCGATGAGTTGGCGATGAGCGTGCCCAATCGACAAGCTGGGTCAACCGAACGAGCAAAGGGGCGCGCCCACACAGTGAGCCAAAATTTGGCTAAGTATGGGAGAAGTGCCAGTTGGTGGGTTTATAGGGGCATCGAATTAACAAGGGGTTCCCCTACACTTGGGCCGATGGTGAAATATGGCTAAGTGTTAAAATATAGTTGGTCGACTTGGTGGTAGCACGCCCCACCCATTGTTGGCATAACCATATATATAACCGAGCGATGAAGTGGAGGAGAGGACCATCAAGCCTAAATGCAAAGGAGAGTCAGAGTGTAATTGGGTGGACAGCTGAGCTGAGGGGAGGATGAGGCCGCAGTGATAGGTGGAGTGCAGAAAATAGAACAACGAGCCAAGCAAGGGGAAGTTGGGTCGCAGGACCGGTAGTTCGTGTCGCAGTAGGGCAGGGCACCCATGGGTGTGTGGACGGGTCGAACAAGCCGGTGGGTGGACTGTGGCTCGGAGGTTGAATGATGGGCAGGTGTGGGTTGCGAGTTGGACGAGCCAACAAGGCCGCGACCTGGGTATGGTGAACAGTGCGATCGTTGGGCAGTGTGACTAGGCAGTAGTGGAAATCTATGCGAAGGTGAATGAAGGGCGACAAGTAGTGGTAGTTCAGGTAGCTGGGGCGGGTCTGCACGGTTCAATAGGCCGAGTTGGGTAGACTAGCTGAGCTGCATGAAAACCTAGTTTTTCATTGTTTCAAGTTATAACTCGGTTGAGTAAACTCCTAAGGAATTGTAAAACATAATTATAATATATTATTACTGTTATACATGTTTTGATGTGTTTCTTTCATATGGTGAAGATTTATATTTATTCCGAAAATTATAATGAAGATCATGAAAGATGAATGTGTTAGGCATAGTCCGAAAAATGACTTAGAAAATAAAATGTTTAGGCATTTAGCATGTGTCGCATGTGGACTAACTCATCAAAAAAGAGTTGGGGGTGTGACAAACCCATACCCGACGGGAAAGATAATGCAATTCTATAAATATCCCGCGTCCACGGATCATATTGATGAAAGACTTAAGTCTCAGCCTTAATCAATTGCGATATGCCGTCTCAGAAGAAATCTACCTCTGATAAAATAAAGGGAATAGAGGGGCCCTAATGATCAACAACTTAGGCCTCCTTTTCAGGAAAACTATGCTGAAGAAGAAGTGGAAATAGAAGAATTTTCAAAGGAAAACCAAATCAATTTGTTTGGGGAGACAAAAATCGATCATATCTTTTTGAATAAAGAAGAGAAAGACCAATTTCTTCTTTCACAACCAGAAACAATTCCTTTAGAGTCTGAAGAATATAAACAAGGATATCAGAATTCCATAATGGAAGTACATAGGCAATATAACCTTAGGAGTAGAAAAACTGCTAATGCTCCTCCTAAGAAAATCTCAGATACTCCTTCCAAAAACACTGCTGATAATCAACCAAAGAAAACTGAAATTGATATCTCTTCTTCTAGTCAAACTAAAGCTGTTCCTTCCTTTAGTCAATCCAAAGAATAAACTCAAAGAGAAAACCTTAAGAAACAGGATTAGAACCTCAAGGAAATAGAGAAGCCACAAACCTCTTTCAGTATAGAAAATGAATTGGCTAAAGTTAAAATTTCAATCCCCCTCACTGAATTGATGAATAAGAATTCATACAGGACACAAGTAATGAAAGTTTTAAAGCTAGAAGGAATAGACACTGTAAACCTTGCTGATGACAAGCCTGAACTATTGTTTGGTCAAGAGGAAGAAGGTAAACCCCAAGATGGAAACGTACCCCCTTTCTATGTCAGTGTCAATATCCTTGACAAAATTCTTCACAATTTCATGTTCGACTCTGGTGCCTCACACAATTTAATGCCTCGAGCCATAATGCAGAAATTAAATCTTGACATTACTAGGCCATATAAAGACTTTTATTCTTTTGATTCTAGCAAGGTAAGTGCCTTGGTCTCATTAAAGACCTCTTTGTCACCCTAGCTCAAATTCCTGCGAGAAGCATAGTCATGGATATTGTAGTGGCAGACATACCCCCGAAATATGGAATGTTACCTTCTAGATCATGGGGGGTGAAGTTGCAAGACACACTGCAAATGGATATGATTAATGATACCAGACCTGTTTTTGGTCAGCCTAGGAGAGTTTACAGAGAAACCCTAATGAAATACATGGTTAGCAGTTAGGATAGACCAAACAACCATCCTTTGTATTCAGTTAATTCAAACCTAGACTCTTTTATCTTGTATAATCATGGAGGTATATAAGGAAAACTACCTAACCTAGAAACTGATTTGTGTGAGATAGAAAAAAACAAAACAAACATGGTAAAACTGGATGAAGAAAATGAGCCTTTATGGAACATGGATTTTGATGGGGCTGCAAGGAAAGAAGGATTAGGAGCAGGTGTGTGGGTTTTCAATTCAAAAACTAGAAAAGCTGAAGGACATTCATATAAACTAAGCTTCCAATATAGCAATAATATCGCTGAGTATGAAGCCTTAATCCTAGGATTGTAGCTTTTGAAAAAATTAGGTGAGCACCAGAATTTCATTTCATGGAGATTCTGAGCTCATAATTAAATAAATCAAAGGGGAATATTCAACTAAACATCCAAGGTTAAGGGCTTATAGGAATGCTATTATAGATTTCCTTGAATGTTTTGTTGAGTATGAGTTATCTGCAGTTCCAAGAGGTCAAAAAATTATAGCTGATGGTCTGGCTACTTCAGCTAGTACTTGAAAAATGCCTTATCACCCTAGTCACCAGTACACAGTTGAAGTTAAAAAAAGACCAGTTATCCCAGATAACATCAGATACTGGAAATTTTTTGGTAATGATGAATAGATTGAAATTTTTTTGCAGTCAAAGGATGAATTTGATTGTGCCAATATAGACATAGATTTCGATGTAGATAATAATATACATAAAATAATGAATAAAGTACAATTGAATAAATATCAAGAAGAATCATAAATTTTGTAGTTGAAGGATAATTTTTCCTAGAGGGTTAGTTCCCTTGGAAGAATTGTTTGATTTTAATGATGTGGATAAAACACCTAAAATAGAACCTACTGGAGCTGATGTGGAAGAATTTAACATAGGAACCGAAGAAAAGCCTAAAATAGTTAAATTGTCCAAATCTTTGCTTTCAGTTTAAAAGAAGAAGTATATAGAGATTTTCAAATAATTCATAGATGTATTTTCATGGAGTTATGAGGATTTAAAGTCCTATGACACCAACATTATACAACGTAAAATTCCTATAAAATAAGACCACAAACCTTTTAAACAAAAACTCAGAAGGATTAACCCAATTATTTCTCCCCTAGTTGAGAAAGAAATTAAGAAACTGTATGATGCCAAGATCATTGTACCCCTGTGGTTTTCAAACTGGGTATCAAACTTAGTTCCTGTTAGGAAAAATACTGGGGAGATTAGACTATGTGTTGATTTTAGAGATATCATTAAAGCTTCTCTGAAAGACAACCATCCTCTGCCCAAAATGGACCACATCCTGCAGAAGGTAGTTGGATCGACAAGAATTTGTTTATTAGATGGATTTTATGGTTATAACTAGGTTCTAGTACATCTCGATGAACAAGAGAAAACAACATTTACAACAACCTGGGGAAATTTCATGTATGTGAAAATGCCTTTCGGCCTGATGAACATTGGGGCTACATTCCAAAGAGAAATGGATTTTTCCTTTGTAGATGAATTAGGTAGGTTTATAGTCTGTTAGCGCTTGAATTTGGCCTCAGGCTGAAAAAGACAAAATCCAAGGCAACATCAAACCACTTAGCCTCGTAGCTAGCCCTACGGGGACAGGAGAGGGCTCTCTCCGGGTCTATCTCGCCAAAAGATCTTCAAAGGGCTGAGATGACCAATAAAGAACACTGATTTTAGGCTAGTAAACTGATAGGGAAAGTTTGATTTTAGATTTTTAGAGTTTTGTTGGAAAACTGAGCACGACAATTTTGGGTGCGGGGATGAGACACAGTTTTTGCAGAGGTCTTTTTGGGGCAAGGTAGGAGATTGTCTTGATGCCTTTGAATTAAGTGAATGGATAGAAATGACCGGTGAGGAGCTAAAGAGAGCAAGAAACCTTCGAGAGTTCTCTTTAGACAGATGAAAACATAGATATTAAACAAACTTAAAGGCAGAGCATAGAAACCATGAATTCTACCTTAACACTTCATTTACTTAATGTGCAGAAAAGAGAAGTAGGAAAACGATACACATAAAAAACTTACAAGTACATGAGAGAAGCACACCATCAACACAAAACACCACAAGAATCCCAAATAGTGCTGCAAAACCCTGGTCTTTCCTTTGCCAAAATTGCAGAGATACAAAGAGTAATACAGTCTAAGCTTATCCATCAAGAGTCCAACCATGAAAATGACTAAGAAAGTACATAATATAGGCAAGCTAACACACTTCCTTGCCTTTAGGGGTCGAGCTCATCATCCTAGGAGCTGTTTCAACCAATTCTAAACTGAGCACTACAATCTAGGCAATAAAAACAACTTGCCTCTATAAGCTAGGAAACCAATTCATTCATTAATTTTTTGCCATTTTATGAATGAATATTCTAGAATAGGTAAAAAGTGTCATGTCAATCATGAAATTACATCAAATACATCAAGGAGGATGAAAAATCCAACCAAAAAGTCAAAACTAGTCACTGTTGCGTTTTCCTGTGCTGAAGATGCAAAACTGGCAAATTTTCCCAACGTGTAGCGCACATTTTAGGCCACTTTTGAGGCACTTCCCGGCATCCAAATGAGGCACAAGTGGGCTTGCTGGAAATATCTGGATGTATACTTTCCAGCCCAAGTGGAATTTCTCAATTTGGTGGCCATTTTCCCCTCCAAAATTTCAATCTCCCAAGACTTCTTCCTGTGTGTCCAAAAAGTGGCAAAAGGTCATTTTTTGCTTGTTTTTTGACCTTTTGGGGGCTCAAATCTCCATGAAACTTCTTGGAAGTGGCTGAGGAAGGGTATTTTTCCATGAAAAATCCAAAAATGCTGAGTTTTCCTGAAATGGACCTCTCCAACTTAAGGGTAGCGCGCGGCGCGCTACGCGTTGAGGGCAAAAACCTGTCTTTGGCACAAAAAAGTCAAAATTGACCAAAATTGCTCAAAATTTCCTGAATTTTGAGCTGGAGGTGTGTCATTGAGCACCATGCTCCCTCAAGGTGGCTTCAGCCAAAATTTGAAGCGGATCAGGCCTTTTCCTCCGTTTTAGTGCCTTGGCCAAGCGTGCTTTGAGTACCTTCATTTTTGCTTTGCACACATGCATGCAGGCCCAATAATGGTTCTTCATATGGCGGAGCATGTCTTTGTCCCTGTTTGCCTTTGCTATCAACCTCTCTAAATGTGTGTTCACCTGAATGAGCATAGAGCTTTGCTCCTTAGGTGTCAAATCACCGGGTCTCTTGCGAGCCAAGTTCCGGTCTTCTCAGATCCTCCGCAACTCATCAAGAGTGTGTTCATCCTCTAATTGCTTGTTGCGCTGCTCTAAGTATGTGATTGTCCAATTTGCCATTTCCAAATTTTGCTGCAACAAGTCATTTTCAACCCTTAGTTTCTGGATGATCTCCTTTGGCTCTAGGCTAGGAAAACTGATATTAAGGTCAACAACATCTATGCCTGGATCACCTGATGGCGCCTCATCAACCTTGGGCTGCTTGCCTCTCTCTTGTACCTGTGCTGCTGTCGAAAGCGAGGCCCCTTCCACCTGGTGTGGAGATAACACTCGCTGTGCTGATGAAGAAGGCGAGACCCCTTCCACCTGGTGTGGAGATAATACTCGTCGTGTAGATGCAAATAAGGCCCTGTGGCCTCTCTGATATGTAACATAAGGAGGAATGCTGACATGCTCTGGCTCAGGAATATCAAACTGCAGTGAAGGCCCTCCCTCATCATGGACAACCTCGGGAGGTGGTTGTGAAACCATGAAGAAGTCGCGAGAAATGAAATCCTCCCAAGCAATACCCTGCTGTGCCAACTGATGCATCACTATGATCTCGATCAGTGCATAATGATATATACTTTTGAGCTGCTGTGCGGGAGTTTTCCTTTGCACTACGGGCACCATCTTCTCTATATTTCGGCACATGAAAAATGGAATGTTCATCATTCGTACCCGGGTGAAATGCATCAACAAACGGATATGGTACGAATATAAACGTGAAAATATGCCCTCACAAGTGAAATAACGCATAATGAGCCTCATCAAGGGTGCATACTCATCCCTTAGGAATCTGAAAGGAAAAACAGTAGTAAGGTTCCTCATGCATCCGGGTTTGATGTATGGTTGATAATGAAATTTTTCTAGCAGCTTGCGCTTGGTCCACTCTTCCCCAACATTTGGTATCCTGGTGGCTTGAGCAACCATTTTAGGTGATAAGGTGAAATCCACTCCTACAAGGTTCACATGGCCATTGTGCAAATGTAGGACATACAAGCGGACCATCTCTCTATGGTGTTGAATTTGTGAGATCCTCTCGCAATATCCAAAGCATGATTGATACCGAAAACATGACATTGCAAGTGGACAAGCTTGTAAATGAGCCAATGAAGTGGGCTCTTCCCTGACATGCCGACCACCCTTACCACCCTTATGATGCCTCCTTGGCACTTCTACCTCTTGTGTTGAATCACTGTCATAGCTCTGTTCATAATATGATTCGGTTTCTGACATGGTTATGAAGGCAAGATGACTGAAATAAATTGCTGACTTGGCACCCAATTAACTGCTTTTTGACTTTTTCAAATGCTGCCACCAAGGGGACATAAATACAAGGGAATTGTTAGGGATAGGGGAACATGTGGGAATTAGGGAGAATAAACACAAAGAAGGAATTTAGGGAAGACAAGCATGGGAAATTACAAAACTGTGGGATTTAAAGTGAAGTAGGGTTTAAGAATTAAATATGCTTTTAGGAATTTTAAAGAGGAGAATGATGAAATTTCAAGGGAAAAATTGAGGGAGAAAGGTGATGAAAATGAGGGAAAAAGGGATTTATAAATGAGCAACCTTGGAAAGCAAGAGCAATTTGAAACCCTAGTGCCATTGAAACTTTAAATTTTCCATAAAAAGAGAGGGTCTTGATTTATCATTTACATAGCATTTGAACATATTAATTCTCTTTTTCATTGTGCAAAACCAAATTTAAGCATAGAGGAGAAGCCTACCTGCACTTTTCCTGAGAGAAAAATCGTTTTGATGACTTGCTGGTAGCTTTTTGAGTTGAATCCCCAACGCGTAGCGCGCCCTGCCCAAAGAGTAGCACACGTCTGACGCGTAGCGCACTTGTAAAATAACACTGGAAAAGTCTGCCTGACGCGTAGCGCGCCCCCGACGCGTAGCGCGCCCCTGACGCGCCCCTGTACAATGATGAGAATCTTTGAAATAATATTTAATGAAGGACATCCCTCTGGCCTGCTGGTCCTTTATGACCTCTCAAGACAAAAGTGGACTCAACCCTAGACCTAAGACCTTAAAACTTAAAGCAAGATGAATGACCCTTTGAGGATTTTATTTACTTGAACAAACCTGAACCAGCAGTGCCAAACAAGAGGGGAATAAAGACACAAACTCCCTCCACCAAGATTATTGCATGCCTAACGGAATGCAACATGATCACACTGATGGGACACCTAATCATGAAATGCAAAGAGCTTTGATCTCTGGTGGAGGGCTACTAGACCGACTCTAACATTGGCTCCAATGGGGACAGTAGCTCCTTGGAGGTGCCAAGAACCGCAAACCTCTGGGAGAGCAGACCAGTGTCTTCAACCATTGGGCGATGGAGTCATTATTTACTCATTTGACATAAACTCTGACAGCTTTAGTGACTGCAGATTTGACTGAAAATTGGACACAACCAAAATTTATTGCTGGAATTCATTGGAATTTTTAAGTTACCAATAAAGAACACTGATTTTAGGCTAGTAAATTGATAAAAAGGGGTTTTTAATAAAATGATGAGGTTTTTCTGGGTAGGATGGGGTAAAGAAACAGCTTGAACAGAGAAATGTAATAAAAAACACAGATTATCTCCTGAGGCAAGGTAGGCAAGAAAGTTTAACATCAAATTGAGATTAAATGGAATGGCAAGACTGCTGAGGCACTGACAAGGGCATAGAGGATGAATCCTTGTCAAACATAAGAAAACATTAAATATGAACAAACTTAAAGGCAGAGCATATAAATTATGAATTCTACCTTAACACTTCATTTGTTCAAATGGAAACGATCATGAAATGAAATGAACACATAACAGGGTTTACATGAAACAAAGGAGGACACAAATGTTAAATCTCATACCACAGGAATCTCAGAAGTCAGAGCTTCATTTTTTAATTAAAATCTCTGTCAAAATCTGTACAATGAAGCTCTGTTCTCTCTCCTCCACCAGCGCTCAGAATTCTCTCTCTCCTTACAAATGAATTTTTAATACAATAAATAAATGTTGCTAAGGGAAAAACAAATCGATCCAACAACAAAGGTTTTGTTTCAACTGCAATTACAAAAATTAGAAAAGGGTGTTTCATCTATTCTAAACATAGAACAACGTACCTCTAAATCTTCCGATGATTGGCTAATTAAGAGGAGAAACTGGAGCGCAGATCTCCATAGGATCAGGACTGAAGTCTTAAATCGAATCCCATTCTTTGGCTGTGATAGATAGTCTTGACTTATTTTTAGCTTGCCACGTTACATTTTTCATTTTAATAAAACAACCTTCAAACTAAAATTCTGCCAATTCAGCTCATGGTGACAACTGTACTGAGCATGGTTGCATTCAACGTTTAATTTAAATTTATTTGCACGAACGACCCAATAGCCAGAGTTATAATATGCCACTCATCGAACTCCAACACGTCCAACAACATGCAATATGGTAGCATCAGCAATAGCTCACAATCCGCCTTCTAAGAGCCACATCGCCCGTAATCCCACAAAATCTCCAAATGATCCCAACAATCGCTGGCGGAAATCATGGAACAAAATCCTCTACAGGGTAATGAGGCCAGTCGCTAGTTGAAGCGCACGATTTCTGTGGAGCCGAGATGTTGCTGCAAATTGTTATCATATTGGATAACTGTCCACTGCAACACCAATCATTTCTTTTCTGGAATTGGGCGAGGGTTCCTTAGGGTAACAATAATTCCTTGATGGTATGTAGCTCCAACAACCTCTTACTCAGCATAAGAACTATAGCAAAGAACATGTGCTCGTTTCTCAAAGGACAACAACAGTCATTCGGAATGTGCACCTTTGGAACCAGCAGAACCTCCACCAAAATTGACTGAAATAAATTTCCTCTGACCTGGTTTTAATTGGTGACTTCCACGTTTGTTCAATTAAATGCAACCAGGGCCTGTAGGACACAACCTGAATATATTCAAACATCACTAATTACATCGGTTTCCTCATTGCTTCACTGACTGGGACTCTCCATTTACCTTTGTTTCAGGGTTGGAAAAATGGGCATAGGTAGTGAAGTGGGATTCACGCCATTTAAAAGAGAGGTGCGCGTAATGAAAATTTCTTTACCATTTGCATCATTAGGCATGTCCTCAACACCAACCCCTGACATAGTTGTGGACCCCTCTTGTAGGTTTTCCATGTTGCATCGCCTCAGGGAAGGAACATCCCCTTCACAATACCGGTGCCATAGCTTTCGGTATGTTGATTCCAAACCATGAACAAAGTTATGTCCATCAGAAATCTTGGACTTCAGCATCCGTTCCCGAAGACACATCCTCAGAGATGAGAGCAAAGGAATGTTAGAAGCTAACTCCAATGCCTTGCTGACATACTCATCTTCAGTTTGAGCAATTAAATTTGTCAAACCAACTTGGTGCAGAAGGCTTACACCCACATTGTGAGCATGAACAGACCCTGCCATGGTAACACATGGAACGCCCATATACAACGATTCACATGTGGTGGTCGTTCCTGCATATGGAAATGTATCCAAGCTGATATCCATTAGGGAGTATGCTTGCATGTGATCATGGTTAAGCAAAATCAGAGGTAAAAGATCAACACGCAAAGACTCTAATCCGAGATTCTCCAAGGTTGAAAGAAATCTCTGCCTCACACTATCACAACAAAAAGGCTTACACTTAACAACAAGTCATGATGTAGGAATTGCACACAAAATCTTTGCCCATACACGCAAAACTCGCGGTGTTATCTTGGCGAGATTATTGAAGCTTCCAAAGGTGATGAATCCATTAGAAAGAGCAGGTGTTTCTACAACAGGCCCTGCTTCTGGAGATGGTGTGTAGCAGAGGAAACATCCTGGCAATCTTACAAGCTCTTCCACAATGTTCTATCTTGTTTCCAAAGGATCTGCCAAAGAATCTGTAAATCGATAATCAATGGTCGGCAAACCAGTTGTATTTGGATAACCAATCCATGTAGCCTGTACTGGAGCAGGCCTTCTTCTCATCAATTCCATATATATCTTGCCAAAGCCCACCTTTCTTCAGAACTCTTTCTCTAAACCTATGTGTCTTTGCATCTTAACAACTGCAGAATAAACGACCACCTTGTAATTGCTATAATCATGGCATGCAAGAGGTGCTTCTATGAAATATGAGACTGAATGTGTGAAGTAATCTGGTGATACGTAACCAATAACTAGTTGTCGTTCAGGATCCTTAGGATTATCCCAAGTAGTGTACTGAGGATAGAGATTCATAAACCGTTTACCCCATTCCCTGTGTGCAATTGAATACCTGCGACAGTAATTTTAATACTAATTTAAAACTGTCAGCGGGTGTTGATCCACAGTTGAGCTCCATGGAAAATTGAGCTATCTGTTTGCTGAAACTGGTGAAGATAATGTGGTGACAGAGTTCCCTTTGAAGCTGAAACAGGGCTGTCATTTGAAGAATTGGAAACTTTGAAGCATTTTGACACATCTGATGATTTCTTTGGTTGTTTCTGCAGGGATTGGAGCTACTGAAGCTGTTGCCATTGAAGACTGTAGAGCTTTGGAACATTTACCTATTTATTACAAAAACATAGTTGATGATTTCTTCTTCAAAAAAGGGTTTTGAAGAAGAATCTATTTCACATTGATGACATTCCTGAAATAAACATCTACTGAACCTTTTCCTAGCCTGCAAGTGTTATTGAAACATCAAGCTTTACAAACATCTAAGTAGCAGTGGGTGAAAGCTAATTGTCATTGGCCTGCATATTTGAACTGAGATTTTGACAGCCACCTGTCATTTTGACTCTGACAGAGAACTTTGAGAAGACGGAGTCTAACATTGGCTCCAATTGGGATGGCAGCTGCCGCTTCTTGGAGGTGCCAAGAATCGCAGAACTTTGGGAGAGCAGACAGTGCCTCCGTCCATTGGGCGATGGAGTCATCATTCCAACAACCAACACAAGAGTTCCAACTCATTCATGGAATGAAACTTGACTGAAATGATTGAAAAACTAGCTTACCTAACTTCAAACGAAAGCTGCAATGAAACTGGAACAAAATGCTGCCTTTTGGCAGCTTATTTATTTACAAAATCTACCCTAATTTGCTATAAAAACACTAGATCAGGTAATATTAAAGTGCCAGATCAACCATTCAAGTAAACCTGAAAATGATGCTACTCGAGAATGCTTCCGCCAGGACACAGATGTAATTGCTGGCAGCCCTTCATGCATGTAATGAATCTGGCTATGTATAAGACAGCTTGATCTATCAATCGAACTAAAAAACTTGTCCATGTAAGTTGCCATTGGATCGCGGAAACCAGACTCTGTTGGCTGCCCCAACTCTGCAACACATACCTCCAGCTGCACACTGTCAATGTAAACATATGTAGGCAATTCTATGATTTCTTGTTGCGAAGGAGGAAGGATTTCCAAGAATTTTTTAGGGTCTTGGAAATCATATGACTGGATCTGCTCATCTAAACATTGAATCTCCTTTTCGATTCTTTCAACAACTAACTCACAAAGTCTAGTTTTGGAACAAGGGAACTTTGTAGATTTCAACCAATGAAGCAAGGCACTGAAAAAATCTTCATCAAGTTCATAATCTGCTAACTCATTTCTTATTTCTTCTACAGCTTCACACAGGGCAGGGTTTGCCACATACCCTACCATTGCATGAATGGATCAGCAAGCGTTGGAATGTTTGGATCGAATTAGAGTTGCCAGGTGAATGGTTCAGCCTGCATATGTGTCTGACTGCTGTCCACCATCAACATCAGATCTGCAATTTGATTTCATGTACTGGGACAAGACAATCAACAAGTCGAATGTTCTCCCCAGTATGGTCGCCAATATGTTAGCGCTTGAATTTGGCCTCAGGCTGAAAAAGACAAAATCCAAGGCAACATCAAACCACTTAGCCTCGTAGCTAGCCCTATGGGGACAGGAGAGGGCTCTCTCCGGGTCTATCTCGGCAAAAGGTCTTCAAAGGGCTGATATGACCAATAAAGAACACTGATTTTAGGCTAGTAAACTGATAGGGAAAGTTTGATTTTAGATATTTAGAGTTTTGTTGGAAAACTAAGCACGACAATTTTGGGTGCGGGGATGATACACAGTTTTTGCAGAGGTCTTTTTGGGGAAAGGTAGGAGATTGTATTGATGCCTTTGAATTAAGTGAATGGATAGAAATTACCGGTGAGGAGCTAAAGAGAGCAAGAAACCTTCGAGAGTTCTCTTTAGACAGATGCAAACATAGATATTAAGCAAACTTAAAGGCAGAGCATAGAAACCATGAATTCTACCTTAACACTTCATTTACTTAATGTGAAGAAAAGAGAAGTAGGAAAATGATACACATAACAAACTTACAAGTACATGAGAGAAGCACACCATCAACACAAAACACCACAGGAATCCCAAATAGTGTTGCAAAACCCTGGTCTTTCCTTTGCCAAAATTGCAGAGATACAAAGAGTAATACAGTCTAAGCTTATCCCTCAAGTGTCCAACCATGAGAATGACTAAGAAAGTACATAATATAGGCAAGCTAACACAATTACTTGCCTTTAGGGGTCGAGCTCATCATCCTAGGAGCTGTTTCAACCAATTCTAAACTGAGCACTACAATCTAGGCAATCAAAACAACTTGCCTCTATAAGCTAGGAAACAAATTCATTCATTAATTTTTTGCCATTTTATGAATGAATCTTCTAGAATAGGTAAAAAGTGTCATGTCAATAATGAAATTACATCAAATACATCAAGGAGGATGAAAAGTCCAACCAAAAAGTCAAAACTAGTCACTGCTGCGTTTTCCTGTGCTGAAGATGCAAAAATGGAAAATTTTCCCAACGCGTAGCGCGCCTTTCAGGCCACTTTTGAGGCACTTCCCGGCATCGAAATGAGGCACAAGTTGGCTTTCTGTAAATTTCTAGATGTCTACTCTCTAGCCCAAGTGGAATTTCTTAATTTGGTGGCCATTTGCCCCTCCAAAATTGCAATCTCCCAAGACTGCTTCCTGTGTGTCCAAAAAGTGGCAGAAGGTCATTTTTTGCTTGTTTTTTGACCTTTTGGGGGCTCAAATCTCCATGAAAATTCTTGGCACTGGCTGAGCAAGTGTATTTTGCCATGAAAAATCCAAAAATGCTGAGTTTTCCTGAAATGGACCTCCCCAACTTAAGGGTAGCGCGCGGCGCGCTACGCGTTGAGGGCAAAATCCTGCCTTTGGCACAAAAAAGTCAAAATTGACCAAAATTGCTCAAAATTTCCTAAATTTTGAGCTGGAGGTGTGTCATTGAGCACCATGCTCCCTCAAGGTGGCTTCAGCCAAAATTTGAAGCGGATCGGGCCTTTTCCTCCGTTTTAGTGCCTTGGCCAAGCGTGCTTTGAGTACCTTCATTTTTGCTTTGCACACATGCATGTGGGCCCAATAATGGTTCTTCATATGGTGGAGCATGTCTTTGTCCCTATTTGCCTTTGCTATCAACCTCTCTAAATGTGTGTTCACCTGAATGAGCATAGAGCTTTGCTCCTTAGGTGTCAAATCACCGGGTCTCTTGCGAGCCAAGTTCTGGTCTTCTCGGATCCTTCGCAACTCATCAAGAGTGTGTTCATCCTCTAATTGCTTGTTGCGCTGCTCTAAGCATGTGATTGTCCAATTTTCCATTTCCAACTTTTGCTGCAACAAGTCATTTTCAGCCCTTAGTTGCTGGATGATCTCCTTTGGCTCTAGGCTAGGAGAACTGATATCAAGGTCAACAACATCTATGCCTGGATCACCTGATGGCCCCTCATCAACCTTGGGCTGCTTGCCTCTCTCTTATACCTATGCTGCTGTTGAAAGCGAGGCCCCTTCCACCTGGTGTGGAGATAACACTCGCTGTGCTGATGAAGAAGGCGAGACCCCTTTCACCTGGTGTGGAGATAATACTCGCCGTGTAGATGCAAATAAGGCCCTGTGGCCTCTCTTATATGTAACATAAGGAGGAGTGCTGACATGCTCTGGCTCAGGAATATCAAACTGCTGTGAAGGCCCTCCCTCATCATGGACAACCTCGGGAGGTGGCTGTGGCACCATGAAGAAGTCGCGAGAAATGAAATCCTCCCAAGCAATACCCTGCTGTGCCAACTGATGCATCACTATGATCTCGATCAGTGCATAATGAAATATACTTTTGAGCTGTTGTGCGGGAGTTTTCCTTTGCACTACGGGCACCATCTTCTCTATATTTCGACACATGAAAAATGGAATGTTCATCATTCGTACCCGGGTGAAATGCATCAACAAACGGATATGGTACGTATATAAACGTGAAAATCTGCCCTCACAAGTGAAATAACGCATAATGAGCCTCATCAAGGGTGCATACTCATCCCTAAGGAATCTGAAAGGAAAAAAAGCAGTAAGGTGCCTCATGCATCCGAGTTTGATGTATTGTTGATAATGAAATTTGTCTAGCAGCTTGCGCTTGGTCCACTCTTCCCCAACATTTGGTACTCCGGTGGCTTGAGCAACCATTTCAGGTGATAAGGTGAAATCCACTCCTGCAAGGTTCACATGGCCATTGTGAAAATGTAGGACAAACAAGCGGACCAGCTCTCTATGGTGTTGAATTTGTGAGATCCTCTCGCAATATCCAAAGCATGATTGATACCGAAAACATGACATTGCAAGTGGACAAGCTTGCAAATGAGCCAATGAAGTGGGCTCTTCCATGACATGCCGACCACCCTTACCACCCTTATGATGCCTCCTTGGCACTTCTACCTCTGGTGTTGAATCACTGTCATAGCTCTGTTCATAATCTGATTCGGTTTCTGACATGGTTATGAAGGCAAGATGACTGAAATAAATTGCTGACTTGGCACCCAATTAACTGCTTTTTGACTTTTTCAAATGCTGCCACCAAGGGGACATAAATACAAGGGAATTGTTAGGGATAGGGGAACATGTGGGAATTAGGGAGAATAAACACAAAGAAGGAATTTAGGGAAGACAAGCATGGGAAATTACAAAACTGTGGGATTTAAAGTGAAGTAGGGTTTAAGAATTAAATATGCTTTTAGGAATTTTAAAGAGGAGAATGATGAAATTTCAAGGGAAAATTTGAGGGAGAAAGGTGATGAAAATGAGGGAAAAAGGGATTTATAAATGAGCAACCTTAGACAACAAGAGCAATTTGAAACCCTAGTTCCATTGAAACTTTAAATTTTCCATAACCAGAGAGGGTTTTGATTTATCATTTACATAGCATTTGAACATATTAATTCTCTTTTTCATTGTGCAAAACGAAATTTAGGCATAGAGGAGAAGCCTACCTGCACTTTGCCTGAGAGAAAAATCGTTTTGATGACTTGCTGGCAACTTTTTGAGCTGAATCCCCAACGCGTAGCGCGCCCTGCCCAACGCGTAGCGCGCCTCTGACGCGTAGCGCACTTGTAAAATAACACTGGAAAAGTCTGTCTGACGCGTAGCGTGCCCCTGACGCGTAGCGCGCCTCTCTTGACGCGTAGCGCGCCCCTGAAACTGCTCAACTTGCTCAAGAACTCCTCAAATCGACTTTGCAAGGATTCACTAAGCTTGCAAGAGGCAAATGAGTTGCAAATGAGGAGTGATGTGCTTTTATAGGTTTCCTTTTGATTTTCACTTGCCCAAAACCCACTTTGTAATGTTTTAAGTATTGACACTTTTTGAATTAATTGGCTCTGACCTTTGATTTCTTTTCTTTGAAAAATTGGTTGAAATGATGATTTCTTCTGAAAATGTTTGGAGGGATAGCTTCTAGGATGCTTTGGCAAAGGATACCAAGGTTGCACTTCGACATTTGAAGAATTTGAAATTTTGAGAATTTTTACAAAAATGAGATAATGACCTTTGTTTTCAAAAACAGAGTTTTTGAGAACAAAGTGAAAATTTAGCTGTACAATGATGAGAATCTTTGAAATAATATTTAATGAAGGACATCCCTCTGGCCTACTAGTCCTTTATGACCTCTCAAGACAAAAGTGGACTCAACCCTAGACCTAAGACCTTAAAACTTAAAGCAAGATGAATGACCCTTTGAGGATTTTATTTACTTGAACAAACCTGAACCAGCAGTGCCAAACAAGAGGGGAATAAAGACACAAACTCCCTCCACCAGGATTATGGCATGCCTAACAGAATGCAACATGATCACACTGATGGGACACCTAATCATGAAATGCAAAGAGCTTTGATCTCTGGTGGAGGGCTACTAGACCGACTCTAACATTGGCTCCAATGGGGATGGTAGCTCCTTGGAGGTGCCAAGAACCGCAAACCTCTGGGAGAGCAGACCAGTGTCTTCAACCATTGGGCGATGGAGTCATTATTTACTCATTTGACACAAACTCTGACAGCTTTAGTGACTGCAGATTTGACTGAAAATTGGACACAACCAAAATTTATTGCTGGAATTCATTGGAATTTTTAAGTTACCAATAAAGAACACTGATTTTAGGCTAGTAAATTGATAAAAGGGGTTTTTAATAAAATGATGAGGTTTTTCTGGGCAGCATGGGGCAAAGAAACAACTTGAACAGAGAAATGTAATAAAAAACACAGATTATCTCCTGAGGCAAGGTAGGCAAGAAAGTTTAACATCAAATTGAGATTAAATGGAATGGCAAGACTGCTGAGGCACTGACAAGGGCATAGAGGATGAATCCTTGTCAAACATAAGAAAACATTAAATATGAACAAACTTAAAGGCAGAGCATATAAATTATGAATTCTACCTTAACACTTCATTTGTTCAAATGGAAACGATCATGAAATGAAATGAACACATAACAGGGTTTACATGAAACAAAGGAGGACACAAATGTTAAATCTCATACCACAGGAATCTCAGAAGTCAGAGCTGCATTTTTTAATTAAAATCTCTGTCAAAATCTGTACAATGAAGCTCTGTTCTCTCTCCTCCACCAGCGCTCAGAATTTTCTCTCTCCTTACAAATGAATTTTTAATACAATAAATAAATGCTGCTAAGGGAAAAACAAATCGATCCAACAACAAAGGTGTTGTTTCAACTGCAATTACAAAAATTAGAAAAGGGCGTTTCATCTATTCTAAACATAGAACAGCGTCCCTCTAAATCTTCTGATGATTGGCTAATTAAGAGGCAAAACTGGAGCGCAGATCTCCATAGGATCAGGGCTGAAGTCTTAAATCGAATCCCATTCTTTGGCTGTGATAGATAGCCTTGACTTATTTTTAGCTTGCCACGTTACATTTGTCATTTTAATAAAACAACCTTTAAACTAAAATTCTGCCAATTCAGCTCATGGTGACAACTATACTGAGCATGGTTGCATTCAACGTTTAATTTAAATTTATTTGCAGGAACGACCCAATAGCCAGAGTTATAATATGCCACTCATCGAACTCCAACACATCCAACCACATGCAATATGGTAGCATCAGTACTAGCTCACAATCCGCCTTCTAAGAGCCACATCGCTCGTAATCCCACAAAATCTCCAAATGATCCCAACAATCGCTGGCAGAAATCATGGAACAAAATCCTGTACGGGGTAATGAGGCCAGTCGCTAGTTGAAGCGCACGATTTTTGTGTAGCCGAGATGTTGCTGCAAATTGTTATCATATCCATTGGCCATATTTATGGTAGTACTGTTCTAGAATTCCGCTGATGGTACTCGGATAACTGCCCACTGCAACACCAATCATTTCTTTTCTGGAATTGGGCGAGGGTTCCTTAGGGTAACAATAATTCCTTGATGGTATGTAGCTCCAACAACCTCTTACTCAGCATAAGAACTATAGCAAAGAACATGTGCACCTTTGGAACCAGTAGAACCTCTACCAAAATTGACTGAAATAAATTTCCTCTGACCTGGTTTTAATTGGTGACTTCCACGTTTGTTCAATTAAATGCAACCAGGGCCTGTAGGACACAAACTGAATATATTCAAACATCACTAATTACATCGGTTTCCTCATTGCTTCACTGACTGGGACTCTCCATTTAACTTTGTTTCAGGGTTGGAAAAAATGGGCATAGGTAGTGAAGTGGGATTCACGCCATTTAAAAGAGAGGTGCGCGTAATGAAAATTTCTTTACCATTTGCATCATTAGGCATGTCCTCAACACCAAACCCTGACATAGTTGTGGACCCCTCTTGTAGGTTTTCCATGTTGCATCGCCTCAGGGAAGGAACAACCCCTTCACAATACCAGTGCCATAGCTTTCGATATGTTGATTCCAAACCATGAACAAAGTTATGTCTATCAGAAATGCTGGACTTCAGCATCCGTTCCCAAAGACACATCCTCAGAGATGAGAGCAAAGGAATGTTAGAAGCTAACTCCAATGCCTTGCTGGCATACTCATCTTTAGTTTGAGCAATTTAATTTGTCAAACCAACTTGGTGCAAAAGGCTTACACCCACATTGTGAGCATGAACAGACCCTGCCATGGTAACACATGGAACGCCTATATACAACGATTCACATGTGGTGGTCGTTCCAGCATGTGGAAATGTATCCAAGCTGATATCCATTAGGGAGTATGCTTGCATGTGATCATGGTTAAGCAAAATCAGAGGTAAAAGATCAACACGCAAAGACTCTAATCCGAGATTCTCCAAGGTTGAAAGAAATCTCTGCCTCACACTATCACAGCAAAAGGGCTTACACTTAACAACAAGTCGTGATGTAGGAATTGCACACAAAATCTTTGCCCATACACGCAAAACTCGCGGTGTTATCTTGGCGAGATTATTGAAGCTTCCAAAGGTGATGAATCCATTAGAAAGAGCAGGTGTTTCTACAACAGGCCCTGCTTCTGGAGATGGTGTGTAGCAGAGGAAACATCCTGGCAATCTTACAAGCTCTTCCACATGCTTCTGTCTTGTTTCCAAAGGATCTGCCAATGAATCTGTAAATCGATAATCAATGGTCGGCAAACCAGTTGTATTTGGATAACCAATCCATGTAGCCTGTACTGGAGCAGGCCTTCTTCTCATCAATTCCATATATATCTTGCCAAAGCCCACCTTTCTTCAGAACTCTTTCTCTAAACCTATGTGTCTTTGCATCTTAACAACTGCAGAATAAACGACCACCTTGTAGTCATGGCATGCAAGAGGTGCTTCTATGAAATATGAGACTGAATGTGTGAAGTAATCTGGTGATACGTAACCAATAACTAGTTTTCGTTCAGGATCCTTAGGATTATCCCAAGTAGTGTACTGAGGATAGAGATTCATAAACCGTTTACCCCATTCCCTGTGTGCAATTGAATACCTGCGACAATAATTTTAATACTTATTTAAAACTGTCAGCGGGTGTTGATCCACAATTGAGCTCCATGGAAAATTGAGCTATCTGTTTGCTGAAACTGGTGAAGATAATGCGGTGACAGAGTTGCCTTTGAAGCTGAAACAGGGCTGTCATTTGAAGAATTGGAAACTTTGAAGCATTTTGACACATCTGATGATTTCTTTGGCTGTTTCTGCAGGGATTGGAGCTACTGAAGTTGCTGCCATTGAAGACTGTAGAGCTTTGGAACATTTACCTATTTGTTACAAAAACATATTTGATGATTTCTTCTTCAAAACAGGGTTTTGAAGAAGAATCTATTTCACATTGATGACAATCCTGAAATAAACATCTACTAAACCTTCTCCTAGCCTGCAAGTGTTATTGAAACATCAAGCTTTACAAACATCTAAGTAGCAGTGGGTGAAAGCTTAATTGTCATTGGCCTGCATATATGAACTGAGATTTTGACAGCCACCTGTCATTTTGACTCTGATAGAGAACTTTGAGAAGACAAAGTCTAACATTGGCTCCAATTGGGATGGCAGCTGCCGCTTCTTGGAGGTGCCAAGAACCGCAGAACTTTGGGAGAGCAGACAGTGCCTCCATCCATTGGGCGATGGAGTCATCATTCCAACAACCAACACAAGAGTTCCAACTCATTCATGGAATGAAACTTGACTGAAATGATTGAAAAACTAGCTTAATTAACTTCAAACAAAAGCTGCAATGAAACTGGAACGAAATGCTGCCTTTTGGCAGCTTATTTATTTACAAAATCTACCCTACTTTGCTATAAAAACACTAGATCAGGTAATACTGAAGTCCCAGATCAACCATTCAAGTAATTCTGAAAATGATGCCGCTCGAGAATGCTTCCGCCAGGACACAGATGTAATTGCTAGCAGCCCTTAATGCACGTAATGAATCTGGCTATGTATAAGACAGCTTGATCTATCAATCGAACTGAAAAACTTGTCCATGTAAGTTGCCATTGGATCGCGGAAACCAGACTCTGTTGGCTGCCCCAACTCTGCAACACATACCTCCAGCCGCACACTGTCAATGTAAACATCGGTAGGCAATTCTATGATTTCTTGTTGCGAAGGAGGAAGGATTTCCAAGAATTTTTTAGGGTCTTGGAAATCATATGACTGGATCTGCTCATCTAAACATTGAATCTCCTTTTCGATTCTTTCAACAACTAACTCACAAAATCTAGTTTTGAAACAAGGGAACTTTGTAGATTTCAACCAATGAAGCAAGGCACTGAAAAAATCTTCATCAAGTTCAGAATCTGCTAACTCATTTCTTATTTCTTCTACAGCTTCACACAGGGCAGGGTTTGCCACATACCCTACCATTTCATGAATGGATCAACAAGAGTTGGAATGTCTGGATCGAATTGGAGTCGCCAGGTGAATGGTTCAGCCTGCATATGTGTCTGACTGCTGTCCACCATTAGCATCAGATCTGCAATTTGATTTCATGTACTGGGACAAGACAATCAACAAGTCAAATGTTCTCCCCAGTATGGTCGCCAATATGTTAGCGCTTGAATTTGGCCTCAGGCTGAAAATGACAAAATCCAAGGCAACATCAAACCACTTAGCCTCGTAGCTAGCCCTACGGGGACAGGAGAGGGCTCTCTCCGGGTCTATCTCGGAAAAAGGTCTTCAAAGGGCTGATATGACCAATAAAGAACACTGATTTTAGGCTAGTAAACTGATAGGGAAAGTTTGATTTTAGATTTTTAGAGTTTTGTTGGAAAACTGAGCACGACAATTTTGGGTGCGGGGATGATACACAGTTTTTGCAGAGTTCTTTTTGGGGCAAGGTAGGAGATTGTCTTGATGCCTTTGAATTAAGTGAATGGATAGAAATGACCGGTGAGGAGCTAAAGAGAGCAAGAAACCTTCGAGAGTTCTCTTTAGACAGATGAAAACATAGATATTAAGCAAACTTAAAGGCAGAGCATAGAAACCATGAATTCTACCTTAACACTTCATTTACTTAATGTGCAAAAAAGAGAAGTAGGAAAATGATACACATAACAAACTTACAAGTACATGAGAGAAGCACACCATCAACACAAAACACCAAAGGAATCCCAAATAGTGGTACAAAACCCTGGTCTTTCCTTTGCCAAAATTGCAGAGATACAAAGAGTAATACAGTCTAAGCTTATCCCTCAAGAGTCCAACCATGAAAATGACTAAGAAAGTACATAATATAGGCAAGCTAACACACTTCCTTGCCTTTAGGGGTCGAGCTCATCATCCTAGGAGCTGTTTCAACCAATTCTAAACTAAGCACTACAATCTAGGCAATCAAAACAACTTGCCTCTATAAGCTAGGAAACCAATTCATTCATTAATTTTTTGCCATTTTATGAATGAATCTTCTAAAATAGGTAAAAAGTGTCATGTCAATCATGAAATTACATCAAATACATCAAGGAGGATGAAAAATCCAACCAAAAAGTCAAAACTAGTCACTGCTGTGTTTTCCTGTGCTGAAGATGCAAAACTGGCAAATTTTCCCAACGCGTAGCGCACCTTTCAGGCCACTTTTGAGGCACTTCCCGGCATCCAAATGAGGCACAAATGGGATTTCTGGAAAGGTCTGGATGTCTACTCTCCATCCCAAGTGGAATTTCTCAATTTGATGGCCATTTGCCCCTCCAAAATTGCAATCTCCGAAGACTGCTTCCTGTGTGTCCAAAAAGTGGCAGAAGGTCATTTTTTGCTTGTTTTTTGACCTTTTGGGGGCACAAATCTCCATGAAAATTCTTGGCAGTGGTTTAGCAAGTGTATTTTGCCATGAAAAATCCAAAAATGCTGATTTTTCCTGAAATGGACCTCCCCAACTTAAGGGTAGCGCGCGTCGCGCTACGCGTTGAGGGAAAAAACCTGTCTTTGGCACAAAAAAGTCAAAGTTGACCAAAATTGCTCAAAATTTCCTAAATTTTGAGCTGGAGGTGTGTCATTGAGCACCATGCTCCCTCAAGGTGGCTTCAGCCAAAATTTGAAGCGGATCGAGCCTTTTCCTCCGTTTTAGTGCCTTTTCCAAGCGTGCTTTGAGTACCTTCATTTTTGCTTTGCACACATGCATGCGGGCCCAATAATGGTTCTTCATATGGCCGAGCATGTCTTTGTCCCTGTTTGCCTTTGCTATCAACCTCTCTAAATGTGTGTTCACCTGAATGAGCATAGAGCTTTGCTCCTTAGGTGTCAAATCACCGGGTCTCTTGCGAGCCAAGTTCCGGTCTTCTCGGATCCTCCGCAACTCATCAAGAGTGTGTTCATCCTCTAATTGCTTGTTGCGCTGCTCTAAGTATGTGATTGTCCAATTTTCCATTTCCAACTTTTGCTGCAACAAGTCATTTTCAGCCCTTAGTTGCTGGATGATCTCCTTTGGCTCTAGGCTAGGAGAACTGATATCAAGGTCAACAACATCTATGCCTGGATCACCTGATGGCCCCTCATCAACCTTGGGCTGCTTGCCTCTCTCTTGTACCTGTGCTGCTGTCAAAAGAAAGGCCCCTTCCACCTGGTGTGGAGATAACACTCGTTGTGCTGATGAAGAAGGCGAGACCCCTTCCACCTGGTGTGGAGATAATACTCGCCGTGCAGATGCAAATAAGGCCCTGTGGCCTCTCTGATATGTAACATAAGGAGGAGTGCTGACATGCTCTGGCTCAGGAATATCAAACTGTTGTGAAGGCCCTCCCTCATCATGGACAACCTCGGGAGGTGGTTGTGGCACCATGAAGAAGTCGCGAGAAATGAAATCCTCCCAAGCAATACCCTGCTGTGCCAACTGATGCATCACTATGATCTCGATCAGTGCATAATGAAATATACTTTTGAGCTGTTGTGCGGGAGTTTTCCTTTGCACTACGGGCACCATCTTCTCTATATTTCGACACATGAAAAATGGAATGTTCATCATTCGTACCCGGGTGAAATGCATCAACAAACGGATATGGTACGAATATAAACGTGAAAATCTGCCCTCACAAGTGAAATAACGCATAATGAGCCTCATCAAGGGTGCATACTCATCCCTTAGGAATCTGAAAGGAAAAACAGTAGTAAGGTGCCTCATGCATCCGGGTTTGATGTATGGTTGATAATGAAATTTGTCTAGCAGCTTGTGCTTGGTCCACTCTTCCCCAACATTTGGTATCCCGGTGGCTTGAGCAACCATTTCAGGTGATAAGGTGAAATCCACTCCTGCAAGGTTCACATGGCCATTGTGCAATTGTAGGACAAACAAGTGGACCAGCTCTCTATGGTGTTGAATTTGTGAGATCCTCTCGCAATATCCAAAGCATGATTGATACCGAAAACATGACATTGCAAGTGGACAAGCTTGCAAATGAGCCAATGAAGTGGGCTCTTCCCTGACATGCCAACCACCCTTACCACCCTTATGATGCCTCCTTGGCACTTCTACCTCTGGTGTTGAATCACTGTCATAGCTTTGTTCATAATCTGATTCGGTTTCTGACATGGTTATGAAGGCAAGATGACTGAAATAAATTGCTGACTTGACACCCAATTAACTGCTTTTTGACTTTTTCAAACGCTGCCACCAAGGGGACATAAATACAAGGGAATTGTTAGGGATAGGGGAACATGTGGGAATTAGGGAGAATAAACACAAAGAAGGAATTTAGGGAAGACAAGCATGGGAAATTACAAAACTGTGGGATTTAAAGTGAAGTAGGGTTTAAGAATTAAATATGCTTTTAGGAATTTTAAAGAGGAGAATGATGAAATTTCAAGGGAAAATTTGAGGGAGAAAGGTGATGAAAATGAGGGAAAAAGGGATTTATAAATGAGCAACCTTAGACAGCAAGAGCAATTTGAAACCCTAGTGCCATTGAAACTTTAAATTTTCCATAACCAGAGAGGGTTTTGATTTATCATTTACATAGCATTTGAACATATTAATTCTCTTTTTCATTGTGCAAAACCAAATTTAGGCATAGAGGAGAAGCCTACCTGCACTTTGCCTGAGAGAAAAATCGTTTTGATGACTTGCTGGCAGCTTTTTGATTTGAATCCCAAACGCGTAGCGCGCCCTGCCCAACGCGTAGCGCGCCTTTGATGCGTAGCGCGCCCCTGACGCGTAGCGCGCCTCTCCTGACGCGTAGCGCGCCCCTGAAACTGCTCAACTTGCTCAAGAACTCCTCAAATCGACTTTGCAAGGATTCACTAAGCTTGCAAGAGGCAAATGAGTTTCAAATGAGGAGTGATGTGATTTTATAGGTTTCCTTTTGATTTTCACTTGCCCAAAACCCACTTTGTAATGTTTTAAGTATTGACACTTTTTGAATTAATTGGCTCTGACCTTTGATTTCTTTTCTTTGAAAAATTGGTTGAAATGATGATTTCTTCTGAAAATGTTTGCAGGGATAGCTTCTAGGATGCTTTGGCAAAGGAGACCAAGGCTGCACTTTGACATTTGAAGAATTTGAAATTTTGAGATTTTTTACAAAAATGAGATAATGACCTTTGTTTTCAAAAACGGAGTTTTTGAGAACAAAGTGAAAATTTAGCTGTACAATGATGAGAATCTTTGAAATAATATTTAATGAAGGACATCCCTCTGGCCTGCTGGTCCTTTATGACCTCTCAAGACAAAAATGGACTCAAGCCTAGACCTAAGACCTTAAAACTTAAAGCAAGATGAATGAACGTTTGAGGATTTTATTTACTTGAACAAACCTGAACCAGCAGCGCCAAACAAGAGGGGAATAAAGACACAAACTCCCTCCACCAGGATTATGGCATGCCTAACAGAATGCAACATGATCACACTGATGGGACACCTAATCATGAAATGCAAAGAGCTTTGATCTCTGGTGGAGGGCTACTAGACCGACTCTAACATAGTCATTTATTTAGATGATACCACTGTCTTCTCAAATACAGATGAGGAACATTTTCTCCATTTAACGAGAGTTTTTGAAAAATGTAGAAAATTTGGTATCTCTCTTAACCCTAAGAAAGCATTATTTGGTTTAGAAGAGGAAAACTGCTAGGACACATCATTTCAAAGGATGGCATAAAAATCGACCCTAGTAGAGTGGAAGAAACATTGTAAATAAATCCCCCCAGGAACAAGAAAGAGGTCCAATCCTTAATTGGTAAAATAAACTTCCTTCGGAGATTTATACCAAATTTCAGCCAAATCCTAATAGTAATAACATGTTAAAGAAGGATACTGCAATTTAATGGCATAATGATGCAAAGGATTCTTTCACTAAGGCAAAGAAATATTTAACAACTGCACCCATTTTAATGCATCCTAATTTTACTAAAGATTTCATGGCATTCTCTTTTGCATCTGATCATACAATAACAACTGCGTTGTTGTAGAAGAATGCTAAAGGACATAAAAAACCAATTTCCTTTTTCAGTAGAGCATTGAGAGATGCATCGATAAAATAAAACATCATGGATAAAAATGAATTTGCATTAGTGAAGGAAATCAAAGATTTCAAGGTTTATATTTTGCACTCACATATTATTGCTTTTGTCCCTAGTGTAGTTTTCAAGAACATACTCACTCAAACAGATCTAGATGGAAGAAGGGGAAAATGAATTGTCACCATTATGGAATATGATATTGAAATCATGTCAACAAAGCTTATCAAGGGTCAAGAGTTAGAAAAACTCACGGCAAAGTCCAATTATAATGTTTTAGACATCAAGTTTATTGCAAAATTAGATGAACAGGAAGAGTAGACAACTCCACCGATCTCAGAAGTTTTCAGCACATCACCATGGTATGTTGACATAATTTTTGTTTTACAAAACTTATATGCTCCTCCTAGTTTAACTAAAACCAAGGCAAGGTTCCTTAAAATGAAATCTTTGAAATTCTGCATTATTGACAATAATTTATATTGGAAATATGCTGGAGGAATGTTACTAAAGTGTTTGTTGAAAGATGAATCAGATAGGGTCCTGGAGGAATTTCATCAGGGAGACTATGGTGGCCATCTATATTGGAAATCTACAGCCAATAAAATCCTTAGAGCTGGTTTTTACTGGCCAACCCTGTTCTCTGATGTACATAAAAAGGTCACCTCTTGCCATCAATGCCAAATATTTGAAGGTAAAAGAAAGCTGCTACCTCTACCTTTGAAACCAATTTCAGTAGAATTCCCTTTTCAACAATGGGGTTTAGACTTCATTGGTGAAATTCACCCTAGTTCCTCGGGCCAACACAAATGGATTTTGATAGCAACATATTACTTTACTAAATGGATAGAATCCATTCCCACTAGACAATCCACTGATTCTGTTATCATCCAATTTCTAGAAGGAAATATAATTTCTAGGTTTACATGCCCTCATAAAATCATAACTGACAATGTTGCTGCTTTCAAGTCTGAAAAGATGATATATTTTTGTAACCAATATCAAATTCAGTTAGGGCACTCTACTACATATTACCCTCAGGGGAATGGGTTAGCTAAGTCCTCAAACAAGAGTTTGGTTAACATTATTAAGAAATTATTGCTAGAGAACAAAAAGTCATGGCACAAAAAAATAATCAATGCACTATGGGTGGACAGAGTTACTTCCAAGAAATCCATTGGAATGTCACCATTCCAGATAGTGTATGGGACATATTCTATTTTCCCAACTTATTTGGGAACTCCAGTGTTAAAAATTCTGTAAGAAGCTTAGGTGGAGACCAATGAAATGCAAAGAAGGATAAACCAAACTATTCAGTTTCAACAGTCAAGGGAAGAAGTCTATCATAAAACCAAATTCACCCAAGAAAATATCAAAGGATTTATGATAAAAGGACTAAGGCAGATGATTTTCAACTCAATGATCTTGTTTTGAAATGGGATTCCAGAAATGAGGATAAAGGAAAACATGGTAAATTTGACAACTTATGGAAAGTACCTATTAAGAATGAAGCTTTAAAGGGAAACAATGCATTTATGTTAATCAATTTGAATGGAGAAGAGGTTCCAAGTGTTAGAAAATTATATATTACGGAGCAATGGAACACATAAAATATTGCAAAAATATAAACGCATAAAACAAGAGAGACATAGATATACGTGGTTCACCCAATTTGGGCTACATCCACCCCGACCAGCCAATTCTTCCTTTCTATTATCCAACAAAATGAAGAGACACAACCTATAACAGATCTGTTGTAATATCCTTTGTTTTCTCTCACAGTCTCACCTTTCTGTTTCTCGCTCACAGAATACACATCTATTACACAGCCTCAAATACAATGTCCTCATACAAAGAGAGGGGTTACCTTCTAGGGCAAAAAAACCTAAACTAAACATTAGGTTTATTTTTAGATCATCTGCCTAATGAACGACCCAGATTGACTAAAAATTACTATAATTTTACAAGGCAATTTTAAATCTGTTTTTAGCTTCGGGGGAGCCCCCGTAAGGGGACCGTTGGTCCTCGGATCCCTCAGCCGAGGGGGAACGCCCCCCCCGGACCCCCACGGGGGGGGGGGGGGGGGGGACAAGTCCCCCCCGCACCCCCCCGCGTGGAGGGGTGTACAAACTTCCTGGGCTATACATCCGGCTGAAACAAAGACCTTTGAACAATCATGCTCCACACACAACAATCTCCGACTTGGAGAATGATTGTAGCAACTCCACCGCTACTTCATTTGCTGGACAATGACTTCTCTTTGGACCTGGCTATTTCTCATATTCATCGTCATAGTTGAAGACCAATTGAAACTGAGCATGTTCTCAGTTTCTCCTTGGTTACAACTTTTGTTAGCATATCTGCAGGATTCTGGCTAGTGTGTATCTTTTCCAGCTTCAACTCTCCATCTTCCAACACTGATCGTATGAAATGATACTTGAGCTATATGTGTTTAGTCCTGGAATGAAATGCTGAGTTCTTTGCAAGATGAATGGCACTTTGGCTATCACTGTATAACGTGCCCATATCATGCTCCTTACCCAATTCACCCACAAACCTTTGTAACCAAATCATTTCTTTACTAGCCTCTGTAGCAGCAACATACTCTGCTTCTGTTGTTGAAAGTGCAACAACACTTTGGATTTTTGAAACCCAACTGACAGTTGTTCCACCAACAGTAAATACATATCATGTAGTGCTCCTCCTGTTATCTCTGTCACCTGCAATATCTTCATCAACATATCCCTCTAGGGAAATGTTTGAACCACCAAAGCATAATGCTTGATTTTGGTACCTTTCAAATATCTGAGAATCCATTTCACTGCCATCCAATGTTCCTTTCCTGGATTGTTCATGTACCTGCTTACAACTCCCACTGCATGTGAAATATCAGGCCTTGTGCAGACCATTGCATACATTAAGCTTCCAACTGTTGATGCATATGGAACTTTAGACATATAATCCATGTCTTCTTGGGTCTTTGGGCACATTTCCTTACTAAGTTTGAAATGACTAGCAAAAGGTGTACTAACTGGTTTTGCATTGTGCATGTTAAATCTTTTCAACACCCTTTGTATGTACTCATTCTGAGACAATGTTAATTTGCGATTTTTCCTGTCTCTAGTTATTCTCATACCAAGGATTTGTTTTGCAGCTCCCAAATCCTTCATTGCAAATGAATTTGCCAATTTTCTTTTGAGCACATTTATTTCCTGCATGTTAGATCCTACAACAAGCATGTCATCTACATATAATAACAATATAATATAGCTTCCATCATTTTGCTTTTTCAAATAAACACAATGATCAGAGTGACATCAAGTATAACCTTGTTCAGACATAAACTTGTCAAATTTTAGATACCACTGCCTTGGAGCCTGTTTTAAGCCATACAAGCTCTTCTTCAACCTGCACACTAGTTTCTCCTTCCCTTTCACTTCATATCCTTGTGGCTGATGCATATATATCTCTTCCTCCAAATCCCCATGGAGAAAGGTTTCCTTTACATCTGATTGCTCAAGATGCAAATCTTCAACTGCCACTAGACTTAAAATAGTTCTGATTGAAGTCATTTTAACAACAGGAGAAAATATTTCATCAAAATCAATACCTTTCTTTTGTGCAAAACCCTTCACCACAAGTCTAGCTTTGTACCTCTGTTTTCCTCCATCTTCTTCCTTCAGCTTGTAAACCCATTTATTCTGCAATGTAGTTTTACCTGCAGGCAACCTAACTAAGTCCCAAGTCTGGCTATTCATTAAGGAGTCCATCTCTTCTTCCATGGCTACCTCCCACTTCTTCCTTCTTTCAACCTGCATTGCTTCTTCATAACATTTGGGTTCACTGGAATTGGTCAATAATAAACAATATAATGAAGGAGAGTATCATTCAAGGGGTCTACTTATCCTGGTAGATCTTCTAACACCACTTTCAAGTGTTTGGGGTGCCTGTTGCTGTTGTGGTGGTTGTTGCTATTGTGGTTGTTGATTATTATTATTTTCAAGTACCTTTACTTTTTTAGTGATTTCATCAAGAACTGCGTATTCCTTGTTTTCTTTTTCCTGTTTCTTTTCCTGCAACTGATTCTTATACAAGACCTTTTCATTGAATATTACATCTCTGCTCCTAATGATTTTGTGATTTTCATAATCATATAAGCGATAACCAAAATCATTAACACCATATCCAATAAAGGTACATTTCTTTGACTTTGCCTCAAGCTTTGTTATATTTTCTTTATCAATATGGACAAAGGCCTCACAACCAAAAGGCTTTAAAAAAGAGTAGTTTACCTTTTTACCTGTCCATGCTTCCTCTGGAACACCACCATCCAAGGAACTTGAAGGCCCTCTGTTTATTAGATAAACAATAGTATCTACAACATCTACCCAAAACTGTAAAGGCAATCCTGCATGCAATATCATGCACCTTGTACGCTCCATGATTGTTCTGTTCATCCTTTCTGACACACCATTTTCTTGTGGTGTTCTTGGAACTGTCTTCTCTCTGCAAATTCCATGCTCTAAATAGTACCTATCAAACTCTTTGTTGCAATATTCACCTCCATTGTCTGATCTAAGACACTTCAATTTCTTTCCTGTCTCAATCTCAACCAAAGCTTTCCATTTTTTGAAAGTATCAAATACATCAGATTTATTCTTAATGCAATAAATCCAAGTTTTTCTAGTCGCATCATCAATAAAAGTAACATAATAACGAGAGCCACCGAGAGATGATACCTGAGCAGGTCCCCATACATCTGTATGCACAAGCTCTAATTTTTCATTCTTCTTTTCTTTCCCAACTCTGAGAAATTTGACTCTCTTCTGTTTTCCATAAATGAAATTCTCACAGAAGTCCAAATCAACATTCTTCAAACCCGGCAACAAATTCCTTGAGTGAAGAATCTTCATCTCCTTTTAACTCATGTGTCCGAGCCTACGATGCCATAATGCTGCATCTGCTCCTTTGGAAGTTAAAGCATTAACAGAGTTAGAAATACCATTTCATAAATACAATGTACCAACCTTTTCGCCTTTTGCTATTACCAGGGCTCCCTTGGTGACCTTCCAAGCTTTATCTATGAAAGTTGTCACACAACCTTCACCGCGTAACTGCCCTGTTGAAATCAGATTTTTCTTTAGATCTGGAACATGCCTTACCTCCTTTAGTAGCCATTGGTTTCCATTCTGCTGTTTTACAAGAACCTTACCCATTCTAACAATTTTACAGCGTTTATCATCACCCAAATGAACTTGTCCAAAATCTCCTTGAACATAGTCATGAAAGTATTTCTTATCAGGTGTGGCATGGAATGAGGCCCCTGAATCTACCACCCACGAATCAGTAATATTTTAGAAAGAAAGAATCAAAGCATCTTGTAACACCTCACCTGTCACATTTGCTTCATGATTGTTTTCTTGCTGTGAATCTCCTTCTTTTCCCTTCCGATATCTATAGTCTTTCTTTAGGTGTCCTTTCTTTCCACATTTCCAGCACACTATCCCCGATCTGGACTTGGATCTGCCTTTCCTTGATTTACTGCGATATCCTGAGCTCTTTCCTCTTTCCATTTTTCTTCCCCTAGACTCTACACTCAAAGCATTTCCTGATGTCTCACCGGAGCTTTTTCGTCGCATTTCCTCGCTAAGGATAGCACCGACAACATCATCAGACTTTAAAGTACTAGATCCAGACACAGAGTTACTAATGGCCATTACTAAACCATTCCAACTTTCTGGCAATTAGAACAAGAATAACAGAGCTCTAACTTCATCATGAAAGCTTACCCCTACAGAACATAACTAACTTGTAACAGTATTAAAATCATTTAAATGATCTGCAATAGATCCACCTTCTGGCATCTTCATATTAAATAATCGTTTCATAAGAATACCTTGTTTGAGGCTGAGGGTTTTTCATATAGTTTCTCCAATGTCTTAATCAAACCCTCTGTCATTGTTTCCTTCGAAATGTTGAAGGCGACCGATGCTGCAAGGCACAACCGTATTGTTCCAAGTGCCTTTCTATCGAGAAGGTTCCATTCTTCATCTTTCATACTTGTCAGCATCTTTGCTTTTCCGCCCAATGGTAGGTATAGATCTTTCTGATACAGATAATCTTCCATCTGCACCTTCCATAGTGAGAAGTTTTGGCCATTAAATTTCTCGACCCTAAACTTACCATCTTCCGCCATTTCTCCCACTCAAACAAGGAACCCTTCTTTCCTACGAGTTTATCAGACAAATAGACCTTTGGATTTGATACCAATTGTTAGAAAATTATATATTACGGAGCAATGGAGCACACAAAATATTTCAGAAATATAAATGCATAAAATAAGAGAGACACCGATATACGTGGTTCACCCAGTTTGGGCTATGTCCACCCCGAACAGCCAGTCCTTCCTTTATATTATCCAACAAAATGAAGAGACACAACCTACAGCAGATCCGCTGTAATATCCTCTGTTTTCTCTCACAGTCTCACCTCTCTGTTTCTTGCTCACAGAATACACATCTATTACATAGCCTCAAATACAATGCCCTCATGCAAAGAGAGGGGTTGCCTTCTAGGGCAAAAAACCCTAAACTAAATATAAGTTCTACCGTCAGATCATCCGCCTAATGAACGACCCAGATTGACTAGAAATTACTATACTTTTACAAGGCAATTTTACATCTATTTTTAGCTTCAGGGGCGCTATCCCCGAGCCCCCGCTGGGGGACCGTTGGCCCCTGGACCCCCTAGCCGGGGGGATCGGCCCCCCCGGACCCCCTAGCCGGGGGGGATCGGCCCCCCCGGACCCCCGCGGGGGGACAAGTCCCCCCCGCACCCCCCTGCGTGGAGGGGTGTACAAACTTCCTGGGGTATACATATGGCTGAAACATTGACCTCGCACCCCCCCGCGTGGAGGGGTGTGCAAACTTCTTGGGTTATACATCCGGCTGAAACAAAGACCTCTAAACAATCATGCTCCACACACAACACCAAGTGGACCAGTGAATGGTAGGCATCTTAAGCATTATTTCCCATTAGAGTAAGATAAATCATTCATCACCATTGTAAAATACCATTTTAAATTTATATTGCAAGAGTGCAGGTGACTATCAATAGAATTTTTACCCCGCAGTGAAGGCCCTAAGATTTTATTTGATGTGTTACCATAGATGTGAATGAAATACGAGTGAAATAGTTCAGTTAGAAGATATTTGCAGCATGCCTAATGGACCAAGGCTACTGAATCTATAGTGTTCTTGGCACCTCACAAGGAGGATGCCATCCCCATTGGAGCCACTGTTAGGGTCCTATATCTCATAGTAGGAGTTGTTTTTACCTAATGATTTTATATTTGGAAAATGTAAATAATGTTTTATGTTTGAAATTTATTTCCAAAAGAAAAAAATATATATATAGAAAAATAAAAAGAAAATAAATTGTAGGGGACAAAAAATAGAATAAAGAAATCAATGGAAAAGAAAAGAAAAGAAAAGAAAAAAAACAAAAAATATGTTTGAAAATGTCCCCCTAGGTGAGAAAATCTAAATGCCACCAAGAAAAATCAGTATTGCATCAGTTTACATTTAGAAATTTTGAATAAAGTGTGCAGCTTGTTTAAATACCACTTGGTAAATAGGAAAATTAGAAATGATTTGGCCTAATCACACTTTTTAATCGTGATTAGGCTAGGAATACAATAAGCTAGGTTAGTGAATAAATTAATCACTTGGTTTAATCATGATTAATTGATAGGAAAAATCAGTAAAAGTGTGCTTTGCTAGTTCAAATGTAGCATGGAATTGTTTTCGAATATGTTTTAGGGAATTTAGTTTTTGATTAACCTTACCTTATGTAAGCATTAATCACGCTTTAATGTGCTTGTAATAAAGTTGAAAATATGTATTTTAGCCCAAGATAGTACTTTAGAAGAAAATGAACGGCTGAGATTGTCCCTCGCCTGGATCAATGGCGGGGGAATGTTTTCGGGCCCCCTCGAGCTCAACTCCTCTTTTTCCATGGGGTGGGGGGGGGGGTGTCCAAAACTCCTAGTATGTGGCACCCTCTCGATGTTTCACACCCCCTGTTGGGAACAGGTTCCAGTAAGAGTTAATTTTGGGGCTAAAGGTCTAAGTTTTGGGTAGAGAACCCAAATTTTGTATAAAAAAATTTAAAGTCTCCGCATTTTAGGGTCGCGGAGTGCCAATATGTAAAGAGTAACTAAGGGTTTTTCACCCTTCTTTTGTAGAAGTCATGTCGGCTGTAGATATCTACCCATGGTCTGCGGACCATGGGATTGTATAAAATCAAGTGTTATAAGAGTCTCATAGTAGTTTTTTGGGGGTAGTAACTAAGAAGTTTGAGTCATTGATGGGTTTGTAAAGAGCTAAGAGTGAGAGTCTTAGCATAGGAAAGAGGCTCTGCAGCTGAGTGTATAAAGGCCTAGGGTAGAAGTCTGCAGTTGAGTGCATGGGCCCCTACAGATGTGTGCACAGGGCGGATAGAGTTTTTACTGAAGAATTGGACCGTTAAGAGACATAGTCTGTGCTCCTCTTCCTCCTCCTGACCATTAAGACTTGATGGTAAGAGACATAGCAAGAGACATGGTTAAGTTATTGTGAAGTGAGGACGATTGAATGTGGGACATGATCATCTATCACACATTGAAACTGGAGAGGAGTCTACTAATTTAGAGGAAGAACTTCCTGACACGCAACTCTTCACAGTGTGCATCGTGGACAGTCACTTTGAAGACAGAATACACTTCCTAATGATAGGAACAACTCTGAAAGGATATACAAGCCAACAGAAGAAGGAATTGGTGGTGCGTGTGACAAATTTTTCTGTTATAGCAGGGCACTTATACAAAGTGGGATCGGATGAAATATTGAGACGTTATGTGTCGAACTTTGAATGAAGCAGCATCCTCGGTGAGGCTCATGGGGGAGCCGTGGGAGGAAATTATGTAGGGAAGGCAACAACGTAGAAGATTCTATGCATTGGTTTGTGGTGGCCAACCTTGCATAAAGACTCGAAGGCGTATTGTAAGGCATGCAATGCATGTGAAAGGACTGGTAGGTCATCACAGAGGAATTAGCTGCCTCTGAATCCACAGGTGACGTTACATCCATTTGACAAGTGGGTGATTGACTTTGTAGGACTGATTTAGCCTCCAAGAAAGAAGATGGGTGCATAGTAAATTATCACCACGACCGAGTATTTAACCAGATGGGAGGAGAAGATGGGTGTGTGGTACATTATTACCACGACCGAGTATTTAACCAGATGGGCAGAGGAACAACCTGTGGGGAACTGTACGGGTGCCACAATAGCGAAGTTCATTTTTTAATATGCGCTGACGAGGTTTGGGTGTCTGAGGATTTTGATGAGCGATCGCAGTAAACATTTCCTTAATGAAACAATCAACGCGTTGATGGAGGAATTTCAGGGGTACCATAAAAAAAGTATGCCTTATCATCTACAGGCTAATGGGATAGCGGAAGCGTTTAATAAATTATTGGAGAACACGCTGAAAAATGTTTTCAATGCTCAGATAAATGACTGGGATGTGCGTGTACCCACGGTGCTATGGGCTTACAAAATGACTTGCAAGAAGCTGACTGAAAAAACACCTTTAAGGCTGGTTTACGACATAGAAGTTGTGATGCTGATGGAGTACATTGTACCTAGTCCGCGCATAACGGCATTCACAGGAATGGCGAATCGTGGAGCCCTAGAAGAGAGGCTCACACAAATAACAGAGCTTGAGGAGAATAAATTTCTAGCTGGATTCTATCAACAAATTCAAAAGGAGCACGAAAAGGAATGGCACGATTAGCAGATCAAACTATGCACCTTCAAGGTAATTGATTTGGTTTTATTGTATGAGAGCAAGTTTGATAAATTTCCAGGGAAATTTAGGATGCATTGGCTGGGGCCATATGTCATCAAGGAGATTACTGATGGTGGGGAAGTTCAGTTGTTGAAATTGAATGGGGAACCCTTCCCAAGGAAGGTGAATGGTAGTCAATTGAAGTCTTACACCGACGATCTGGTTAGATGACTATATGAGGGAAGCATAGTCTTAGCACTCTAGGCAGCTGAAAGAAGGTGCGAGACTATAAATTACGCTACCCGGGGTGGGGAGCTGTGCGATTGGTGAACTACACAGAATGAAGGAATATCACAGTGTTCGACGAAGCGTGTAGAGAATTGTGCTATCAAGGAAGAAACCGTGTAGGGTAGCCAGAGAGTGACTGTTATGGTCATTGTTCATGATTTGACGGTGAAAAAATGACCAAATGGAGTAGGGGGACGACATTTAAGTTGGAATTTAAGGGCAAGATCTTTGAAAATCTACCAACAATCTAGCATTTATGAGCAGATTTGGTTATGAGCAGATTTGGGGGGGGGAACGATCAGATTTGAATTTGAAAATGGCTATAAAATTATAAATTATAGATGGCTTCCTAGCGGGAAACACTTTGCATATTGAGAGGTTTTGAGTTGTGTTTTCTTCTGTGCATGAACCGTGCATTCTTCGAAGAACTGCTTGACTTCCTAGTGTTTGATCGATTTCTAGAATCTGACCTCAATATCATCCGTGACATTATGCTAGGACCAGGTCCCATAGAACCCATGAGTGCTGAAGCAATTACAACCGAGGGAGTCGTTCCAGAGGTAGCAATGGCAATAGAGGGAGCTGCCCTCGAAGTTGCAAGTGTTGAAGTTCTGACCGAAGTGCCTAAATCACCAAGGTCGCCTAGGCTGCGGCCTACCCTGACTGAGACTAAGAAAGGCAAGCAAATAATGACACCTCAGCCGGTGTGCGCATCACCCAGGAAGCACCCGCAGAAGGACAAGCCCACCACACAGGGAAAGGGAAAGGTGGTTGACCTAGAGGCTGAAGAAGAGGTTGAAGAGATCCATAAGGGAGATGAGGACATTGATATGGGGGCGAAGCACATTGATGTGGAAGGGTCTGACCCTATTTCTAAACTGCCTAACTATATTCCTCCGCACAGAGGCAAGACAAAGGTTCTAAAAGACATAGATGAAAGTAAGGTCACGCTGTATACACCCTTACTACCGGATAAAATTGTCTTTGAAGGATCGTCCTTGGGGTGCGTCCCCCTTCTAAAGATGGAATATTGGGATTTGGATGACACGGAGCGTTTCCCCCATTTAGCGATAAATTAACTCATGCATCGTGTCTTCTACAAAACTTTGGAGTAACCACCTTGGAGCCAAGGAAGTGGCTGAAAGGCATGGACAAGGTTAGCCTGCTAAACCTGCTATGGGTGTTGCATTACAACCACAAGCCCATCACCATGATAGTGATCAAGTAGCTGATGTGCTTGGTGCATGATGGGTGTCTGTGGCTAGAAGAGCCAATACCCATCACGGACATGGTGATCCATAGGATCACTCGGTTGCTGCCCTCTGACGAAAATCCAGCCATGGCATTTGGCGGAAATATAGGTGAGTGTGACCTCACCGAAGCCATGAAAGCTAAGTTTAAGTTCACAAAGAAGTTGCGCAACTACGTCATCACAAGTGTAAATAACCCCTTGGTCAAAGTCGCCACTCAAATCTTGGTTGGAAAGATCATGAGGAAGTGTCACGCAGACGAAGTGTCGGCACCAATGATAGCCTTGACAACCTAGTGCATGGAGGGTGTACAGTTTAACTGGGCATGCTACCTCTGCAATGAGTTCCTCACGAACTACAGATAGGTGCAGGATCACAACAAAACATTTCACTCTACATGGTTGTTATTGTCCATAGTGCTGGTCGCCTGGGAGTTACTCGAGGGTAGTCAGTTTTCTTTGGTCGCACAAGATTTGTTGGAGGCCACGAAGTTCACTTCGCTCTGGGCTACAAAGAACCCTCAAACGGTCAAGGAAAGTAAGATCTTTTTGGATCTTGATGGAGATGAGTATCCATATGGCCATCAATTGTAAACCGTGACTGTTGCCAACAGTTTTTGATAAGCTGCAAGAGTATGTGGATTTCAAGGCTGACTTCCACCACATCTCATTACGTGCACAGAAGGATCCTAAGCAACAATGGTATGACTTGCCATACCTAGCCACAGATGATGCAATTGCAACAGTCCTTGACCAGTGGTCGACAGATTGGCACACTACCTCAGACTTGACCATTGGATCTAGCAAGTCCGCAGTGCAGTGAAAGAAGGAAGAGGCCAAGATGAAGATGGAATAGTTGACTGTGAAGCGAGAAAAGGAGGGTGAGGACAAGGCCACAACAAATGCATTGCCGCAAAGTAGACAGGAGGTTAGGAGGAGGAAGAGGAGCGCGACTCTGAAGCCATGACAATTGAATGTGGAACCCGATCATTTGTTGCACATTTAAACTAAAGAAGAGCCTACTAATTTAGAGGAAGGACTCCCTGACGCACAACTCTTTGCAGTGTGAATCATAGACAGTCACTTTGAAGACATAATACACTTCCTAACGATGGGAAAAACTCCAGAAGGATATACAAGCCAACAACATAAGGAATTGGTGGTGCATGCAATAGACTTTTCTGTTATAGTAAGGCACTTGTACAAAATGGGATCAGATGTAATATTGTGACGTTATGTGCCAGACTTTGAATGAATAGCATCCTCACTGAGGCTCATGGGGGAGCCTTGGGAGGAAATTATGCAAGGAAGGCAACAACGCAGAAGATTCTACGCGCTGGGTTGTGGTGGTCAACCTTGCATAAAGACTCGAAAGAATATTGTAAGGCATGCGATGCATGTCAAAGGACTGGTAGGCCATTGCGGAGGGATGAGCTACCTTTGAATCTGTAGGTGACGTTACAACCATTTGACAGGTGGGCGATTGACTTTGTAGCACTGGTTGAGCCTCCAGGAAATAAGATGGGTGCACGGTACATTATCACTGAGACCGAGTATTTAACCAGATGGGCGGAGGCACAACCTGTGAGGGACTATATGTGTGCCACGGTAGCAAAGTTCATTTTTGAATATGTGTTGACGAGGTTTGGGTGTCTGAAGATTTTGATGAGCGATTGTGGTACACATTTCCTTAATGAAACGATCAGTGCATTGATGGAGGAATTTCAGGTGTACCATTAGAAAAGTATGCCTTATCATTCACAGGCTAATGGGAAGGCGGAAACTTTCAATAAAATAATGGAGAAAAGGTTGACAAGGGTTTGCAATGCTTATAGAAATGACTGTGATGTGCACGTACCCACAGTGCTATGGGCTTACAAAACGACTTGCAAGAAGCTGACTACAAAAACACATTTTAGGCTCGTTTATGGCATAGACACAGTGATGCAGATGGAGTACATTGTACCTAGTTTGCACATAGCGAAATTCATAGGAATGGTAGATCGCGGAGCCATGGAAGAGAGGCTCGTGCAGATAACAGGGCTCGAGGAGGATAGATTTCTAGCTAGATTCCGTCAAAAAGTTCAAAAGGAGCACAAAGAGGCATGGCATGATTGGCACATCAAACTGCGCACCTTCAAGGTAAATGCTTTGGTTTTATTGTATGAAAACAAGTTTGATAAGTTTCTAGGGAAATTTAGGATGCATTAGCCGGGGACATATGCCATCAAGGAGATTACATATGGTGGGGCAGTTTAGTTGGTGAAATTGAATGGGGAACGCTTCCTAGTGAAGGTAAATGGTAGCCGATTGAAGTCGTATACCGACGATCCGGCTACATGACTATATGAGGGAAGCATAGTATTAGCGCTCCAGGAAGATGAAAGGAGGAATGAGACTATAAAATACATTGCTTGGGGTGGGAAGTTGCGTGATTGGTGAATTGCACGGAATGAAGGGGTCACAATGTCAGAGGAAGCGCGCAGGGAGCTGCGCTATCAAGGAAGAAACCACGCAGGGTAGCCGGAAAGTGACCGTTATGGTCACTGTTCATGATTTTACAGTGAAAAACGACCAAATGGAGCGGGGGGTGGCATTTAAGTCAGAATTTAAGGGCAAGATCTTTGAAAATCTGCTGCCAATCTAGCATTTATGAGCGGATTTTGGGGGAAACGATCGGATTTGAATCCGAAAATGCCTATAAGTTACAGATGCCTACCCAACGGGAAACACTTGCATATTGAGAACTTTGGAGTTGTGTTGTCTACTGTGTATGAACTGCGCATTCTTCAAAGAATTGCTTGACTGCCAGTGTTTAATTGATTTCTAGAATCTGACTACAAGATCATCTGTGACATTATGCTAGGACTAGGTCCCATAGAACCCATGAGTGCTGAAGTAATGACAACCGAAGGAGTTGTTCTAGAGGCAACAATGGCAGTAGAGGGAGATGCCCTGGAAGTTGTGAGTGTTGAAGTTCTGACCGAAGTGCCTAAATCACCAATGTCGCCTAGGACGAGGCCTACCTCGACTAAGACTGAGAAAGGTAAGTAGACATTGACACTACAGTGGGTGCGTGCATCAACTAGGAAGCACCCGTAGAAGAATTAGCCCACTGTGTAGGAAAAGGGAAAGGTGGTAGACCTAGAGCCTAAAGAAGAGGTTGAAGAGATCCATATGGGAGATGAGGACATTGATATCAGGGTGGAGGACGTTGATGTGGAAGGATCCGACCCTATTTCTAAACTGCCTGAGTATATTCCTCTGCGCAGAGGCAAGACAAAGGTTCAAAAAGACATGGATGAAAGTAAGGTCACGCTGCACACACTCTTACTGCCAGATAAAATTATCTTCGAAGGACCGTGCTTGGGGTGCATCGCCCTTCTAAAGTTTGAATATTGGGATTTGGCTGACACGGAGTGTTCCCCCATTTAGCGATAGATCAACTCATGCACCGTGTCTTCTATAAAATCTCTGAAGTAACCGCCTTGGAGCCAAGGAAGTGGCTGAAAGGCATGGACGAGGCCGTCCTGCTAAACCTGCTATGGGTGCCCCATTATAGCAATGCACCCATCACCATGACAGTGATCAAGTAGCTTTTGTGCTTGGTGCACAATGGTGTGTGTGGCTAGAAGAGTCGATATCCATCACAGACATGTTGATCCATAGGATCACTTGATTGCCACCCTCAAGCCAAAATCCGGCCATGGCGTTTGGCAGAAAGACAGGTGAGCGTGACCTCGCTGAAGCCATGAAGGATAAGTTTAAGCTCACAAAGAAGCTGCATGGCTATGTCATCACAAGTATAACTGACCCCATGGTTAAAGTCACCACTCATATATTGGTAGGAAAGGTCATAAGGAAGTGTCACATAGATGAAGTGTCGGCACCAATGATAGCCTTGGTGGCCTAGTGTGCGGAGGGCGTACAATTTAACTGGGAGCGCTAACTCTATGGTGAGTTCCTCATGAACTGCAGAGAGGTGCAGGATCACAACAAAACATTTCACTATGCATGGTTGCTGTTGTCCAAAGTGTTGGTCGCATGGGAGTTACCCGAGGACAATCAGTTTCCTCTGGTCTTGCATGATTTATTGGAAGACGCAAATTTCACTCTGTTCTGGGTTACGAAGGACCCTCAAAGGGTCAAGGACAACAAGATATTTTGGATCTTGATGGAGATGAGTATCCATATGGCCATCAACCACAATCTGCGGCTGTCGCCAACTGTTTTTGATAAGCTGCAAGAGTATGTGGAGTTCAAGGCCAACTTCCACCATGTTTCGATACGCACACAGAAGGATCCTAAGCAGCAATGGTATGACCTGCCATACCTGGACACAGACAATGCGATTGCAGTGGTCCTCGACTACTGGCCAGTAGATTGGCGCACTGCCTCAGACTTGACCGCTGGATCTAGCAAGTTCGCAGCACAGCGAAAGAAGGAAGATGCCAAGTTGAAGATGGAACAATTGGCCGTGAAGCAAAAAAAGGAGGCTGAGGACAAGGCCATGGAAGAAAACGCTACCACGAAGTAGATAGGAGGTCACCAGGAGGAAGAGGAGCGTGACTCTGATAGGAGTCAGAAGTCACCTTCCCCGAAGATAGAGGAGGATGAACTGCAGTTGAAACAGGGAGGAGCGGACCCGGAGACTACTATGTTTCAGGTTAAGCGTAATAGAGATCTAGAGAAGTTAGGGCCGTAGAAGAAGTCTAAGGGTAGCAAGACTTCCCTTGATCTCATAACCTTGATAGAAGGTGACTTGAATGATATCAATGATACGGTCAGGGATGCCATCACGGAACTGCTGCAGCAGTTTGAGCTACAACATAAATAGGCCTTGAGTGCCATTCAAATGGGTCTGCACGAGCTACAGATATAGGAATCACAGGTACAAACGAATGTGGGAGGAAGCAGCGTGACATCCACTAGTTTGGCACTTGGCACTGTAGAAGTAGTCCATTAAAAGGTCTAGAAATCCCCTGTTTGGGCATTATTGTGAAAGGGGCTTCTTGGAAAAAAAATTCAATTCTCGTGCAACAAAATTATATAGAGGGCTCTCACTCAAGGTGTAATTTGTAGAATAAGACTAAAAAAGGGGAGTAAGATAGATAAGAAAGGAAAAGTATTGTATTCACAAGGAAAGATTAATTTATGCATTTCCTTCTAAGAGAAGATATTTACATGCAAGTCATTAGAATAGTGGATCAAGATTTAATAATTCATCTACAAAATAATAGAATATTCAATATATAATACACTCACTACAAATGAACCTCACCAACTAATAAATCAAGAAACAAGTCAAACCTCTAAAATTAAATAGAGATGATCATAAAAAAAACCATGCTCATTTATAGAAAAATCCAATCATTATACTTTGAAAACAAAGCATTCTTTAAGGTTTTGCAATATAGTAAACATAATAATACTATAAAATAAAAAGTTACAATAAATATTAGTATTAGGTTAATGAGAGGTATTAGGCGTATTAAGAAGTTCGATATAATATAATAATATTATTGACCATATTGATATTTAAAAAAAAAATTATGATTATAATATTAAATCAGCATTTATTGTTATTAAAAAAATTAGCACGTTAATATTATAAAAAAATATTCTTATTCTAAAGCTCTTAAAACTCTCAAAATATTGTTAAATTATTAACCTAAATTAATTAATAATAAAATATCATAATAATTGTCATTAGTAGCAAAAGAATAATATTGAAATTAAATTATTAACATAAATTAATTAATAATAAAATATCATAATAATTGTTATTAGTAGCCAAAGAATAATATTGAAATTAGCCATTATTACTAATAATAATTTTGTTATAGTAAATAATAATTACAATCATAATTATTAATAATCTAATTAAAATTCCATTAGGGAATTAAATAACGATAAGAGTATAATATTATGATTAATAAATAAAAGTAACAAATCTCGAGTTTGTTATGATTTTAGGTGAATGGTTGTAAAACCAGGATTGAGGAAGACATCCAACTCGTATCATTTCTCATAAACCTAAACCAATTATTCGACCCAAAATCACACCACTGGGGCCTTTGGCTTTGTCTTTCCTCTGAGATAAATTGGCTAGCTAGAACCTCTCCAAATTATTTCTGGAGATAAGATGAATAATAATGAAATTATTATTCTAATAACACTTCTTATTATTAAGATTTTTTTTTGCAGCACGGATTCCTTCGGATGGAGCCGCAGGAAAGGGCTCGGGCGTAGGGCTTCAGAAAGGACTCAGGGCCGACAGGATGAGGTAAGGAATTCGGTCAAGCCCCTGGTCTGAACTGCAGTGCGGACAGTCACCGGTGGATCGCGACAAGGAACGGACAGCTGGAGGTAGTGGGCTAGAGTAGGGTCGACAGTTGGAAGCTTAGGCATTCAACGCATCTCCAAGGTTTTCAACGAAGGAAAGAGGACAGAACTCAGTGCTGGCACCGAACTGCAAAGACGCTTTCCCGTGAACCCCTACCCCACAGTAACCATGGTTAACGACGATCTAGACCTAGATCCGGCAATGGAGGATATTCTGTCGGTCTGGGGAAAAGACCCGACAGCACAGAACGTAGAACGTTACTTCGGAGTGCCTGATTTACCAAGCCTTGTCCCGCTCTCCCCGGAATCTCAGTGGAACAGTCAAGTTTCCACTCTTCCGGCCAAGAAGGTAGAAGGGTTCGATCATTTGTATCAAACAATTAAGGATTTGAAGCAGCAGAGCAAGGAGGGTGGAATCGAATCGCATGCAAGCCCTAGGAACCTTCATCAAGACAGCAAAGGCAAATCCAAGTACACGGGACCGGTTCTCTCTGGAGGTCTAGAGGACATCGCTCTATTTGGGTCGAGCTCGGGGCGTCGAACGACAGAGGATCTCGGAAGGGTTGCAGCTGTTACTAGGGCATCCATTGCTAAAGACCCAGGAAGCCCCAAAAGGTTCGAAGGACGAAGGGATGTCGAATTTGAAGGATTCACAGATCTATGCAAAAACCCTCCCGAATCAGCCCTCGAGGTTCAGGTATGCAATCAACCCTCAGCTGATCTCATCAACGTATCTGTTATCAATTCGGCCCCTGCCCCGATAGAGCATAGACTTTCCTCTTCGGATCAAGGACGGGATCTGCAAGAAAGGGAGGAGAAAATTAGGGGTTCGAGGGAGGAGACTGAAGGGTTAAGAAAAAAAGGGGAAAAGCGGAAAAAACAGAAACCAATCATCTCAAAAGAGTTTGAAGGGAATCTGGTTTTGGGCATGGATGTACAGATGGAGGAGGCTCTGGAGGTGGCCGAAGGCACCTTGGTTGGAAGGGCAAGGGGGAAAAAATACACCTCAAACTTCATTAAAGCTTGGGGGGAACAAAATTGGAAGACGGATCTCATCAAAGGGTTCGAGGTCTCAACCCTAGCAAAGGGTTGGTTCATGGTGCGATTCGAGCAGAAAGAGGCAGCTGATTGGGTGGTAGGGAAAATTGGGCATTCGGGAATATACCAGTTCTGTTAAAGAGATGGAGCCCGTTATTTGATGCCATGCATGAGAAAACAGATGTTTTCCCGGTTTGGGTGAGAGCTCCAGGACTACCATCCTTCATGTGGGTCGAATCAGTCTTCAAGGCGATAGGGAACAAGTTGGGAACCTTTCTGGAAGCGGACTGGTCATTCAAGCAATCTCAGAACAAGGCAATGGCAAGGATTCTTGTCAATTTAAAACCCAGTGGAGGATTAGCAAAGAAAATCAACCTCCAGTACAAAGAGTACGTCTTTGAACAGATCCTGGACTATGAATATTTGCCTTTTAGGTGTCACAGATGTCATGACTATGGGCATCTGGCTAAGGAATGCCCCTTGGGAAGGAGAAGGAGACGCTTTCAGAGGTCATCTGGTCAATATGAGAAGACTGTTCATCATAACATGAACTTCCACAAGGAGAAGATCTTTCCACAGCAGACAGTAGAAGAAATGGAGACGGATCTTGATCAGGGGGGCAGACAAATATTATAGCATCACAAGATCCTCAGCAAAATCGGGCAGAGAAAGATCCAGGATTCGAGGATGCATCAGCAAGCATGGAGTTCACAGAGCCAGCACCTCAAATCCCTTTGGAGAGCATTGAAGCAAAGGGTATGTACTCAGATTCAAAATCTTCCCCCATTCTAAATTCAGATATTGGAATAGTCTGTCCGGCCTCTGATTCTCCTTCAAATAATCGCTTTTCTGAATTCAATGATTTGAATGATTGTAAAGTAAAAACATCATTGGATAATTGCATTGAAACCATTTCGGCCGCATTTCCCTCCATAGATCTGAGTTGTGATGATGGCTCCGCAATCCCGATCCCCCCGGCCCTCCCTCATATGTGTCCTTATAATCTTAGATCCTCGGACCCTAAACCGATCTCTTCAGAGGCTGTGGGAGGAATAGGTCAGTCTTCTTCCCCGAGCCTGAATAGGAAGAAACGGGGAAGGAAATCAAAACTCTCCATGGCCCAGATTAAAGCAAAATATGATGTGGCAGACGGGAAGCAACAGTCAATAACTGGGGCACTTAGAGCGGTGCAGGCCTCCGAAACCGTTCCAAAATGATTATTACATCATGGAACTGTAGGGGTTTGGCCAGTAAGCCCAAAAAACTGGCCCTCAGGGAATTGATATTAAATTCAAAAACAGACATCCTTCTACTTCAGGAAACCTTGGGGAATGGAGTAGAAGTAGAAGCATCACTAAATGGCCTCCTTCCAGGATGGAAATTCTCGGCCATGGACTCAGTTGGACATTCAGGTGGACTGGCAGTAGGATTCAGGGAAGGGAGAGTTCAGATCATGAACCAATGGGGCATGAAGCAGGCAATGGGCATGGAACTCAAATCCCCCGAACTTGACTTCCCTATAACCATATTAAACATATATGGGCCCTGTCAAGGGAGGGAGGCCTACTGGACTGATTTAATGACTAATTCAACTCTGAAGAGCAAGTATATGGTGCTGGGTGGTGATTTAAACTTCTCTATTGGAAGGGCGGAGGCATGGGGTCCCTCGGCCAGGGAAGATCCACTGTCAGAATTCTTCCAAAACCTCATTTCCTCAAATAATCTTATTGATGTAAATCTAATCAAGTTAAAGCCAACATGGAGAAACAGGAGAGCAGGAGAGGCAAGAATAGCCAAAAGACTGGACAGATTTCTCATAAATGAAGAATTATCCTCAATGATCCCAATGTTCAGGCAATGGATCGAAGAAGAAGGGGCTTCAGATCATTTCCCTGTTTATCTGGAACTCACAAAGCCTCCTCCAAAGCCGCCAGCACCCTTCAAGTTTAATGCATCATGGTTACAGGAAGATTCTTTCATCAAACTATTCAAAGAAACATGGAGGCATCCAGAAAGTGGCACCCTAGAAGACAAAGGATTCTTGTTCATGGAAAATCTTAAAATGCTGAAGAAAGCAACCATATCCTGGGCAAAGGACAGGAAGGCAAAACAGAACGAGGAATATTCCCGGATCAGTGAGGAACTCCAAAAGCTGGAAAGTATGGAGGAGGACGGATATGCTTTACAAGAATCCAAAGAAAGGATACTCCACCTGGAGAAGCTCAAAAGTAAAATTCTCATGGAAAGAGAAGAAGAGTGGAGGCTCAAGAGTAGAGCAATCTGGCTCAAGGCTGGGGATGAAAACACCAGGTTCTTTCACAATTATGCAAAAGGGAGAAAGTCTGCTAACACTATCTGGAATCTAAAAGATGAAGAAGGAAGGGAGGCAATGACTTTTGAATCTCTGTCAGCTATGGGACAAAATCATTTTCAGAATTTATTCACAGACCCAGGAGAGATCACTATTGCTGAGGTGATCAAGACAGCTCAATGCTTCCCCAGGTATGTAGAGGAGGAAGAAGCAGAGGATCTACATGGGCCAGTCACAAAGGAGGAAGTTGAAAGTGTCATAAAATCAATGGCAAAAGAAAAAAGCCCGGGGCCGGACGGCTGGACCATAGAACTCTTTCTACATTTCTTCGATCAGATAGGAGCAGAAATTACGGAAGTAGTAGAAGAGTCCAGGATGAAAGGAGAAGTCTATAATCCCTTCAATGCAACATTCATTGCTCTCATTCCGAAGAAGGAAGTTCCCGAAACTTTTGAAGATTTTAGGCCGATTTCTTTGTGCAACAGTATATATAAGATTATTGCAAAGGTGATCGCGACTAGAATCAAACCAATCCTGTCAAGACATATTTCAATGGAACAATTCGGGTTTTTAAATGGAAGACAAATTCATGAGGCAATAGGTACAGCTCAGGAGGTACTGCACAGTGTCAAACAGAAGAACGAGAAGGGAGCAGTATTAAAAATTGACCTTTCCAAAGCATATGACCGAATAAATTGGATATACATCCGGATGCTTCTAACTCACTTAGGTTTCAAAACAGATTTTATTAGCTGGATAATGGGATGTATTACAAATGTTAGCTATGCCGTCCTCATCAATGGAGCAGCCACCCCCTTTTTCAAAGGACAGAGGGGACTAAGACAAGGATGTCCCTTGTCCCCTCTCCTCTTTCTTTTAGTAGCTGAAGGGCTAAGTCAGTTGATACAAAAGGCTAAAAGGGAAGGTAAGATGAAAGGTTTAGAAGTAGCTACAAATCTGAACATCTCTCATCTCCTATTTGTTGATGATATATTGGTTTTCACAAATGGAGAATCTAAGGAAATAAAGGAATTAAAAATCATTCTTGATTTATTCTTGAAAGCTTCAGGAATGCAGATAAACTCCAGGAAATCTCAGTTAATTATGGAAGGTCTATCCAGACAAGAAAGGGCCCAAATGCAACAGTATTTTCCCTATCAAACAAGCAATATGGAATCCCCCTTCAAATATCTTGGTTTCTGGTTAAAACCAAATGCATACAAAAAAGGGGATTGGAACTGGCTAATTGCCAAAATTGAAGCCAGAATTTCCCACTGGAGCTATAAATGGCTATCCCGAGCGGGAAGATTGACCCTAATCAAAGCAGTGCTATTGGCCATTCCAGTGTTTTGGGCAGCTTTAACATGGGTCCCAAAAGGTATATTGGAGAAAATAAGGAGGATTTGCAGCAGATTCCTGTGGGCTGGCTCAAAGGAGAATTCTGTCCAGCCTTGGGTTGCCTGGGAGAAAGTGGCAAGGCCAAAAGAATGGGGAGGATGGGGGATAAAAAGCCTTCCTGATTTCAGCCTATCATTGACTGCAAAATCCGGCTGGAGACTCATAAAGCTGGAGAACTTATGGACCAGAGTGGTGAAAAGGAAATACATTGACCCAATGCCATTAGAAGAATGGATCAGAAATCCAATTAAGGAGAAGAAGAAGGGGTCGGTGATATGGAAAGCAACAGTGGAGTCCTTCAAAGTAATTGAACAAGGCCTAGCATGGAAGATTGGAAACGGAAGAAATCTAAGGATTGGAAGGGACCCGTGGGTAGGATGCAATGAGAAATTTGCCTTATGCCCTGAACTTATCAGGCATCTAGAAAGCATAGGCATCCATACATTAAATCAGGTGGAAAAAGCTGGCTATTCATCTATGTGGGGACAAGCCTGGAAAAATGGAGAAGAACTAGGCCTAGAGCATAGATGGTGGAACGATTGGGAAGCATATACTCAAGAGCTTTCCAGAACAAATGTCAGGCTTAAAGATATGACGGACCAACTGCTATGGGCTCATGCAGAAAATGGAGAGTACTCTCCAAAAAATGGATGCAATTTCATTATGTCTAGAAAAGGCTGGGGAGAATAGGAATGATGGACGAAGCATTTATGGAAGCTCAAATGTCCGGCAAAGGCTAGGCTGTTTTTTTGGTGTGTGTTAAGGAAAAAAATCCCAACCTGGGACATTCTCCAGTCTAGATACATGTACGGTCCAAGAAGATGTTCTCTATGTAAGGCTGAAGCGGAATCCATCAATCATATTTTTCTAAAATGCGCAACAACAATAAAAATCTGGGGGGAGGTAGAGAAACTGTTAAACAAAAGGATTGAATGGGGAGGAGAAAATCTATCAGAAGCATGGACCAAATGGTGGAATCAGTACCCAGAAGGGAATATGCGGAATCTTCCACTCATCCTATGCTGGGGGATATGGATAGCCAGAAACAAGAGTATTTTCCAGGATAAGGAAACTCCGGTAGTTATCACAGCAACTCAGAGCGTATCCATCTACTCAAGCATCCCTGAACCTGTGGGAAAAAAATCCCATAGGCAAAATAAAGAAGTCATCATTAAAGAGGGCATCCCTTGGTCCTTTTTCGACGGAGCCTCACAGAACAATCAGGCAGGTGCTGGCATAGCTATCCATGAAACTCCAACCCATTCCCTCAAAGCCTCAGTTGGTTTAGGGTCAGGAACAAACAATTTTGCAGAACTGACAGCTTTGAAGTTGCTCCTATGCTGGCTTATACAAAGGAACATCACCACAATTCAGATCTTTGGAGATTCATTAAATGTAATCAATTGGGTCAATGGAAAAAGCTCATGTAACAACCAAATTCTGAAACCACTGTTGGAAGAAATCACAACTTTAAAATCATCTTTTTACACCATATTTACAGGGACAGGAATGAAACAGCAGACAAGATTTCTAAAGAAGGTCTGCAACAGAATTTGGGAAGCTGGAAAATCATAGAAGAAATTCAGGGGCAGACTCACACATCAGAACAGCCGCCTTATACATGAGCACAGGGGAACATCAGCGTTTTTTTTTTATATATTCAGCTTGTTATTACAGACTTCATGATGTTATCTCGGTAAAACTTGGTTTCCAAAATCACAGAACTAAAACAATTTTTGTACCAACTGTTTTCCTTTATAAGGAGGCCGCATTTATGATGTTTTTCTGTTGTTAAATGGACATTATGATACGGCTGGACAGCAATACACTTTCAGCTATCTCAAATTTTGAAAGCAGTGGGTCCTTCTTGTGGAAAGGACAGTTTTTGTGATTGCTCTTGTAGTCAAATAGCACAAGCTGAAATGCTCATGCATCTGCAATGTAACTTTTTATCTACTTAATAAAAAGTTCGCTTTTTCTTCGAAAAAAAAAAAAAAAAAACATTTCTTATTATCAATAATTTTATAAAAACAAAATAATAACACTTCTTATTATTAATAATTTTATAAAAACAAAATAGTAATGATAATTTTTTCATTATTAATAAACTCTAATCAATTTTTTAATTATTAATAAAATGCAATAAAAGTTTTGATTAATAAAGATTATTATTAATATTTATATCATTAAAATTATTGTTACAAAATAGGACTAAAATGTAGTAGCTGCACTTAAGTTGCTTACCCCAATTAAGAACTCTAAATATAATTAGCTAAATGGAGTGGCTTTTCAAATTTAATATTTTAAATTTAGGAGTCTAACAATGTGGTCCATCTTATGAGAAACATTTTGGGGTAAATCACATTATTATATATTTGTCGATGCGTTTCGAACCAATGAGTGTGGTTAATCGTGCTGCATGTTAAATAGGGAGAGCAGATCTTCCAACAACTAAATTTGACTTGGAAATGGCTATAAGGGACTGGACTAACAACTATCTTTGACCATGTAACGGCTAACTTTGAGCCTCTGAGCCTGATATTAGCACTCTACATCCTTCAGTCTATGGCAGATTCTTTTTACTGAAAAACACAACACATTTTGGAGATAATAGTTACACTTGTTTAAGTATTTTGTTTTAGGTTATGTTTTAATTTTTTAATTAGAATTCAAATTTTAGGTAAGATTATTGTTTAAAATAGATTTTGAAATGAATTTAGCATTTTGAAAAACGGATTAATCTAAGTTTTGAATTGTATAATGTAAGCCTACCTCTAAATACTCAAGCCAACCAACTAGATGATTTTTATTCAATATTCATGATATCCCTCATGATTATTTATCCCTGACTGTCTGATATACCGTGGAAATACTTATGTAGAGCAAGATGCAATAATTTCACTGGCATGATATTTTTTGAGGCTTCTTATAATTTATTAGTTGATGTGTATGTTCAGGCATCAGGCAACTCTATTCATGAGTTATTGGTATTCTGGCAAATTTCATACAACGGGGATTCGCAAATTTGGAAGCCATTACATTTTCATACCACCGATATGGAGGATGGTCATGAGTTTATATTATAACGGTGCAATGATTAGAGGAACTTTGCTATGTATTGGATCATATATTGCATTGTGTTGGTATAAAGTCTTTCATGCACCTCCTCGCCTTAGAAATCCTGAGAGAGTGGCAAGTGAAACTGCTTTTAGTGTGAGTAAAATAGAAGCATTCTATAAACTATTCAAAAGGATTAGTAGCATTGTTGTTGATGATGGTATTATCAAAAAGGAAGGGTTTAAATGGCGTTATTTAAAACAAATAAAAAATAAACCCTGATCGTATATAGAGTTTTCGATTTGTTTGACACAAAGCATAAGAACGCACTTGGTTTTGAAGAGTTTGTCCATCCATTCTCATTGTTTCATCCAATTGAAAAAAGTGACTATGAAGAGTATGGTAGTTGTAGAGTCCAAGGGTTGTCTTATTTTTACATCCCTTTTTGTCTGTATTTCTTTTTTTTTTCTTATATTTATTATCTAAATAATACAATAGACACAAGGTTTTGTTAAAGGTAAGCATTTACATGTCTTCTTCTTCATGTTTGTCTATATACCTTATTTCTTTGTTAAAATATGCATTCTGCGACTCAATTGGTCTATTTCTGCAGCTAATCCGGATTTCTGCAACTGCCTCCGCACGGTCAGAAGCTCCATCTTAGCGAAGAAATATATGGATGGATAAGGAATAGTCCCCTCGTGGATTCCTTCATATTCCCTCGAACCAATTCATCAAGAAGGTCGCATGATAACACGGTCAACCCCAAAGTCAACTACAAGATTATCGCAGGGACAGAGTCCAAGTTTCAACGAAATATAGCAGATCAATTGTTTAGCAATATAGTTTGGTTGAAATAAATATATTTAGGCTTGAAATGCTCATACTGTTATGCCAAAGAATTGTTATAAGAACTATGGCAGCTAAGTGTTTTGGGTGCACACAAATTTATGTAATTTTTTAGAACAGTTTGTTGAGATTCATTTTGCAAGTAATAAACTTGGTTTTATGTTTGCTATATGCTGCGTTGATTGGAGATTGTTGACTAATTCTTGGAGGGCCCTTACGACTAGTAAGAGTCTTTAACCAGTTGCACTTAGATCTCTTTCATTACTTAAATAATCTGTTTTGTGTGAAGAAATGCAGTATGATGAGTTCACCATTGAATCGTTGTATGCATAAGCAATTTCCTTTGCTTTATACCTAGTTTAACTCTGCCATTTGATTTTCTTTTTATCTCGCACAATGTGGTCATTTTCATTTGCTTTCTATTTAGTATAGTCCAACTGTTTTATTTCATAGCATAGGTGTTGTTCAAAATGCCTTGTTTGGATGGAATTGAATAAGTAAAATAGTGAGTCTTCTCCTTATCAATTAAATTCAGACATTATTCATTTATAGTTTGATAGAATAGATTTCTCCTACACATAGTAAATTAGATTTGTCTACAGCATAAAAATTCAAGACAAAAAATCCAAAACAATCTAACATAAGTAGACCTAGAATCACTTTCATATCAACCATAAACTGATTCAATAGAGAATAACTCCTAAGAAATTAGATAACAACTTTAGAGATTAAGACACTAATAGAATTAACAATACCATCTCCATACTAATTTTAATTTTAGAGACTAACAAGAACATAATGACATAAAAATAACTTCTAGCGCATATAATGCACCTGTGCTTCATCAGTATACCTGTCATGGTCGATAATTTATGATTGAAAATTTAAGGACATTAAATCGGCTAAAAATTTTGGCGTTGTTGCTAGGGAAGTACAAATAGAAGTTAAGAAAAAAATCATTAATTCAAAACATGATATGCGTAGGGATAGAGACTCTAGAGGTAGATTTGTAGGGCGAGGAAGAAGTTTAATTCCCACAAATCCACTCACTTCACTACGATTTCGAGATTCCACACCACCTACTCAAACCTGAATCTCGTTTAGAGGTCGACAAAGACTTCCTGAAGTGTAAGATCAGAAATCCAATCCATAACTTCACCTAGTTCCTCCACTGAAGCTGTAATTGAAGAAAATCCTACATCCCCAACTACAGGAGTAATTTTTCTATCCTCCATTGATGAAATTTTTTTGGGAGAAGAATTAGAAGTTCCTAGTGAAGAAGAGAAACATGAAACTTATTTTGAACAACCATTGATAAAGGAACTAGAAGAATTAGAAGAACACTCTATTAGTTCCGAAGAATCTATCATGGTTGAAGAAGGGTATGGAGAAGTACACAATGTCCATGGTGAGGAAAATAGGATTGGAGGAGGTAGAGGTAGAGGTAGAGGAGGAGGTGGAGATAGGAACAAAGGAGGGGGTAGAGGTAGAGGAAACAAAGATCATTCTGGATTTCCTATTCTTGCTGAAGATACAACCATCACAATGAAAAATATACCACCCTCAATTCTTCCTAATTTCCACGGAAAAAGAGACAAAGACCTAGAGACATTTCTCTTCGAATTTGAAGTATTATGTAGATCGTATGACTATATGCATGATGCTCAAAAACTAAAATTGTTCCTTGCTACATTAAAAGACTCAGCATTAAAATGGTTCATTAGTCTAGTAGTGCATTCTATAACAACATGGGGACAAATGAAAGAGGCTTTCTGAAGAAAATATAGAGATTATTATATGCCTAGTAACCTTAAATATGAAATCTTCAAAATGACACAAAAAGAAGATGAAAAACTTGAAGATTTAGTAGAAAGATTTGTCTACAATGTTAAAAGAGAAAAAATGGACAATTTGGATGAGTAAACCTTAAAAGCCCTCTTACTCAGAGCTATTAAAGATGAGTGGATCGATCTCCTTAACCTAACTAGAAAAGGATATATTTCCCAACTACCATTTGTATATATTTGTGATTTATGTGTACATATATCAAGGGGTAAAAGATGAGTTGGAAGGAGTCCTAGAGACTCTCTCTTGTCAAGAATTAATAAATCTGCAACTGTGATAGTGAGCGGGGCAGAATTAGGAAATTTTCTTGATACCTTTAAGACCGATATTTTAGGGAGCCTAAGTGAGCAGATAGACACCCTTAAAATACAAAATAAGAAAAATTCTGAAAATGTTGCATTATCTATTTTTTGTCCTAATTGTCGAAAGAAACATGCTCTAAGAGAGTGTCCCTTAGATTCAAAAGCCATAGAAACTTGTGTCATATGTGCAGATAATCATGATACGAAGAAATCTCCTTCTTTACCAGGTCTCAAGGCTGTATTTAATGATGAAGGAATACAAGAACAAGTAGATCATGTTTACTTTATAGCCAAGATACCATGGTAAAACCCCCAACCAAATCAACCACAAGGGTTTAGACCACAACAATTTGCTCAGTGTTCACAAAATAATTGGAATCCAAATTGGTAGCCTTGGGCTCAGCCACAGTCACAATCTTGGAATCAAGGATGGAAAAATCCTTATGGAGCCTATGCTCAATATCGACAATATTCACCATCCTATCTTCCACCACAATGTCTACCTCCATCTAATCAAATTCCCCTAGCTAACCAATTACTGCAAATTCAAGTTCAGAATCAAAACCCACATCTCTCCCTACCATTTCCACAAAAACCAAATCAACTACCTACTCAACCACTTCCGAATCCTAATAATAAAATACCACAACAACCTCTATACAACATGGAGGGGCAGAATCCTCAAACTTATGTAATAACTCCACTAGACATAAATAATGTCTAATTAAGGTTTGGAAGAGTGTTACAAAGAAAACCCCCTATTGTCATACAAGAAACAAGACCCGATATTCAAAAACACAAAACCCAATCAGAAGAAGGAGAGACTTCTCTCCCTTAAAAATAGAATAAACAAATAGAAAATGTTCCAATAAATACTCCCATCATAGAACAACCCTCGATATCAATTAGACCACTTTTCCCTGAATAGTTGAAAATTGATGGAGTAAAAAAACAAATTATTTTTCTTGATTACAATATGATGGATGAATTGAGAAATGTCTGTATTAAGATTCCTTTATTACAAGCCATAAAATAAATACCAATTTTTTCAAAAACAATTAAGGAACTAAGTACACAAAGATCATGAAGAAAAAGAAAAGACATAAAAATAATTAAATTAGTTGGAAAAATTGCAGACATTATGATGGGGAAGACGACAATTCAAAAATATTTAGATCCAAGAAGCCCCATTGTAAAAATTCACATCAATGGAACTGAAATACCAAACACACTGATTGATCTAGGAGCAGTGATAAACATAATGAGTAAACAAGTTATGGACACACTTAGGCTTCCTAACCTTCAATACACACCAACCTTATTGCAATTAGTAGATAGGTTTGTCATTAAACCTGATGATGTGTTGGAAAATTTTTGTGTATCCTTATATTCTTGGAAGTATCTTGTGGATTTCATGGTCCTAACACCCAAGAATAATTTAGGAGGACATCCATTAATTCTAGGAAGGCCTTAGTTAGCCACAGTTGATGCTTTTATTAGTAATAGATCAGGTAACATGTTTATCTCAGATGGAAATTCTACAAAGAAATTTACAATATACCCTTGTGATAAAGGAAATTGTTCCCTCTATGGACAGAGGCAACCCCTCTAGCCCTAGAGTGGGTCTAGTCACAGCAAAGACAAAACAAAAATCGATTCCCTTAAATATTCATCGTTGGAGGCTTACCTCAAACCGGCGGTTGATGAAGTCTCCATTGCACTGCTCCAGCTTTCGTTTCTTCCTCCTCAGCGAGCAATCAACCTAAAACATCACAATAGAACAATAGAGCATGTAACCGAGAACAACAATGATCATTTCACTTATAAAGTCAATAAATCATAAGCTATCAAGTAAATTGTACACAAGATATAGGAAATCATCATTGATTGTATTAAAATGAATCAAAAGCAAAGCTTATAACCAAGTCTTGACATTGCAAGCCCTCTCGGAGGGTCCAGCCAGTATGTTTCTTCAAACATTCACTCTCAAGAAAGGGTCTCCCAAATAGACAATATCTCCCTCTCACTCACAAGCTCTAATACAAGGTTAAGGAACTCCACAACCTCTTACCAAACTATTAGCAATCCCACACTTGTCACACTCACACCAAAGCTATCTACTTAGTTTCAAAGAAAACTCAAAAGAACTAGCCAACATTGCAGAACTAAAGAACTAGCTGATCATAGCAATGGTGAGTGATTTATAGGAGAAGGAGTCTCCATGAAATGAGGGAGAGGGATCCTCAAGGGAGATTGCACAAGAGGCGGAACCACCATCCCAGAGGAGGAAAAGTGACCCAAACTAACCCAACAACCAACTCTAGAAATACCTAGAAGGCTGATTGTTTGAACAAATTTGCCAAATCTGGATCGTCGCATGTCATGAATAAGGGCTTAGGGACGACATCGCAAGGGAGCAATGCGTTTGGACCAATCGTCGCAACAACAATCTTGAAGACTTGCGCCGAGCCCTAAAATTCGACTATCACAGGAAACAGGTGTACACCTGCGACAACGTCGCAACGATACAGTTCTTGACAGGGAATCGTCGCAGATATTAAGGATTTACTAGCAATGATGCAGAAATATAGGCAAACAGGGTCAATCTTCAGCATTAAAGAGCACTTTCTTAATCTTCTTACATGAGTGGGAAGATATGGACATGTTTATTTGATACATGACATAGCAGAGGGACTGAGATGAGGACAGTGACAAATTACTGTGTAACGAATGCCCCCTAAAGTATGAAGCCCGAGAGAGTAGGAGGGGTGAAATGCTTTACAAAACCATGATCGAATTAGAACACCACCTTGAAGAACCTGTAAGTGCAAGTACAATTGATATCTCTGATAGTGAAATACATGTAGTTGAGGCATGGGCACAGCCATCCAAAAGACATATGAAACTTGGTCTGTGGTATGGACGCAGCCACCCAGTTGATAAGACCATAGATAATGATAAAGGTATGGTCACAACCATCCATGAAGACTCGGGTATGGTCACAACCATCTAATCAAAGGGTCATGTATGTAATCATGAACCAATCCATGCAGCCCAAACATATGTAATCTTAGTTCGGGGTCTTGAAACCTAACCGATCTTAGTACAAATTCTAGCATGCGAACAAACGTGTTGAAGTCGAGCATGATAGAAAGTCGTTTGATTACTGGTCAATAATGAAAACCTTTAACAAGCATGAGAGAAACCATCAATAATGCCAATGGATCTCAAGGTATGGCCAATACAATCCACTAAGTGTGAAGAATGAATTAAAATCAAACACTCGTGGAATCACCCAATCGAAGACCGATGATGAAAGTCTATCGTCATGTGCGAAGAACCTTCCATTGAGGCATGAAAGCTCCAAGGTACTGAAAGGGATCTCTAGATCAATCTACTGGATAATGAGTTGGTGTCGATAGGAGACGATCTGTTGTAGGAGGGCCATAATGTTTCCCCCATCAACGACGTGAGATAAGGAACAAATGCTAGATCGTTAAACAGAGCATCAGAGGAGGAGGTAAGGGTGTGAACTACTAAAGGATTATACTCTTGAACATATCGGCGACACAACTCTGGAAAGCGGTAGCATTTTCATACCAAGGGATTAGAGGTCTAACGGAGACAACATGGATCAGATGGAATGAGCCAAAATGGCAACCCAAAACCCTGGAAGGCCAATGACGATGTGAGGATATCCCAACCTGACGAGAAGCAAAAGTGTTGATGTTAAGAGTAACTAGCTGTTGTAGGTAACCAATGACGACTTCCAAATTTCCCCCCACCATTGCTGGCAAGTACCCCAATTATTTTTGAAAAAAAAGCTTGAAGGGGATAACATATGCTTGAGATATAAGTTTGACCTTCGGACGAATCCAACCCAATAATAGTTTAACGAGCCCTAGGGAGGAGAAGCTCGAGTCTCTTCATGGTGATGAGTCCAATGTTGTCAGGGTTTAACGAGTCCGACATAGGTAAAACTTAGAGTCTTTTTCATGTTTAGGGAGTTTGAAAAAGACACGGAAAATAAAACTCCAGAGGGGTCCTTTTTCGTAAATCTGTATCCCTCGAGCCTGAAAAAGTAGAAAACAATACCCAAGAGAACCGCTTGACCATTTCGATCAAGGAGTACTTTTTGTAATTAGTGTTCCTGATCCGAAAAAGTAAAAAATCGATTGGAGACACAACGTTTCATAACCAAAATTGAACTTGAAACGACAAAAGCTCGGCCATCTTTTCGCATTTATACAGTCGGAAAAGCGCTGAAAGTGGACTGCCTTTTTATTCCATTTAACGAGTCAAAAAGGGAAAAACTCGACAATATTTTCATTTTTACGAGTCAAAAAAGAGCTTAAAGGTGACTCGTCCTAGAGGAACGAATGGTATAAAGGGTAGCAACTGGTTCTGATAATGGTGGAATTGCTCAAAACATGTAATGGTCAAGAGGCTGGCTAATAAAACCACTCATCGTTATGGTTCTCCAGGAAAGGAAAAACAACCAAGTGAAAGTATATGATCGGCCAAAGAGATGGTGGCAATGGAATGAAACAACCAAGGCTCATCTAGCAGAATTTAGCGGATAAAAACGACAATCATGAGATGTAAATCGAGTATGGGTTCATTTTTACACAATCTTGAACCATGGAGAACTCTACTTGGATTCAATTTCATGTTTACACAAGCCTGAAATGAAAAGCTATGCTTGCTATAAGTTCGCATGCCCCCAGCATAATGACGTAAATCGAGGTACATGCCCCCCAAGCTTCATTGCATTCAACGAGGTGGATAGAATGAAGGTTCACTTTCAAGATCTTGGAAAGACTCGACTTGGATTTTACGAGATCTTAAGCAAGACTCAATTTGGAAAGGGAGTGGTTACATTTTTTAATGATGTTGACACAGTAAAAGAACTATGCTCATAACCCTTGTTTCATTTTGTAACGAGGTTGACATAAGATCAAGAACTTTCCTCAAGACTCCTTGTTTCATTTTTTAACGAGCTTGACACAAGACAAGGAACTGTGCTCCATGATCCTTGTTTCATTTTTTAACGAGGTTGACACAAGATCAAACTATCCTTGGGCCCTTGTTTCATTTTTTAACAAGGTCGGCACAAGAAAAGAACTATCCTTGAGCCTCCTTGTTTCATTTTTTAACGAGGTTGACACAAGAAAATAACTCTCCTCAGATCCTGTTCATGGGTCATACGCAAACATGACTCCCAAGAGATCTTCACTGGATGGAAGAATCATGCTCTAGGAGGAACACATGTCATTAGACACCAATGACATATCAGGTTCCAATGTCCCCAGTACATGATGTACGAGACCATCTGCATAATCATCAGCAGAGGCAGAGACAAGATGGGTAGCCACATAATTGACCTGTGGCAAAGAAGGCACTACTTGCAGATAAGAACCGATGGGGGATTACGGTGGTACAGGAGGCACTGGGTGACTAAAGAACAACAATTGATCAATAGTCACCATTATTCCATTGTGCGGAAAACAAACCACATGGAAAAGTGAAGAAACAAGAGCCCCCATGGCATAAATATAGTCATAGCCAAGGAGAAGACTGAAATCTAAAGCACCTTGGACAACCATCACGTCGATATAGATGGTTTTGCCTCCCAAACTAATAGGGAACTTTGGAAGCATCCCTAAAGGTTGACTGGTTCCTCTGTAAAATGCCAACAGATTCTGCGTGACTGTAACAAGTTGTGGGGAGCCAAAAGCTTGCCAAGTAGTGAAAGGCATGAGGCTAACCGACGCACCCTCATCCAAGATAGTGCTAGGTACTGCCTTATCATAGGCATGTACTGTAATTTGGAAAGGCACATAAGATAGAAGGCAGAAAGCAGTCAAGTGACTCCAGTTGAAAGAAATGACCGAACTACTTGGTGGGGGTATCATATGATTTCCCCCATGCTCTACAGGAACTGAAGAAGGACTCTCTAAATCAGCTGGGATAGGAGGGTCGTTCTCGGACTCAGGAGAATCTAACGAGATGAGAAGAACATGAGCAGTATAATCATGATGTTCTTCGGGAACAGAGTGGACACTAGTGGTGAATCTAAGTCAACACTCTCTTCGACCAGTGGTTGGTCAAGAACAGGCTAAGGACAACCAGGTTTGGGAAAAGAAGGATGGACAAGAGAAGAATCTAAGTTAATCTCTTTGTCGACCAGGAGAGGGTCTGAAGAGAACCTCTGATAACCAATAGGAAGTTGAGATGAAGAAGTTGTAAGACTTTCCAAAATGGTGGAAGCTTTATCCATGAGCGAACAAAGGTGAAGGGGATGGTTGCCTTCACACACTCTACAGGGGAATCAAATCTTCCCTTTATTCTTACCGCTGCCAGCTGAGGATTAAACATTGACATGAGCTTCAGAGGACGATGAGGGATGAGCCAAATTGTGAGACCATGCTTCTAAGATCCTAGGAATGCTAGGACAATCATGAATAAGATGGTCACCCTTGCACAATTTACAAGGAAACTTAACCTTTCATGGAGGAGCAGAAGATGTTCTGACTTGAGATGTACTCAAGGAAATACTTGCATGGGTGGCCTCGTGCTTATCAGACTTCTACTTCTTCTTTTTCTTCTTCTTCTTCTTCTTCTTCTTAGTCTCCTAGTTACTAGATGTGGAAATTTCACCAGGCGAAGTAGGAGATGAAGATGAAGGAACAAGGGAAGAAGGCATAGGCTCAACCTTGGAATCATCATGTCCTGATTCAGATGAAGGAGATGGTGGAACAGGAGTCATGACACTCAGGACCACCGAGGTTGAAAACAACCAAACAGGCAAACCGATGGTTAATCCAGGCAAGGACAATGTTGCCATATACAGAGCACTGGCATTTCCAAAAGGCGGAAACGGACCAAGATTTCCATCTGGGGGAGGACCTTGGCCAGTGGACTCAGGGAAAGTTTCCATTGGGAATGAGCCTAGAAAACACTTGCACTGTAATCAAGAACTCGAGCTGTTACCAGAAATATTTCGTGGGCAATAAATTTTATGACACAGGAACAAAACTTGAGCTTTTCATTTTTTAAGAGTCGAGAAAAGGATGAAAAGGTGACTCTATCTCTTTCGAGGTTTAATGAGCCTGAAAGGACAAGTGCTCAGATGGACCTTTTATTTTAAGGAGTAAAAAAGGAATGAAAGTGACTACTTTGGAGAACTAGGCAAAAGGTTAACTAGACAAATCGTAAAACTGCATATACACCTTGGTGATCAAATGGAAGAGAAGTGACCAAGGACTTTCCACACAGCAATCAATCTTCTCGAATGTTGTGTTTAGTGCATTACATTTCGGAAGGTAGTAGACACGGCTTCCTATGGATGTAGGATGATAGCCTAGTGGGTTCTTCCTATGGAGTCACCAACTTGTGATAAAAGAAAGTGTTCCCTTTGTGGACAGAGGCAACCCCTCTAGCCCTAGAGTGGGTCTAGTCACAACAAAGACAAAACAATAATCGATTCCCTTAAATAGTCATCGTTGGAGGCTTATCTCAAACCGGCAGTTGATGAAGTTTCCGTTGCGCTGCCCCAACTTTTGTTTCTTCCTCCTCAGCAAGCAATCAACCTGAAACACCACAATAGAACAACAAAACATGTAACCAAGAACAACAATGATCTATTCACTTATAAAGTCAAGAAATCATAAGCTATCAAGTAAATTGTACACAAGATATAGGAAATCATCATTGATTGTATTAAAATGAATCAAAATCAAAGCTTATAACCAAGTCTTGACGTCGCAAGCCTTCTCAGAGGGTCCAGCCAGTATGTTTCTTAGAGCATTCACTCTCAAGAAAGGGTCTCCGAAATAGGCAATATCTCTCTCTCACTCACAAGCTCCAATACAAGATTAATTCACTCCACAATCTCTTACCAAACTATTAGTAATCCCACACTTGTCAAACTCACAACAAAGCTATCTACTTAGTTTCAAAGCAAACTCAAAAGAACTAGCCAGCACTGCAAAACTAAAGAACTAGCAGATCATAGCAATGGTGAGTGATTTTATAGGAGAAGGAGTCTCCATGAAATGAGGGGGAGGGAGCTTATCCTCAAGGAAGGTTGCATAAGAGGCAGAACCACCATATGTGAGGAGGAAAAGCGACCCAAATTGACCCAACAACTAGCTCTAGAAATACCCAGAAGGCCAACCGTATGAACAAATTCACCAAATCTAGATCGTCGTAGCTCATGAACTAGGGCTTAGCGACGACATTTCAAGGGAGCAATGTGTTTGGACCAATCATCGCAACAAGAATCTGGAAGACTTGCACCGAGCACTAAAATTCGATCGTTTCAAGAAACAGGTGTACACCTATGTTGACGTCGCAATGATACAGTTCATGATAGGGAATCGTCGCAGATGTCAAGGATTTACTAGCGACGATGCAAAAAATTAGGCAAACAAGGTCAATCTTCAGCATTAGAGAGCACTTGCTTAATCTTCTTGCATGAGTGGGAAGATATGGACATGTTTATTTGATACATGACACAACAGAGGGACTGAGATGAGGACAATGACAAAATACTATGTAACAACCCTCCTGCAAGAAAAACAATAGTCATAGAAAATGAAGAATGGATAAAATATGAAGAGGATATACAACCTATTTTTACTACTAAATAAGTAAGAGAAGAAGACCAAATTATAAACCTACTAGAAAATAATGAATCTTACTCACATTATGATCATAGTCGAAATGAGTATCTCTCATCTAAATAAGTATCATTTCTCTCCATGGAAAAATTTGGGAATTCTTCGATAGAAATCTTTCTAGGGAAAACCTTGAATGTTAATGAAAACATGGAAGAATTACAAAAGAATCAATTGATAGAAATTTTACAGAAACATTCTTCTGATTTTGCATGGGAATACACTGACATGAGAGGGATTGATCCTAAAACTTGCGTACATCATATCTACATTGAACAAAATGCAAGACCCATTAAACAGCCTCAACGAAGAATGAACCCAAATTTAAAAGAAATTGTTAAGGACGAATTGTAGAAATTGTTAAATGTAAATTTCATCTATCCGATATCCGACAGTCATTAGGTTTCACCCCTAGTAATCGTTCTAAAGAAAAATTGAAAATGGAGAGTATGCATCAATTACATGGAATTAAATAAAGCAACATTAAAGGACCACTTTCCACTACCTTTTATAGATCAGGTCTTAGACACATTAGCAGGAAAAAAGTATTTCTCATTCTTGGATGGGTTCAGTGGATAAAACAAGATTCAGGTAGCCTCTGAAGATCAAGATAAAACCACATTCACTTGTCCATGGGGAACTTATGCTTACCGAGTACTTCCCTTTAGATTATGCAATGCTCTAGCAACATTCCAAAGAGCGGTCCTCAGAATTTTCTCAGATCTTATTCATGATTGTGTGGAAGTGTACATGGATCATTTCACAGTTTATGGAGATTCTTTCAATGAAGCACTGGAGAATTTAGAAAAAGTATTAATAAGATGTAAAGAAACAGTTTTGTCGTTAAGCCATGAAAAATGTTTCATGATGTTTAACAAAGGAATTGTTTTAGGTCATCATATTTTAGGAGATGGAATTAAGGTAGACTCATCTAAATTTGAAGTTATTTCTAAGTTATCAGTGCCAAGTTTTCAACGAGATATTAGAAGTTTTCTTGGTTTTACTGGATATTATATAAGATTCATAGAAAACTTCACAAAAATTGCATCCCCACTTTTTAAATTGCTTACCAAGGACTGTGAATTCAACTGGGATTTTGAATGTCAAGCTGCCTTTGAAACTTTGAAAAGGAGAATTTCTGAAGCACCTATCTTAAAAGGACCTAACTAGAAATTGCCTTTCCATATCTCAACGGATGCTTCAAATTCATCCTTAGGAGTTGTGTTAGGACAAAAATATCTTACTCCTTATACAATCTATTATACTAGTAAAAATTTAACTCTTGCAGAGTTAAATTATATTGTAATTGAAAAGGAGTTTTTAGCTGTAGTTCATGCCATTAACAAATTCAAACATTACATAACTGGCTATGGCAATTTTTTTCACACAGACTATTCTTCTATTAGATACCTAATGAATAAACTAGTTACTAATGGAAGAATAACCAAATGGCTCTTTCTATTACAAGAATTCAACATAACCATTCTAGATAGGCTAGGAAAACAGAACACAATTGTCGACTTTTTATTTAGAATACAAAATGATAATAATGATCAAACCTTAGAGGATAAATTTCCTGATGAATATATTTTTGCAATATATACTAAATCACCTTGGTATGCAGATATTGCTGACTATTTAGCTACAGGAAAAATTCCACTTCATTTCTCCTAGAGAAAAGAGGAGAATAGTCCACAATAGCACATATTATTCATGGATAAATGAAGAGTTATACAAGACAGGACCAAATTTCATCATCAGAAGATGTGTTCAAGAGGACGAAATACCAGAAAAATTTAAAGCTTGCCACGATGAGCCATGTGCGGAACATTTTTCTGACAGAAGAATTACTTACAAAATATTTTTTTTAGGATATTATTGGCCTTCGATTTTCAGGGACACTAAGGAATACGTTAAGAGATGTGACAATTGTCAAAGAATGGGCAAACCCACTCTTTCAAATGAAATTCCACTACAACCATAGGTACTCATCGAACCATTTGAGAAGTGGGCACTAGATTTTGTTGGACCAATCAGCCCACCTTCAAAGCAAAAGAGGTATATTCTGGTATGTACTAATTATGTCACTAAATGGGTAGAAGCTAAAGCACTTCATTTTTCTACTGAAAATGTTGTAGTTTCATTTCGTTTTTAAGATATTTTCACTTGTTTTGGTGTTTCAAGAGAAATTGTAACATATCAAGGAACACAGTTCACATCTAGATTAGCGCAGAAGCTTGTGGAGCAATAAAAGATCAAACATCGGAAGTCCACTCCATACCATCCACAAGCCAATGGACAAGTTGAGTCACAAATAAGGTGATTGAAGCAATCCTTTCCAAGATTGCACATCTAGACAGAAAGGACTAGGTGGGAAAGCTTCCAGAAGCTTTATGGGCCTATAGAACTACATGGAGAAATACTACAGGACATACTCCCTATGAACTTGCTTATGGGAAGCAAATCTTACTTCCGTTAGAGTTCGAGATCCATACTTATAATACAACAGTCTAGTTAGATCTTAGCTTATTAGAAGCACAAAAGCAAAGGATGAGACAACTTAATGAGCTTGATGAAATCACACAAGAAGCTCTCCAGAGAACTAGCCTAGTTCAACAACAAAGACTGAGATGGCATGGTAAGTACATTAAAGAAAGGAAATTTCATCCATGAGATTGGGCATTACTCTTTGATTCAAAGTTCAAAAATTTTCAAGGAAAATTCCAAACCCATTGGCTTGGACCTTATGAAGTTGAAAGTATCTTTGACAATAGTGCAGTTAGAACCAGGACTACTAATGAAGAGAAAATTCCTCTATTAGTAAATGTACATCAACTTAAACTTTACCATAAGCCATTGACAAAAGAGGAATTTGTTAAAATGTTCCAAGATAATTCAGACCTGAAGATGGTCAAGAAGAATTCTTCTTCTTTTCCACCTTAGAACTTTTTACTCAATTTTAGTTTAAAAAAATAAAAAGAAAAAGAAAAAATAAATAAATTATATATATATAGATATATATAGATATATATATATATAATTAAAATTAAAATTAAAAAAATAAAATAAAAAATAAAAATAAAAAAATAAAAGAGAAGAAGGTATAAACATGAAAACCAATTTTTGTTGGCACTTCAAGTTTTCTTTTCAAAAAGAAAATAACAAAGTTCCTTTATTATTTTTTTTTTCTCTGGTGCAAAATCAACAACTTTCCATAACTTGGACAAGTTTCTGTAGACTAATAATTTTTTTTTTGAAACCTACAGGGACACTTAGTGATTTGAATTGAAGGACAATTGACAGAGCAAAGTACCTGCAAGAGATCTCAGAACAACAAACAAGGTTATCAAAGTGAATCACATGTATGTGCTACTTTGATTTAGCAATAGGGATTGATATATTGCATATATGACTAAGAAGACATAGTGTTGCAAAAAAAAAAATGAAATCATTACAACTTAAGGGTGATGGCCGCCTATCAAAACATTATAATCCACCACTTAAAAGTCATGTCACATCCTCATTTCGAATCCGCTGAAATAATCACCAAATCATCATTTCAAATGCACCCCAATGGTCAGATTCATTCCTATAACCCTTATTATAATCCATCTATTCTTACACTTCTCTGAACTCTCATAGCCACTATGTTCCTTTGCTACTAAGAAAAACCCTACCAACACCATTCTCTTGTCAAGGTAACCAGTCTTTGAGGCAAAGCATCCTCCAAAATGGGTGTCATTGTCTGAACTGAGCCAATAGGGAAGAAATTCTTGGAGGCATATCCTCAAACCAGGGAGCTGCTGCAAAAGAAATAATGGTTGCAGTTCATAGAAAAAATCGACGGTTTTCACAAGGAAGTGACAAAAAAATTTGCACGCCCGTTTGATGGAATGAAAGCTGAAATAGGAGACATTAAGATCACCATAATAGAGTCCATGATTGCAGAAGCTACTGAATTACTTAGGAATGGAGAAAAATGGTTCAAGAACAGGGGAATTAATGGAGAAGATTGGAAGGTCTTCCTGAAAAATCCAAATATAGACACCATTGTCTTCAAGAAAGGTATTCCTAGTACAACCCTTAAGAGTAAATGGAGAAATTTACTACTTATACTTCAAAAATTTGTCACTTGTGAGGGTCGGTTTGGGTATATGTATTTTTACCATGTTAGGATAATGATGCATTTTCTTGAAGATCACCAGATGAATCTTCCTTATTATCTCTTGCATAGTCTCAAGAAAATGTCCATGAATGTTCAAAAGAGAATTCAATTTATAGAAAATACCATGTATCATCATGGCTTGATAAATATCTTGGTTGAGTTCCATCTTCGGAGTGTAGGGGATAACTGGGAAAGTTTTCTGGTGAGAAACCATTTTGAAGAAAGATCTTTAGAACAAGCCAGTAGCAACATGACCCTCAGAGGAAGGAAGAGAACAATAGAAGTAATAAAAGAACAAGAACCCCAAACTCAACCGAAATTATCAGAATAAGAATTACCCATAGTGGATATTTTGCAGAAAATGAAAAAGTCAAATCTTGGAAGGAAGAAAGCTAGCAAAAGAATAGAGGATTTACCACAAAACGGGACCCTTCCTCAAGAAGAAAAGTTAGAAACCAAAAAAAGGAAAGCACAGGGATTACATACTTGAGGACTAAGGAGGAGTACAAGGTTGAGCACAGTGCAACGGGCAGTGTCAAAAGCTACGGAATACATTGATCTCGAGGAAAATGAGCCAATTGAAAACCCTGAAAGTTCTCTAAGAGGATCACCAAAATTATCACCGAGAGTGTCACCACCACCTTGCAGCTCACCTCTAAGGAGCCCAATGCATAGTCTTGGTGTTGACCCTGTTCAACAAGAGATTTATGACTACATATAGTCATTGGAGGGAAAAGAGACAAAAACTAAAGAAACAATTCAAATTCCTAGAGAAGGGAGCAATCAGTTCAATGAACCACAAGAACCTTCAACCTCAAACATTTTAAAGCAAGATATTTTTGAGTTGGAGACATTGAACAGATATCTCAAGAATGAGAATCATCATTGAAGGCACAAAGTGAGATCCAAATTTCAAAAAGTGACAATCTCATCCTTCATTTGAGTTTTTGGTACAAAAATAACAAAAATCTGACGAATGAAAATAGGGCAATGCAAAGAGAAATTATCAACTTAAAATATAAAATTCTCATGAGAAAACCAAGGATGCCAGTAGTTTCCAGAAAGAAGAAGAAAGTGAATAATGACAATGATGAAGTGTATGAGGACATACAAAACCTCTAGCATGGGGGAATGTAGAGTCCAAGGATTGTCTTACCTTGACATCCATTTTTGCCTATATTTCTCCCCTTTTTCCTATACTTATTACCTAAATAATGCAATAGATGCAAGGTTTTGTTAAAGGTAAGCATTTACATGTCTTCTTCTTCATGTTTGTCTATATAACTTATTGCTTTGTTAAAGTATGCATTCAACTATGGAATTGGTCTGTTTCTGCAACTAATCCGGATTTTTGCAGTTGCCTCCATTGTTTGGAGGGTTTAGAAGCTCCAACTCAGCGAAGAAAGATACAGATGGATAAGGAATAGTCCCCTCATGGATTCCTTCCTATTCCCTCAAACCAATTCATCAAGAAGGTCGCATGATAACACGGTCAACCCCAAAGTCAACTACAAGATTATCGCAAGGACAGACTCGAGATTCAACGAAATCTTATCAATTTGCTTTTCCGAATAGAAAATTGATTTTTTAGCGATATAGTTTGATCGAAATAAAGATATTTAGGCCTGAAATGCTCACACTATTATACCAAAGAATTGTTATAAAAACTATAGCTGCTCTGTGTTTTGGGTGCGCGCCGATTTATGTAATTTTTTAATACAGTTTGTTGAGATTCGTTTTGCAAGTAATAGACTTGGTTTTATGTTTGCTATACACTGTTTTAATTAGAGATTGTTGACTGATTCGTGGAGGGCCCCTACAACCAATAACAGGTCTTTACTTGATTGCACTTAGATCTCTTTCATTACTTAAATACTCTATTTTGTGTGAATAAATGTAGTATGATGAGTTCACCATTGAATCGTTGTATGCATAAGCAATTTCCTTTGCTTTATACCTAGTTTAACTCTGTCATTTGATTTGCTTTTTATCTGGTACAATGTGGTCATTTTCATTTTCTTTCTATTTAGTATAGTCCAACTGTTTTATTTCATAGCATAGTTGTTGTTCAAAATGTCTTGTTTGGATGAAATTGAATAAGTAAAAGAGTGAGAGTCTTCTCCTTAGCAATTAAATTCGGACATTATTCATTTACGGTTTGATAGAATAGATTTCTCCTACACATAGTAAATTAGATTTGGCTTCATCATAAAAATTCAAGACAAAAAAATCCAAAACAGTCTAACATACATAAACCTAGAGTCACTTTCATATTATCCTGTTGTGGCCAGCAACAACCCCCCCCTCGTTCAAACTAGTATCAGCCACGATGCTAGATTGAATGGGGACCCTTAGTTAATGTTTTTGAAAAAACATTGGTTTCTTTCGAAATCACAAGCATAAGCGTAGGAAGGGTTTCTGAGACAACTTAAGCCTAGACCTGTGTTCATAAAAGCAAATCCTAAGATTGCTTCACAAAAAGAATCAAAGAGATGCCTTCGTTTCACCTCTAAAAAACCAATATGCCCATCGCCTCGGTATTAATGAACAACATCACATCGCAACACACTAGCATCCATAAAGAAAAGCTTCGAAGTCCGCCGATCTGCGATGTTGCGATCGCGCGATCGCATATTGCAGAAATGAGGCTGGGCACGTTGGCAAATATTTGAATCATTGTGATCTGCGATATGGCGATTTGCGATGTTGCGATCACTAACCTTTGCGATCGCGCGACATGCGAAGATGCGTTGGCAAGTCATAAAAGCGCCTTAGTACAACTCCTTCGCGCACGCCTCCCAAGGAAAATCCACTTACTATAAACTGACTTGAAAATTATGCGCTTTTAATGTTAGTAATGAATTAGTTGTCAGTTATTAAGTGGCATAAAGACGCGTGCCTTAATGCGGATTTGTTTCACGTAAGGTGGCGTATCTAATCTATCTCTTGCACTTAAAACTCTCCCATCACCTTTCTGATCAATCTTTCCATTTTCGTTCATGACCTGCAGGAGCAAAGTGCGAAGGCAAAACCGAACAGAAACACTAAGCGAGATGGGGAAGAAGAACAAAGCTCAGAGCTCAGAGACAAGGGAAAAGACCAAAGAGATGGTGCCCCTCTACACAGATACTGCATGCAATAAAGATGCAGGCATCTCAACTTGGGAAGGCATGTATAGGATATTGGAGGAAGAAAATCCGAGAATAATCAAGGTAATGGATGCTGTCGCGGGTGCATCACGTTCTTCAGAGGCATCCCTGGAAGATCTAGCATGTTCTTTCCTCCATAGGATAGCAGCGAGGCCAAAGATCCTGCCATACACAAACATGATCAAATGGATACTAGATGATGCGGAGTTGCACCATAGACAGTTCAAGGTCCAGGGACATGGGCCCGTGGGATCGCTTGCAGCTCAAGACCTGAAGCTCATGTATCATCTACCTGAGCCGCAAGCGACCTACAATGCAGAGTTTGTTGAGAAGTTCGCAGCAGAAAATCCAGACCTATCAGACACAACTAAGGAGTGGTCAAGGAGAGATGAGCCATTAAAGAAAGATAAGAACGGTATGTATAGCACTGGTTCTCTTACTTCTCCATATTGCTTTGCTGCAGCCATGCTCTGTAGAATATTCGGCAAGCCAGATATCAATAAATTTTCACCTGAATGGCTACCGCTGATTGATGCCGCGACTAGCTCTGAGATAGTCGATTGGGCTAAAATCCTTTCTGACACTCTGTACATGGCAGTCCTCCACTACCGTTCTAAGAGATCCTACTCCCAAAGGGTCTATCCGCCTTTTTATTTATCTGCCTATATAATGGATTCTGTTTGTCTTGTGTCGAAATTCCCTACTATGGGTTGGCAATGGACCACCCAGGACCCATTGCCTATTCACGTCTATCATAAAATCTTGTGGGATTCCCAATTCGCCCCCCACTTTTACCAGATTTTTCATGGACTTATGTTGCCTATACATAAGATAATATACGATAAAGACCCCCCGAGATGCTCTCCCGAGGCACAGATCGATATCCTCCACATCGCAAGATGGTTTGGGGAAGAGTGGTTTACATACATCCGAGTTTTTGGAAGCACAGTACCCCCACATGTCCTACCCTTGTATATCCCAGATAAATTGTTAGCCCGAGAGATCGCATATCAGACTTGTTCTGAAGGCGGTTTAACTAAGGACCTAAAGAACAAAAAGAAGGCCATTTGGCCTCAATTCCCAGTCACATGTGGGGCCTTATCTTTATTTGATGTAGGACATGCTTTTGGCGAAGTGGAGAACGTGACGTGTCTCCAACTATTTAAATTCTCACCAAGGCCATTTGATCCCAATAAGGTGGCCCAGGAATTCACAACTAACGTCAGGATAAGTGTGTTCTCTGGGCAAAAAGATCCGTTTGACGATCTCTTTCAGGGCAAGAAATCGCTCGAAGAAGTTTTGCAGGAAGCTCAGTCGAGGCTGTCCCCGGACGACCTCCGAAAATTCAGGTTTTATAGAGAAAGAAGGCTGGCTAATGTTCCACTGGAAACACTGCGAATAGCTACCAGAGAACCCACTCCGAGCATCAGCCTCAGTGAACACTCCAACGCCTCCAAATCTGATTCCAGCGTCGTAAAAGAAATATCTCCAGATCCTGAAGAGTCTGTCCACAAAGAAGAGAGGAACGAAGAAATAATCAAGGACACGGCTCAATCAAGCTCGATGGCTCAGCAACAGGTTGCCGGCTCACCACCAAAATAAGTTCCCCCTCCCGTCACCGAAGCACCTCTTGTTACAGCAGAACTAGATAAAGAATGGGAGACCTTCAATGAACTGATTAATCTTGAAGGTCAAGTCCCGAAAACACCTGTGGATAACACACAGGTGGTGCAAGAGGTCTTCTCAACCATAGTCAGTAGTACCGCAGAAATGGAGCATCTTTTTATCGCTCCATCCTCAGAACTTCTACTAAGCGTAGAAGAGATCCCTCCACTGGATGTATTCTACAGCCCACAGCACAAGGCAGTCGTAAGGAGACAAAGAAAGAAAAGAAAGCTTGAAAATGCATTGTCTCAAAAGGTTGAACACCTAGATGTCTTGTGGAGAGACCCGAATAACAATCCAACTGACAATCTCACGAAATTGTCTCAGATTGCAGGAGCATATGCTTCTGCGACTATCGACAAGGCTTCTGAAGTTCAGCAACTTCTAAAAGAGCGCGAAAGTTAAATACAATTGCTGCAACAACAGTTGCAACAAGCCAATGAGAATGCTGAAGCCTCCAAGCAGCTTGAAGAGTTACAAGAAAGCTTTCGCCAGATGCAGGTGAGCCACCAAAGAAGTATTGAAGAAAAAGAAAAACAGCTGCAGACGGTGCAAGAAATGCACAAAGATGAACCCAAGCTGACGGAGTTTATTTCGGAGTCCATCGGCTTGAATGACTAACTATCACAGCAACAGGAAGATATGGTCTGAAGAATATCACAGTGGAGGCATTTTTGTGAGCTGAGCGACAAGATCACTAGCCAAGTGGTGGAATTGCGGAATGACTATGACCAGGCCAACAAGAGAGTAACAGAATATCTGGCCTGGCAAAATGACGAGGAAGGGAAAAGAACAGGGGCACCCAAGATTAATGAGAATCATAAAGAACCGTTCTTTAATAAGTGGGACGAGCAAATCACACAGGCGGAACAGGCAGCAGAGTCAGCGGCGACACAGGCGAGCATACTTACCGACTGTGTAAATGAAAATTTACACAGGGCCAATTTGATTTCAGAGTCCACCCCGGGGTACTTACCGAGCGCGTTACAGTTGGAGGCAGAATGGAAGCAGAAGGCACAGGCAAATGGGAAGGCAATTCAGGCATTGGCTAGACTAAACTGGGAAAGTTATTGGACTTACTTAGTTAAGCCCCATAGCCAATGCATGACCATAAGAAGCATCATGAACGCGGCCGAGAAAGTAGCGCCAGCTCTTATGGATGTCGTTTTCGCAGCCCAGTTAAGCACAGAAGTCGGCCAACCGACTCTTCTCAAGCCCATGCTTGAAAACTGCAATTTCAGAGACCAAATTAAGAAGTAATTTCGTTTAGAAAGTTGTTTTTTTTTTTTCTTGCTTTTTGTTTTACTGAATTAGAAAAAGGGCGGTCATTTGAGAACCGTGTCCTAAATTTTGTAATAATACTATTATTAGGATTAGATAGTAGTATTTCAACCCTTCTCATTGCATTGGAGAAGGGTCCAGAAATTTGTCAAAAACTTATCCTCAGAACATGCACTTCTGCACCCTCAGAGGAGGTTTTGATGAATGGAAGGATCGTGATTTATTTATGTTTGTATTCTTAATGTCTGCTACTGATGTTGCACTTCTGTACTCTTGGTAGATGTTAGAAGCAAGTAGAGATAGATCGTTATTGCTTGAAGTTTATTAGTGAAATCAATCATAAATGGTACTTTTATCTCTTGATTAATTTCTGCTTGTATTCCCAGAGCGATATACAGCTGATATTGTTTGCATGTTAATGTATGAACACATGGGTTATCATTTGGCACTTCTGTACGGTGGACTTATCGATTTATGCTTGATATGCGAATGATTTGATTATGCGATATGCTATTCACAACTTTTCTGTTTAACTTCTTAGGCAGAACAGTTCATCTTAAACGGTTTATATTCTTATAATGGCTGAATAATCTTTATTACCAGTTATTGTACGAAATCTTTTTAGATTGCATAATGGAAGAAATATATATCCCGGGTTAGTGTAGATCTTGTGTGTTATTTCTATTAAATTATAGTAGCCTAGATTCAAGTTTGCAAGTCAGATTTACATTAGTTGTAGAATGTCTTTAGAACTAACATAAACAAACTCTACACACACACACACATCCCACGCATCGGGAAGCTGGTCCCGTTATCCCCAGTCGGACCCGCTACTCCAAACGGACAAGGAGCCGCCAACCAGGTTCCGGACCGGGTGGGTATCCCCCTTGTTGTTGACCCGACTTCGGGGCACTCAACATTTCTGGCGCTAGAAGGAGGGCCTAAGCATATTATCTGTTGGAATGTTTTTAAACTAGAAATCCTGGAAAAGGATGCCTGCTCACAGAATTCCCATTTGGAGTTGCATCCATGTTCCTACCTCTTCCAACACTCCACCAGATGTGGTAAGACTACTATCTCAGGTAAAATTCAATGGTGAGAATAATTCTTCCGCATTTCATCACGCCCTGCATTTCATTCAAACAGTTTTGAGTGCTGATATTCAAAAAATTGACGAAGGCGTTTTATGCAATATTTTCACTCTTACATTCACAGCAGAAGCTAGAAGATGGTGCAGAAACCTCCCAGTTGCATCAGTCCACAGATGGGACCAATTCGTTAGAGCTTTCATCTTGGAATTTGATTGCTATGAATACGACCAGGTATACGATGAAATCGATCATCTGCGGAAACAAGACGAACCCGTAAGGGATTTCAATATACGATTTCATCTTAAATATCTACAATATGATCTTGAGGGTGAACTCACAGATGAAGAATCTTCGGATTATGATGAGTGTTTCCTACCTCCTGTACCTGATCAGACAGAGTTTAGCCTAGGAGTTTTGCATGCTCTAACATCAGAAAACGCAGGCAAAAGTACTAAAAGGGAAGGTGCCCTGACATCAAAAGTTGACTTTAATATAAAGTCAGACAACATCATTTCAAAGCAACAACTCCTGGTGCCAAGGTTAGATCCACCTACTGTTTCTCTTTCAAAAAGTATCGACGCAAAAATGTATGATCTAAAGCCCGATGCTTATTGTGAATCTGATGAACGAGATTTATTTGATGATTTTAAATACATTGTTCCAGATCCACATTTTTCTCTTTACCCCGATGTTTTTAGTAATGACGACCTTCTCCCTCATAGTATCAAGTCTATTCCAACAGAGGGTTATTCAAATGAGACATCACTGGGTTTCCGAAATAAAGAGACCACTATGTCACAGTCTACGTTTCATATCAAACAAGAGCTGCCTCATCTCCCTTGTCTAAAAACACATAATGAAAAAGAGGAACCTAGGGAAAATTGTAAAGTCTTTCGTGATAGTTGCTTTGATAATTATGATGATATTGAAATGTCGCAAGTAACTCAACTAGGGTCAAATTATAAGAAACATCTTAGATCAGAAACTGTTCTGTCTGACCCTCATCTCAAAGCAAAATCTCATTTGAATAATTTTACTATCCGAGACGATGCTCCTATCTATGATTCATATCTAGAGGAGATCTCCATCCCTGATCGCAATCATGATTTAGTTCCTGATTCACAGAACCCGGCCAGTTCTTGTGAAAAACACAGAGTTTCAAGTAACTCCCAGACGTGCGACACCACTGTATATATAGATACCCAATCATTTCTTTCTCACTCACTTTCATTTTGTACAAAATCGGACTTATTTTTAAATTTTCAAAACTTTGATAGATTAGATTCTGGCGATTTATATATAAAAACTCTCATTTCAAACGAAATCGCTAAAAACTCAAAGTTAACAATCAACGGGTTACAAGCCATCGAGATTAAACAACCTATTTCACAATTCAGCTTGTTATCCTTCCTATTGAAAGATCACCGATTTACAAAAGAGATTCATCCCAATTTTTGTGATCCAATAGTTACTCAGTTGGAAAAAACCTATCATGAGAAGACGAAATCAGACAAGATTCCAACTAAGTTTATGGGTTCCTATTCCCTAGCCAACAATTTCTATCCAAGGGGAATTCAATTCTTTTTACTAATGCTTGGGAGACCCATACGGCTAGGAATAATAATGAATCGTTGGTTCCATTGGAAATATCATTTTTCTTAGTTATTCCCTATTTTTAATTAGAATAGGAGTAGCGGTAACTTAGATAGGATATTAGTTTTGTTTTCAATAATGATAGGCAAAGTCAGTTGTATTCTCTACACGGCCCTAGATAATAATTGCCTATCCCAAATAAAGTTTGTTCTGGCTAAACAATATTTGACCTTTACTCAAGAAACCTTGTCTCTGGTAAAGATTTTGGAATTTCGGCTCTTGTGAACAGCTAATCTTGTGGGAATCCGGTCCTTATTGTTTATAGATCTTCAACCCAGAGATGATGTTGGAGTTCAAACCCAGAAAATTTTAAAGAAAGCTATCTCAGTGAGGAATTCGTTTTAGATCAGTACAATAAAAGGTATCAATATTAAAATAAAGATTCTCTGTGAAAACAACCATAATCAAAAGTAGCCCTATCATTGTCGTCCAGAACTTTCTTAAGGAAAGAGAATTTGACTTCCTCCCTGCTAAAGGAAAATGCAACATTCAGAGGAATGACCTAGAGAAATTCCATATCTCAAAGAATAAGAGGTCTCATCACGAGCCGACTTATCATAATCACAGATATTATAACTTGCTGACTTTGCCAAAACTGTCTACCAAAACAGGGCAACGACTCAAGATCATTGCGATCAAAAGACAAGGGGTCTCATCACGAGCCAGCTTGTTCAACAAAAGTATAAATCAAATGACTGACTGTGTCATAATTTGGCCACCAAACCAAGACATTGTTCTTTAGAGAATAAAAAAGAAAAAGCATCAAGAAAGGAATAATTCTTCTGAAAAAGTTGTGAAAGCCTGAAGCAGGATAAAGGATCATTCCTGGATAATAGGTAACCCTGCCGAGGCTATGGACGCCTGCTGGCAGCAGTGGCTCTACCTATGACAAAGGGGCATTCTTAAAAAGGATTGATACATAGAGGACACTTTATTTTGTGTTTTACAAGACCAAGTAATAACTGATCTAAACTCGAAGACAACCTGGGGATGCAAGTAATTGGAATAGAATGGGGCCAAAACAAAACATCATTGACGCTTTGAAGTATTGTTTGTTTTTATCTTTTTATTTCCCCGAGAAATTTTTTTGAAGAGCCTGAAAATGTCAATTGAAAAAGAGCAGAGATAACTGGTTCTCCCAAGTGAATCGCCAATTGTTGTGGCCAGCAACAACCCCCCCCTCGTTCAAACTAGTATCAGTCATGATGCTAGATTGAATGGGGACCCTTCGTTAATGTTTTTGAAAAAACATTGGTTTATTTCGAAATCACAAGCATAAGCGTAGGAAAGGTTTCTGAGACAACTTAAGCCTAGACCTGTGTTCATAAAAGAAAATCCTAAGATTGCTTCACAAAAAGAATCAAAGAGATGCCTTCGTTTCACCTCTAAAAAACCAATATGCCCATCGCCTCGGTATTAATGAACAACATCGCATTGCAACACACTAGCATCCATAAAGAAAAGCTTCGAAGTCCGCCGATCTGCGATGTTGCGATCGCATATTGCAGAAATGAGGTTGGGCACGTTGGCAAATATTTGAATCATTGCGATCTGCGATATGGCGATCTGCGATGTTCCGATCACTAACCTTTGCGATCGCGCGACATGCGAAGATGCGTTGGCAAGTCATAAAAGCACCTTAGTACGACTCCTTCGCGCACACCTCCCAAGGAAAATCCACTTACTATAAACTGACTTGAAAATTATGCGCTTTTAATGTTAGTAATGAATTAGTTGTCAGTTATTAAGTGGCATAAAGACGCGTGCCTTAATGCGGATTTGTTTCATGTAAGGTGGCGTATCTAATCTATCTCTTGCATTTAAAACTCTCCCATCACCTTTCTGATCAATCTTTCCATTTTCGTTCGTGACCTGCAGGAGCAAAGTGCGAAGGCAAAAACGAACAGAAACGCTAAGCGAGATGGGGAAGAAGAACAAAGCTCGGAGCTCAGAGACAAGGGAAAAGACCAAAGAGATGGCGCCCCTCTACACAGATACTGCATGCAATAAAGATGCAAGCATCTCAACTTGGGAAGGCATGTATAGGATATTGGAGGAAGAAAACCCGAGAATAATCAAGGTAACGGCTGCTGTCGTGGGTGCATCACGTTCTTCAGAGGCATCCCTGGAAGATCTAGCATGTTTTTTCCTCCATAGGATAGCAGCGAGGCCAAAGATCCTGCCATACACAAACATGATCAAATGGATACTAGATGATGCGGAGTTGCACCATAGACAGTTCAAGGTCCAGGGACATGGGCCCGTGGGATCGCTTGCAGCTCAAGACCTGAAGCTCATGTATCATCTACCTGAGCCGCAAGCGACCTACAATGCAGAGTTTGTTGAGAAGTTCGCAGCAGAAAATCCGGACCTATCAGACACAACTAAGGAGTGGTCAAGGAGAGATGAGCCATTAAAGAAAGATAAGAACGGTATGTATAGCACTGGTTCTCTTACTTCTCCATATTTCTTTGCTGCAGCCATGCTCTGTAGAATATTTGGCAAGCCAGATATCAATAAATTTTCACCTGAATGGCTACCGCTGATTGATGCCGCGACTAGCTCTGAGATAGTCGATTGGGCTAAAATCCTTTCTGACACTCTGTACATGGCAGTCCTCCACTACCGTTCTAAGAGATCCTACTCCCAAAGGGTCTATCCGCCTTTTATTTATCTGCCTATATAATGGATTCTGTTTGTCTTGTGTCGAAATTCCCTACTATGGGTTGGCAATGGACCACCCAGGACCCATTGCCTATTCACGTCTATCATAAAATCTTGTGGGATTCCCAATTCGCCCCCCACTTTTACCAGATTTTTCATGGACTTATGTTGCCTATACATAAGATAATATACGATAAAGACCCCCCGAGATGCTCTCCCGAGGCACAGATCGATATCCTCCACATCGCAAGATGGTTTGGGGAAGAGTGGTTTACATACATCCGAGTTTTTGGAAGCACAGTACCCCCACATGTCCTACCCTTGTATATCCCAGATAAATTGTTAGCCCGAGAGATCGCATATCAGACTTGTTCTGAAGGCGGTTTAACTAAGGACCTAAAGAACAAAAAGAAGGCCATTTGGCCTCAATTCCCAGTCACATGTGGGGCCTTCTCTTTATTTGATGTAGGACATGCTTTTGGCGAAGTGGAGAACGTGACGTGTCTCCAACTATTTAAATTCTCACCAAGGCCATTTGATCCCAATAAGGTGGCCCAGGAATTCACAACTAACGTCAGGATAAGTGTGTTCTCTGGGCAAAAAGATCCGTTTGACGATCTCTTTCAGGGCAAGAACTCGCTCGAAGAAGTTTTGCAGGAAGCTCAGTCGAGGCTGTCCCCGGACGACCTCCGAAAATTCAGGTTGTATAGAGAAAGAAGGCTGGCTAATGTTCCACTGGAAACACTGCGAATAGCTACCAGAGAACCCACTCCGAGCATCAGCCTCAGTGAACACTCCAACGCCTCCAAATCTGATTCCAGCGCCGTAAAAGAAATATCTCCAGATCCTGAAGAGTCTGTCCACAAAGAAGAGAGGAACGAAGAAATAATCAAGGACACGGCTCAGTCAAGCTCGATGGCTCAGCAGCAGGTTGCCGCCTCGCCACCAAAAGAAGTTCCCCCTCCCGTCACCGAAGCACCTCTTGTTACAGCAGAACTAGATAAAGAATGGGAGACCTTCAATGAACTGATTAATCTTGAAGGTCAAGTCCCGAAAACACCTGTGGATAACACACAGGTGGTGCAAGAGGTCTTCTCAACCATAGTCAGTAGTACCGCAGAAATGGAGCATCTTTCTATCGCTCCATCCTCAGAACTTCTACTAAGCGTAGAAGAGATCCCTCCACTGGACGTATTCTACAGCCCACAGCACAAGGCAGTCGTAAGGAGACAAAGAAAGAAAAGAAAGCTTGAAAATGCATTGTCTCAAAAGGCTGAACACCTAGATGTCTTGTGGAGAGACCCGAATAACAATCCAACTAACAATCTCACGAAATTGTCTCAGATTGAAGGAGCATATGCTTCTGCGACTATCGACAAGGCTTCTGAAGTTCAGCAACTTCTAAAAGAGTGAGAAAGTCAAATACAATTGCTGCAACAACAGTTGCAACAAGCCAATGAGAATGCTGAAGCCTCCAAGCAGCTTGAAGAGTTACAAGAAAGCTTTCGCCAGATGCAGGTGAGCCACCAAAGAAGTATTGAAGAAAAAGAAAAACAGCTGCAGACGGTGCAAGAAATGCACAAGGATGAACCCAAGCTGACGGAGTTTATTTCGGAGTCCATCGGCTTGAATGACCAACTGTCACAGCAACAGGAAGATATGGTCCGAAGAATATCACAGTGGAGGCATTTTTGTGAGCTGAGCGACAAGATCACTAGCCAAGTGGTGGAATTGCGGAATGACTATGACCAGGCCAACAAGAGAGTAACAGAATATCTGGCCTGGCAAAATGACGAGGAAGGGAAAAGAGCAGGGGCACCCAAGATTAATGAGAATCATAAAGAACTGCTCTTTAATAAGTGGGACGAGCAAATCACACAGGCGGAACAGGCAGCAGAGTCAGCGGCGACACAGGCGAGCATACTTACCGACTGTGTAAATGAAAATTTACACAGGGCCAATTTGATTTCAGAGTCCACCCCGGGGTACTTACCGAGCGCGTTACAGTTGGAGGCAGAATGGAAGCAGAAGGCACAGGCAAACGGGAAGGCAATTCAGGCATTGGCTAGACTAAACTGGGAAAGTTATTGGACTTACTTAGTTAAGCCCCACAGCCAATGCATGACCATAAGAAGCATCATGAACGCGGCCGAGAAAGTAGCGCCAGCTCTTATGGATGCCGTTTTTGCAGCCCAGTTAAGCACAGAAGTCGGCCAACCGACTCTTCTCAAGCCCATGCTTGAAAACTGCAATTTCAGAGACCAAATTAAGAAGTAATTTCGTTTAGAAAGTTGTTTTTTTTTTCTTGCTTTTTGTTTTACTGAATTAGAAAAAGGGCGGTCATTTGAGAACCGTGTCCTAAATTTTGTAATAATACTATTATTAGGATTAGATAGTAGTATTTCAACCCTTCTCATTGCATTGGAGAAGGGTCCAGAAATTTGTCAAAAACTTATCCTCAGAACATGCACTTCTGCACCCTCAGAGGAGGTTTTGATGAATGGAAGGATCATGATTTATTTATGTTTGTATTCTTAATGTCTGCTACTGATGTTGCACTTCTGTACTCTTGGTAGATGTTAGAAGCAAGTAGAGATAGATCGTTATTGCTTGAAGTTTATTAGTGAAATCAATCATAAATGGTACTTTTATCTCTTGATTAATTTCTGCTTGTATTCCCAAAGCGATATACAGCTGATATTGTTTGCATGTTAATGTATGAACACATGGGTTATCATTTGGCACTTCTGTACGGTGGACTTATCGATTTATGCTTGATATGCAAATGATTTGATTATGCGATATGCTATTCACAACTTTTCTGTTTAACTTCTTAGGGAGAACAGTTCATCTTAAACGGTTTATATTCTTATAATGGCTGAATAATATTTATTACCAGTTATTGTACGAAATCTTTTTAGATTGCATAATGGAAGAAATATATATCCCGGGTTAGTGTAGATCTTGTGCGTTATTTCTATTAAATTATAGTAGCCTAGATTCAAGTTTGCAAGTCAGATTTACATTAGTTGTAGAATGTCTTTAGAACTAACATAAACAAACTCTACACACACACACATCCCACGCATCGGGAATCTGGTCCCGTTATCCCCAGTTGGACCCACTACTCCAAACGGGCAAGGAGCCGCCAACCAGGTTCCGGACCGGGTGGGTATCCCCCTTGTTGTTGACTCGACTTCGGGGCACTCAACATATCCATAAAATGATTCGATAGAGAAGAACTCCTAAGAAATTAGTTGACAACATTAGGGATTAAAACACTAATAGAATTAACAATACCATCTCCATACTTATTTTAAGTTTAGAGCCTAACAAGAACATAATGACATTAAAATTACTTCTAGCACATATAGTGCACCTGTGCTTCATCAGTATACCTGCCCTGTGCGATAATTTATGATTGACAATTTAAGGACATTAAATTGGCCAAATAGTAGTGGTCACGCTACCAGGAACTTTTCACTCCATTCACTCAATTCTTATCTTACGGCATTATCTAGGTGCAAATGTCGAGCGTGCTTCTTGAATGTCGAAATGATAACTGTATCAAGGAAATTGGAAATGTTTTATTAGATTTATTGCAATGGCCACAGAGATAGTTGATATGCCAAATTCTACCTCTACCTAAATACTTTAGCTCAATTCAAGAGAGGGATTTAATGAAAAAATCATAATAGATTATGATGGTTGCAATTGGACACAGATGTTGAGTTATGAACAAATTGATTTCTGAGAATGACCTCATCTTAAGGCTGAATAAAAAATTGTTTCTTAGCAAAGTACACACAAAAATAGAGCACCATTTGATGAGTGGACAAAGTGGTCAATCCCCAAAGGGTAGAGAAAATTTCAGATAAATATGATCATAGGCTCTTCTAACTTTGAAATGCTCACCTTCTCATGGTACTGTCACTCTTCCTATCAATGTTAGGGGAACTATTGCAAATAATATTGTGATAATATGATGACAAGGAAAAGGGCAGCCTTCCAATCAAGGAGACATTGGATCATTCTGTGCTTTCTAGTTTGTTATCAATTTCGAAGTATATATTAGTAATTTATTAAATACCAAAGAGAAATTTGATTTGGATCTACCACTTCCAGGGGTGTAAACAAAGCAAAACCCTAATATCTTCTCCGAAAAACCTTATTCTTAAAATTATAAAAACCAATCAAACCTGATAGTGCCATGATCAGGATTGCGGCAAAGGATAGTGGGTCGAAAATAAATCCACCCTAAACCCTAATCTTAAAATAAAATAAAATTAAAAAAAATCTCACAAGCGTAATTAGCAAACAATGCCAGATGACAGACATTCTACTCCACGTTGTAGATAATGCCTCCCTCCGAAATAGACCTCAAAGGCAACATGTTAACAAAAATCCAATTGGATTTCTTTCTGATCGTTGTAACAGAATGGATGAGCAAAGGTCACCTGGAAAACAGGAGCACCGTGGCTAGGGTCATCGTTTAAAATCCCAATGATGTAGCCATTCCGCTCATCATAATCTAGGATTATGAACCCTGCAGGTCCATTCATGTGATGGGCGAGGGATATAAAGATGGAGCCTACTTCATTTCTATGTACACTAGATGAACACCCACGATGAATTTGAATTAATGATCTATCATAAAGAGTGTCTTAACGATGTATCTATTCATTATCAATCTAAAAACTAAGATTTATTTTCACATTTAACTCTATAAAAATAAATTAATAAATTTTTATTAATATTATCTTTTTCAAAAATAATATTTAAAATTTTATACCCTATATATAAAATGTTCCCGAAATAAATAAACATCATGCACGCCAATAGTTTAATGGATTGTATATAACATCTAAACTTTGATGGAGTATATTTTATCTTATATAATATATCAAAGTATATTTTATCTTATATAATATATCAAAGTATATTTTATCTTATATAATATATCAAAGTATATTTTATCTTATATAATATTTATTATTTTATTGTTATATAATATTTATTATTTTATTCCTTTACGTATATTGATAATTATGGAAAATAATAAGTGCCATGTACACTTAACAAAGTATTAATGTTGTATATGTTGGGATATTAAATATCATATATTCACTAATAAATTAATGAGTATATATAAAATGTGGTATATATTTCAATTTATATAACATTTATTACTTTATGGGCATGTGGTATTGACAAGCATCAAAACTTTTGTGTTATGATACATTTCACATGGGTGTATCACCTGAGGCAATGAGTGTTAAGTGAACTATTCAAAAATCATGAGAAATTACTCAGTTACAACTACCTCTCATGGATATGGTCATACATAAATGACTTACTTAACGCAGTTGAATCCCAAAATGATATCTAACATTTCACATTGTCGTATTATTATATTTTAATAGAAATTAACTAAATTATCATTTATATTAAACATATGTAAATTATAAAAATCATGTAACAATATTTTTAACCATGGGGATTCACCCCACTATCATGGAAATTTCAATTTGTAAATAACTTTTATTACAATACTATGGGCCAATACTATGGCTTAGCAATACCACATGCCCAATATGGCATATGTTGATGTTTCATTTGCTTTAATTGATTAATTTGAAATAAATTAATTAAAAGAGCATAAATAATTTGGAAATAAATCTTAATCGTTGATACGTGAATACTATTTGAATATTTTGCCAAGTTTAATGGAAGTTAAATCTCTACCATCCACATAATAATCAATGATAATTAAACTAAAATTATGAAAACCATTTATGAAATAGACACGTATATAGCATAATAAATATTATATAAAAAATATTGAATTTAGATAAGGTCAAACACCAAGCATCTATCAATAAATTAATAAACTATATTTATTATGTAAAGTAACATTTATTATAACTTATAAACAAAATGACATTTTTCAAGACATTTTTTTGGTTAATTTTAACCAAAATGGAAGAGATTTTAAAAAACTTCAATTGTTTAGTCTATAAAATATCAATGGGCCAAAGGTTTTTCATGGTGCTAAATATATTTATCCATTCAAAAATATATTCTAAATAACAAAAAATTCACAATCTTGTTTAAAATTGTATTGCATTATTGGGTAAAAAACTATTCCCTCTAAATTAGACTATGTCATACAAAAACATATTTAAATTTATAGAATATTCACTATTTTATTAAAAAAACATGTATTATTTATCATAATTATTAACATTCTCATAAAGATATTGACAATCTAATAATATATATTTTAATATAGACTATTTATGAATGTGGATAATATTTCATACTTAATTTAAAAATGTTTAAATAACTTAAAAACAAAAATTATAAAATATAATTTTATGGCGCATGGATACTAAAATTAGAAATAAAAACGGAGTCATTTAGAGAGGTCGAGGAATTGCATTACAGTAAAAATGGTCGAAACTTTGGTAAAAAAATTCAAAATTTTTTGAAAATATAGTGTTCGAATCATGTTTTTTTATGGTGGAAATGAATTCTGGTACCAATTTTCAAAACTTTCCAGAATACTCGGCTTAAAATACAATCCAGCAATGTATAAACCAATGTATACAACATCACATATTTATTATGTATAAACCAATGTATACAACATCGCCTATTTATTATGGAGAGCACGCATCATAGATATTCCCGCCAGGCAAAGGCACCATGCCAAAGATGCTTAACTAACTTGGAATGGGGACACAAGCAATAAATTTTACGAACGTCACACGGATGCTGGAAGTAGGAACCCTAAAAAAAACAGAGAAAAATCTCATTCGTTGGGATGCCGGGTTTATATATATATATAGTAATGACGCTGATATACAAATTCATGGAGTGAGTTGATTCCGTCCCAACTTACAATTTGAAAGGCAAGAAAGAGGATTGAAGGGGAGAGTAGAGAGGAGCTTTTAGAAATGGCATGCGGGGCCTGCAATTTCGGTAAGAAAAAATGTGTTCGAGGGTGCATTTTTGCACCATACTTTTGCTCGGGAAATATGGGTGCGGCGCGATTTCGGGCGATACATAAAGTGTTTGGAACCAGCAACTTCTCGAAGCTGCTGCAGAAGGTGCCGGAGGATAAACGAAGTGATGCAGTGGCCAGCATTTTGGCTGAGGCAGAACTTCGGATCAACAACCCTATTCAAGGCTGCTTGGCCAAGCTTGTTGCTCTTAGAAAAGAGGTATATAGATTTTCATTTCCACTGTCATTTACTTCATCTATTTATTTTTTTTCTCTCATGCGAGTATAGTCAATAAATAATAATCCTGATTGTCTTTTTAGACCATAAGATTTTTCAATGAATAAGCTATCTAGAGAATGGTTTTTGTAAAGAAATAAAAAACGAGTTATAGGTAGTTCATGAATCTATCAAATTTGTTTGGAATTGATTTGCAAAAGTTTAATGACTTGTTTGGAATTAATTTGTTAGATGGAAAAGTTAGAAATTGAAGCGGCCACTTGCGAGGCTGAGCTGGCTGCCCGTGACAGAATAAAAGAGGGTTCACTGAGTGCTGCTCAGTGTATGAACAACAACCAATCTCATACACCGCCTGTAACCACAAACAACCCCTCTTTATTTCAAGAATATAATACTCCGCCACCACCTGTATCCACGAACAACCCTTTCCTTCAACACTATAGTCCGCCTCTGCCTACGCATGAGTGGGACATAATGGAAAATTCACTGAATGCTGCTCAGTATACGAACAACAACCAATCTCACACACCACCTCTCTCTTCTTTCTTTCCAGAGTATAATGCTGCTCAGTTTCACACACCGCCTCTAACCGCGACCAACTTCTCTTTCTTTCAAGAGTATAATACGCCGCCGCCTGTAACCACGAACAACTCTTTCCTTCCCCACTATACTCCGCCTGTGCCTATGCAAGAGTGGGACATCGGTTCCCTGACTGCAAGTACAGCCCAGCAACGGTATTTTCCTCCGTCAGCCAACGCAGTGGGACACCGGTTCCCTGGGTAGAGGAGATCATCAACAGTATTCTACTCTGCCATCTGGCAGTTTTCCCGTGGGAGATGAGTTCGCTGGGTAGAGGCCAATGGAAGTGAACGCTTTTCAGTTCAGCCATGCCGCTCGCAAATGGTATCACCACAAACATCATCAACCAGTTAAGAGATTTTAACGTATTGAAATTGCATGTATTTTTCAGAGACTTGGGTTTCATTCTTGTCCGTATAACTTCGATGTTTCCGCATATAATGGCATTAGTTTATTGTGGTATTTCATCAAATTTTCATTTCAGAATACAAAAAATTTTACTTTTCCTTCAAAAAGTTTTATGGTTTTTTAATTCTGCATATAATGGCATTAGTTTATTATGGTATTTCATCAGATTCTCATTTTAGAATATAAAAAATCTTACTTTTCTTTAAAAAGGTTTTATGGGTTTTTAGTTCTTATTTATTATTTAAATTCAATATAATAACTTTATTATAAATCCATGTTGTCTTCACCAAAATTCACGGTGTCTCCCCCGTTTTATGGGTTTTTAATTCTTATTTATTATATAATAATTTTATTATAAATCTATGTTGTCTTCATCAAAATTCATGGTGTTTCCCCCGTTTCGATTATGGGGTACTTTGAAATTCCTCTGAAACTTCCACAATTGGTTGGGGATTCCAATGGGAACTTCTTCCACACCGGGGTACTTTGAAATTCCTCTGAAACTTCCACAATTGGTTGGGGATTCCAATGGGGACTTCTTCCACACCGTCCCCAGGGCGTCCCTCGAAATATTGGGGATTTTCCAGGGTATTTTAGGACATTCCCCAATATCAAGCGCATTAAACTTTGGGATTTAATTTGAGCCTAGGTGAGGTAAGAGTCAAGCAATGGGGTGAAGCCTTAGACTTTTAATTTGGGATTTATAATTAAATTTTAATGACTTATTCATGTTTACAATTTATGAAACCTGAGACTCTTAATTTAGGATTTATAATTAAATTTTAATGACTTATTCATGTTTACAATGTAAAGTCACTATACTCCATGAATTAATTTGCCATCAATTTGAACTCGTCTCCTTCTCCATCTCTGTGCAAACCTTTTCTTAGCACGAATTTTTGAAATTTCCCTATGCCACAATCACCATGACTTTAATAACATGTTAAATATATGCCAGAGACAAGCACCAAGAGTATATGACATATCAATGTGCTACTAAATTCCTAGCTGTGTTGTCTATATACATAACAAGTTCCATTATTCATTTTAGGAGCCAGTCAACACATAAACATCATTTATGACAATACTTTTTGTGCTTTGTAAATAATAGTGATATATTATAAGGTAAATAGACCGGGTGATAATACTTTTTGTGCTCTGTAAATAGTAGTGATTCTGAATGATTATGATATACATTACATTGGTGACAACTCTGGCAAAGATCTTAATTTCTAGGCTCTTCGTTTGGGATTTATAATTAAATTTTAATGGCTTGTTCGTGTTTATAGTTTTATTAAATTTTATTTTTAGTCTTTAAATTTTAATGACTTATTCATGTTTACAATTTATGAAACCTGAGACTCTTAATTTAGGATTTAGAATTAAATTTTAATGACTTATTCCTGTTTACAATGTACAGTCATTATACTCCATGAATTAATTTGCCATCAATTTGAACTTGTCTCTTTCTCCATCTTTGTGCAAACCTTTTCTTAGCATGAATTTTTGAAATTTCCCTATGCCACAATCACCATGACTTTAATAACATGTTAAATATATGCAAGAGGCAAGCACCAGAGAGTATATGACATATCAATGTGCTACTAAATTCCTAGCTGTGTTGTCTATATACATAGCAAGTTCCATTATTCATTTTAGGAACTAGTCAACTAATTCCCTCGATAATACTTTTTGTGCTTCGTAAATAGTAGTGATTCTGAATGATTATGATATACATTACATTGATGACAACTCGCAAGGATCTTAATCTCTAGGCTCTTCATTTGGGATTTATAATTAAATTTTAATGACTTGTTCATGTTTACAGTTTTATTAAATTTTACTTTTAGTCTTTAAAGTTTAGTTGCTACTTAAATTTTGAAATGTTTCATCATGCATGATATAATGATTATGTAGACTGTAGTAGATTGTAAGTTGCAGCAAACTAATAGTACTTCTCAAGCAAACTAATAGTACTTCTCAAGTTCTTCACAATGGGCAATGATGAGGAGCTCTGTTTTTGTGATTCACAGTGATGATTAGATAGTATTACACTTTAGTATTTTATTTTGTAATTTGAATTTCAAAATTAGTAATAGTTCTAATTTTTAGATTTTAATTTATTATTCATGTTTATGCTGAATTACTAAATTTTATTTTAATTTTAGTTTTTTATATAAATATAAAAAATAGTTTCTTCACTTGTCCCCAACCCATAGTCTCCATCATGCAGTCCCCTGACAATTTGGGGGTGAGCTCTAGTCGTCCCATAAACTCGTCCCCCGTCCCCAGAACCAGTGCCACATTGTTATAAATATTCCAATCATTTTGAAGGAGCTAAGGAGGTAGTCAATTTTCATTTATGTCCCAACATTTAAAGGATTATATCATGATAAACCTAAACCATTTCATATGTTTAATGTTTTTATCCCATCAATTTAATATTATCTTGATGATTAGTCATAACGATTTATATTTTTTTATTGTTTTAATTTAATCAATTTAATTTCTCTCTAATATATATTTTTTTGTTTGTCAAGTTGTTAGTGATCCTTGAGGCTTGATCTATGGCTTCTCGACCCAGGGGCGACCCAGGGGCATCTAATCCCTCAAAGTTATCGGGGATCTCACCTGACCTAGGCCACACTAGCCCTAATCTTACTCAATTTTTCTAGCATGTCTCCTTCCCCAGCACAGGCACAACCACCACGTAAGGTTTGATGTTGGGTCCACCACCCAATACTGCATGTCTCCTTCCCCTAACACAGACACAACTACCCCATAAGGTTTGATGTTGGGTCAACCTGCATGTCTCCTTCCCCTAACACAGACACAACTACCCCATAAGGTTTGATGTTGGGTCAACCACCTGCTACTGGGTCGCCTTGCTAAAAAGGCACATCCTCAACTAGTTGTGCAAATGAATCTTAACTCTCTTTAATATATTTAAAATTATAAAAAAAATAATATATATTTTTTCTTTTAACTTAAAAATATTACAATAAATTTGAATATTATTCTTACTAAATATAAATATCTATTTAAAAAACTTAGCAAATCAATATCTAACTTTTAGAATTTCTTGGTGCACTTTCTTCACTTCATTCTTTTAACTCCCAGTTTTCTCTATATTTCTAGAGAGCACATGCATCTTTATTAGTCCCTGCCATCGAGCAATCGCATGGGACTATAGTAATCGATTGGCAATGTTAAATCGATTAATTCACCTCTTTTTAGTCTTCCCAACTAAGTATATGCAAAGTTGCATCTTTATTAGTCCCTGCCATCTGGAAATGGCATGGGACTATAGTAATCGATTGGCAATGTTAAATCGATTAATTCACCTGTTTTTAGTCTTCCCAACTAAGTATATGCAAAGTTTTCAGGCACATATGGTTTCACCCTCTTTATCTGACCTCTTCCCAAGGAGGGGAGGCAAAACTATATAGTATATATAGCGATTTACTTGGCATTTAAAAACATTTTGAAACTGTTTGAAACTAATATTAGCATTAAAGAAAGCAATAAATGTTAATTCACAAAGGATTAATTCAGGAAGGGTAGATGTTTTCATTTGAGGATTAATTCAGGAAGGGTAGATGTTTTCATTTGATAACAAAACTTGTGCTTTATTTCAAAAATCACCTTAACCTGCGAGCTATATAGCCATGCATAAACCATGCTTAAGTGGTGGCCAACATGTACGTTTGTCCAAGGCTGCACAGACTTCTGTCTTGTAAGCCTGCCACGAGGTGCCATACATACACATCTGCCGAAGGCTTCTGTATTGTAGGTGCCATACACTGTAATAGCTATCCCTGAGCCCTCTATCCCTATCCCTATCCCCATGCCATAAGCAAACAAGAACAAACACTTCGATAATCTGCATTAACAAATTCTTCCGATACAACTTACAGGAGGGACAACTTATAGGAAGAACCAAAGGATCTTTGTTCGACGACCTTCCCACTAAAACTGGAAACTCTGAACATAGTTGCAACAAAAATACGATAAAGTGAGTGACAACACAATTTGTTTGTGTTTTGTTTGCGTTGCTTCTATTTACCTATCCTCTCTATCTTTACTTTTGTTACATTTATTTTTCGGATCCACAATTACTAGCTGATAGCTGAGTTACAATTCGAAATTCCAAAAGCCATATTGACTTGGATTAAATAATTATGATAAATTACAATATTGAAAAAATATGATTCCAGGCATGCAAAACATGAAGCCCAATTTTTAAACAAATATCCTTTTCAAAATACAATTTCCAATATAGTGTAGAAAATTATTTTCAAATTATTTTCAACTCCTTCAACTCTTTTTTTCAATCTAGTGCAGAAAATCATTTTCTATTTTTTTCAACTCTTTGTTTTCAATCTAGTGCAGAAAATGACTTTTAGTTTTTTTTCCAACTCCTCATTTACCATTTACCAGTGAATAATGTTTTGTACAAACTAAAAATTCAAAAGCGTAAATAATGTTCTGTAAAAATTTAAAATTCAAAAACTCCTCATTTACCAGTAAATAATGTTCTGCAAAAACGAAAAGTTCTTACGAGTAAATAAAAGTTCTTACGAGTGAACAATGTTTTACAAACTAAAAGTTCAAAAGCTACCGGTGTAGGTTGCCACCTGTTTTTGCATAAAGATTCCACAATAACCCATTAATTGAGTCCAACCAATGATCATCTACAATTTTGCATTGTATTGCTTTGTCACTGTCCCTGAATTTGCAAAGCGTTTCTACATTTCCATCGTTCCAAATTTGTAGTTTTAGCCCTTCTCACGTTTGGAGGTACATATGGTGTAAATCTAGAAACGCTGGAATCAGCTGAAGCTGTGCAGGAACTGCTTGCAAATTGGCCCATGCAATTTCACCCATGATTTTTATATCTCCTTGATCTCCGCGTTACTCTATTTTTCAGACTTGAGCTCCTGGAACTTAGTGACAAACTGCTACTTAACTGCCTCTATGGTAAACAAGCTAAAAACAAAAAAATGTCAAATCTTGGTTCATGCGTGAGAGCCCTTGATCTTAATCCTCAAAAGTGTCAAAGGATGGACTCAACCTAGAGGCACCATTAATCCATTTGGCAGTAGTGGACCAAAAGCATCTAGAATGTTGTATTCTTCAGCTGGGTTGTTGTATTCTCTAGCTGAACTTCTGGATTCTCCAGATTTTATGCTTGAATTTTCTGGAGTGCTTCTCTGCCATTTTCCATGGACGAAAGGTAAAGAAACCCATATTCTGTTTCAGGTGACATTGTATTGGGTTCATGGCAATAGAAATGGAGTTGTTGATTCAGTCATTGATATCGTATTGTGTATTACAACTGGCAATAGAAATGGAGTTGTTGATTCAGGCATTGATATCGTATTGTGTATTACAACTGTCAATGGTGGAGCAGTGCAGCGACACGGCTCATGCATGTTCACCATATGTATAGACTTATGACTCAGCTACCATATTCTAAAACTTTTGATAGGACGTGTCCTTTTCACTCACACGATACTTAACTCATGGGCCTCTGCATGCATGGGTAAGGCGTTGGTTCTCCACTTCACAGTTTCTCTCTCCACGGAACCAAAAAGTGCCACATCAACGTCAAATAAGTTGGATCCACATAGATTTTCTGTAGTAACTGTGAAGGTTCTCTCAGCAGGGACTCGCTGCCCCGCAACCATCTTGTTTGATTTTAAAACTCATTTGTAGTTTTCTAACCATGATATCAATTATAAGATCTGATTTTTATTAAAATGATTTACAATTATATAGAATATTTGATTGAGGTTTTAGATTTTAATTATGAGAATAAATTAGAATTTAAATTATTATTTTGTTTTTAAATTGCAAATAAAAATAAAATTAGTACATATTATGAATTTTATGTTTAATAATTAAGTTTTCATATATATATATATATATTATTTTTAAATGTTTTTTTAATATAAATGATTACAATTTTTTATTAAATTTGTGTCACATCAAATAAATATATGTGAGAATTATATATGCATAATGTTGAGTTGCAATTTGGAAGTCTAAATGTTTCTGCTTTCTTTTGCACAAAGTACAACAAAACTCAAAGTCATATAAAACTTCTAAATACAAAAAAATATAAAAAATTGAGTTATGGATGAAACCAACCATATTGAATTTCCTATTCTGAGGAGTCAATTGGTATGTTGAGATCTATATCCCACTAGGAATTTATAATGGATGAAACAAGCCATATTGAATTGCCTATTCTGAACATTCAACTGCTCTATTGAGATCTATATCCCAGTGACAATCTACAGGAGGAGAATTGTTTGGAGAAGCACTCTTGAACTTGAGATCCATGAGAATACCTCTTAATGCATCAACCTCATCTTCTAGACGGAACATTCAATCCCGGAGGGATGCAATTAGCTCAAAAGAAATGCATGCAGAGGTTTGTTGCTGGTATATTTTTACTTGTAAATCATATAGTTCAGAATTAAGTGTCCATGTTTTTTCTTGTAATGATTACAAACATATGAGGCCGAGGAGTCCGATGAATCAGAAGTATCCATGGGGCTGGAAGAGCTCATAATTTCATTCAGAAATGGCTTGCAGAATTGACTAGATTGAGTACTTAAATAGAATTTAGGGAAGGTGGTAGGGAATAGGGCCCAAGCAGGAAGGGGTATGACATCAACCTGAAAGCTTGAAATAAAACAAATAAATCCTATGCACTAGTGCCACTTCCAATTGACATAGGTAGAATTTTCATGACCGAGAACAAACTCGAATTTTGAAAATAAGCGACTAACTTCCTCAAAAAGAAAGAGTGTATACTATAAAGAGAAGATCTCAGAGCAAGGGAGAGGCTGACAACATCCCAATATCTCACATTAAGAAGAGAACAAAAAATTAAGTGAATTACCTTAATTCTCGAGACGATAATAACCCAAATTATTTACCACAATGATGAATGGACTAGATAAATTGCCCCATCAAGAAGGAATCTAGCAGAGGATGTCAATGCTCATCACAAAGCTTCCAATTATACCACTTCTAGGCCCCACCCATGGAATAAAAGGATTTTATTCCGAACACGATAACAATTTCCAATTAAGGCACCATTTCCATTCACATAACTTAAATGATATTATACCTCCTCGAGCTAATTTAATCCCATCCAACCTTGGAACTTTCAAATTGACATAAACCGCTTCAATTCTTTTAGACAAAGAGGCCATCATAATTTAGGCTAGTTTGATTAAGCAACAAATGCTCTTACAAACATATATTTATTGCACTGGATCAAATTGATTCATCATGCTTGAGTGAGGCCAACTACCGGATGATGCCATGATGAGATGAGATTTGATAAGTTCAATAATCATGCTTAGGAAGGTGACTCGAGGAGCTTGCAAAATTGGGGATAAATTTTCATCATTGTATTTGATGGGAGAATTCATATAAGGGAAGCAGGAAAAAGAATCAATAAGGGAAAAAAGGATGGGAGGGAGACCAAGGGGGTGATGCATCGAAACTTAGGGGATTGGCACAAACCATTTGATACCACTAATTCTAGCTCACCTTCCATAAGCTGGCAGGCCTTATTGGATTCAAAATTTGCCTCCGAATTTGGGTTTCTAAGGATGTGAAAGTAGGAGGAATGTGACAATGGTTGGAGAATACTTATGATATGATAAAAAATAAGACATAATGTGTTATCTTTTAGAAGAGTATAAAGTCTCAAATAACAATTGATATGGAAAGAGTCACCAAGAATAATAAGGTCTATGATGCCTCGATCATAAGCCAATGATAGTCCCATTAATCGCCCATACATTTAATCTTGGTTGTTAGATTTCCGACCAATGCCCCATGAGTATTAGTTCATAATAATTCATTCGGGAACAAGTACTATACCTCCCCCTCCCGTCACCCCTAGGTTTTTATTTGATGCACCATCAAACTGAAGGATTTATCCGGATCTCTTTAGCTGTCGGATTTAACCAAGATCTTTTACTTATGTGACGTTAGTAGAATTTCATGTGAAAGAGTATGAAAAAACAACATGTGCATACCTTAAAGAAGAGAAAACATAATGAAATTCATCAAATAAAAGAACACACACATTGATAACATGGTTCACCTAGTGTGGGTTACTTCTCCGGGCCTGGTGTCAAGAGTGGGGAGGCCGCTTCATTAAATGCTCCACGATGATGATGAGTACATGGTACATTCTTTGTCATTACAAGGATAAACTCCCTCAACTAGTGTCATGTCTCTCCACAAGATGCTCTCCTATAGGAACTCTCACTCATATGAGCCCTCCTTCAACATGACAAGGTAATAAATTCTCACATGACGTGGCATACAAGTATCCTCCAACATAATGGTAACAAGGATCTCGAAAAAAAAACATCATCTCAACAAATCAAAAGAAAGACGTGGTATCACTATGAAGTAACAGACTTAGTTAGGGTTATGTAAAAATTAGTTAGGGTTATGTAAAATTAGATTAGCTGTAGTTATTTAGGCAAAAGGGCATGATCTTTGGTCATGACAACTAATCTAATTTTACATAACCCTAACTAATTTTTACATAACATTGCCTTCCTCTCGAAAGAATGCTTTGTCCTCAAAGCATACGTAACGACAGATGTTGTTGACAAAATGATTCATTCTCCCAAGAAGCTTCTTCTTCGGGTAAGTCCTTCCACTTGATTAGATATTCCTTGATAGTACGATGTCAAAGCTTTCTTTCTCTAATAGACAAAATACCTTCTGGTTCTAGAATGACTCTTCCCGCATCATCTAGGGATGGAAGCATTGTTTACGTTGATTGATTGTTGCCTAGTGCCCTTTTAAGGCAAGATACATGGAAGACGTTGTGAACATGACTTGTCTCTGGAAGGCTTAAACCATACGCAACTTGACTAATCTTTTTGTTGATCTGATAAGGTCCATAGGACTTTGGTGCCAATTTTTTTATTCCTTTATGTTTTAAGGATAATTGTTTGTATCGTTGGAGCTTGACAAACACCCATTCTCTGACTTCAAACTCTCTTTTGATTATGTTACGGTCTGCTTGTTGCTTCATACGATTCCTTGCATTATTCAAGTTTTCTTTTAATATTTGGACGATTTTTTGGGTTTCTTCTAGTTGATCGTTAACAACAGGTAGATTTGTCTAGACAATAGCTACATCCTTCCATTTTGGGGGTTCATACCCATATAAAGCTTGACATGGCATCATTTTTGCTAACGTATGATAAGTGGAATTATACCACCACTCAACAAGATGTAACCATTGAGCCCACTTATTTTGTTTTTCTGTAGCGTAGCAATTTAGGTAGGCCTCCAAACATTTATTGACAACCTCTATATGGCTATCTATTTGAGGGTGATAATCCGAACTCATATTTAGGTAGGTTCCTATATGGTTGAACAATTCCTTCCAGAAATTACCCTTGAACTTGGCATCTCTATGACTCACAATGACTTTCAGAAAACCATGTAACTTATATATATTTTTGCAAAATATTTCGGCGATTTCTTTTGTTGAGTATGATTTCTTTATTGCCATAAAGTGAGCATATTTGTTTATTTTGTCGACTACTAAGAAAATCTTGTCCTTGCCTTCAAATACTGGTAATCCTTCGATAAAGTCCATCGAGATTTCTTCCCATTTCTGATTTGGAATGTTTAAAGGGTGAAGTAATCCCAGTGTCATAATATTTTCACTTTTATTCCTTTGACATGTGTCACATTATGCTACATACTTCTGAATATCGTGATACATTCCCTTCCAAAAGAAGGATTGACGTGCATTGTAGTAAGCCTTAAAGAATCCTACATGTCCAGCTGACGGTGAGTCATGTGATTCCTTGAGTATATTAAATTTAAATTTTGAATTTGTATTTAGATAGATCCTTCCCTTGTACCATAGGATATCATTTTTCCACTCAAATTTTGAGTTGTTGGGAAGGTTATTGATTATTGTTGTTATTTCTGGATCCTTGGAATACTCACTTCGAATTTCGTTAACCCACTCAAGAACAACAACCGAAATTGCAAGTAGTGTTGGTTCTTCATCTTTCCTGGATAGGGCATCTGCTACTACATTGTCTTTACCTTTTTTATGTAGTATTTCCAAGTCAAAAGCAGAAATTTTTTCAATCCATTTTTGTTGTTCTTCGAAAAGTGTTTTTTGTTGAAGGAGATGCTAGAGACTGTTGTGGTCTGTTCAAATGGAAAACTTACTTCCCAAAAGATATTGCCTCCACTTAGCTAATGCATGCATGATAGCGAGCATTTCTTTGTTGTATGTGGATTTGAGGCGTTCTCTTTTGTTGAGCTTCCTACTTTCAAAAACTATTGGATGTCCTTGTTGCACTAGTATTGCACCAATACCGAATCCAGAAGCATCACACTCAATGATAAATGGTTTAGAAAAATCTGGTGTTGCCAATACGGGAGCATTAGACATAATTTCCTTTACTTTTTCAAAACACCTTCCTGCTTCCTGATCCCATAGAAATGAATTCTTCTTTAAAATATTTGTTAGAGGTGCAGTTATATGTGCATAGTTTTTAATAAACCTTCGGTAATATCTAGTCAAACCTAAGAACCCTCTTAGCTTGGATATATTGACAGGATTTTTCCATTCTTTTATAGCTTTGATATTATTAGGGTCCACCTTTATGCCTTCATGGGATATAATGTGTCCAAGGTATTCTACTTCTTCCTTTCCGAAGGTGCATTTGGATTTTTTTGCGTAAAATTGATGTTCTTTAAGTAGTGTAAGAATATTTTCTAGGTGTTGCAAGTGCTCCTTCCAAGTTTTACTGTAAATTAGAATATCGTCAAAGAATACAAATACAAACTTCCTAAGAATTCGTTCATAGTTGCTTGAAACGTTGTTGGCGCATTGGTTAATCCAAATGACATTACTTTAAATTCATAGTGACCTTCAGGTGTTCGGAATGCCATTTTTGGTATGTATTCCAATCTGATTCTAATTTGATACTAGCCTGATCTTAAGTCCAATTTTGAGAAGTGCTTTGCGCCATGTAGTTCATCCAACATTTCATCAATAAAGGTAATTGGGAACATGTTATCACCAGATCAATCTTTCTTATTATCTCTTACATAGTCTCAAGAAAATGTCCATGAATGTTCAAAAGAGAATTCAATTTATAGAAAATACCATGTATCATCATGGCTTGATAAATATCTTGGTTGAGTTCCATCTTCGGAGTATAGGGGATAACTGGGAAAGTTTTATGGTGAGAAACCATTTTGAAGAAATATCTCTAGAACAAGCCAGTAGCAACATGAACCTCAAAGGAAGGAAGAGAACAATAGAAGTAATAAAAGAACAAGAACCCCAAAATCAACCGAAATTATCAAATAAGAATTACCCATAGTGGATATTTTGCAGAAAATGAAAAAGTGAAATCTTGGAAGGAAGAAAGCTAGCAAAAGAATAGAGGATTTACCACAAAACAGGACCCTTCCTTAAGAAGAAAAGTTAGAAACCAAAAAAAGGAAAGCACAGGGATTACATACTTGAGGACTAAGGAGGAGTACAAGGTCGAGCACAGTGCAACAGGCAGTGTCAAAAGCTACGGAATACATTGATCTCGAGGAAAATGATCCAATTGAAAACCCTGAAAGTTCTCCAAGAGGATCACCAAAATTATCACCGAGAGTGTCACCACCACCTTGCAGCTCACCTCTAAGGAGCCTAGTGCATAGTCTTGGTGTTGACCCTGTTCAACAAGATATTTATGACTACATAGAGTAATTGGAGGGAAAAGAGACAAAAACTAAAGAAACAATTCAAAGTCCTAGAGAAGGGAGCAATCAATTCAATGAACCACAAGAACCTTCAACCTCAAACATTTTAAAGCAAGATACTTTTGAGTTGGAGACATTGAACATATATCTCAAGAATGAGAATCAAGCATTGAAGGCACAAAGTGAGATCCAAATTGCAAAAAGTGACAATCTCATCCTTCATTTGAGTTTGTGGTACAAAAAGAACAAAAATCTGACAAATGAAAATAGGGCAATGCAAAGAGAAATTATCAACTTAAAATATAAAATTCTCATGAGAAAACCAAGGATGTCAATAGTTTCCAGAAAGAAGAAGAAAGTGAATAATGACAATGATGAAGTGTATGAGGACATAAAAAACCTCTAGCATGGGGGAATGTAGAGTCCAAGGATTGTCTTACCTTGACATCCATTTTTGCCTATATTTCTCCCCTTTTTCCTATACTTATCACCTAAATAATGCAATAGATGCAAGGTTTTGTTAAAGGTAAGAATTTACATGTCTTCTTCTTCATGTTTGTCTATATAACTTAATTCTTTGTTAAAGTATGCATTCAACTATGGAATTGGTCTGTTTCTGCAACTAATCTGGATTTCTGCAACTGCCTCCATTGTTTGGAGGGTTTAGAAGCTCCAACTCAGCGAAGAAAGATACAGATGGATAAGGAATAGTCCCCTCATGGATTCCTTCCTATTCCCTCAAACCAATTCATCAAGAAGGTCGCATGATAACACGGTCAACCCCAAAGTCAACTACAAGATTATCGCAGGGACAAACTCGAGATTCAACGAAATCTTATCAATTTTCTTTTCCAAATAGAAAATTGATTGTTTAGCGATATAGTTTGATCGAAATAAAGATATTTAGGCCTGAAATGCTCACTCTATTATGCCAAAGAATTGTTATAAAAACTATAGCCGCTCTGTGTTTTGGATGCGCGCAGATTTATGTAATTTTTTAGTACAATTTGTTGAGATTCGTTTTGCAAGTAATAGGCTTGGTTTTATGTTTGCTATACGCTATTTTGATTAGAGATTTTTTACTGATTCGTGGAGGGCCCCTACAACCAATAACAGGTCTTTACTTGATTGCACTTAGATTACTTCATTACTTAAATACTCTATTTTGTGTGAATAAATGTAGTATGATGAGTTCACCATTGAATCGTTGTATGCATAAGCAATTTACTTTGCTTTATACCTAGTTTAACTCTGCCATTTGATTTGCTTTTTATCTGGTACAATGTGGTCATTTTCATTTTCTTTCTATTTAGTATAGTCCAACTGTTTTATTTCATAGCATAGTTGTTGTTCAGAATGCCTTGTTTGGATGAAATTGAATAAGTAAAAGAGTGAGAGTCTTCTCCTTAGCAATTAAATTCATACATTATTCATTTATGGTTTGATAGAATAGATTTCTCCTACACATAGTAAATTAGATTTGGCTTCAGCATAAAAATTCAAGACAAAAGAATCCAAAACAGTCTAACATACGTAAACCTAGAATCACTTTCATATTATCCATAAAATGATTCGATAGAGAATAACTCCTAAGAAATTAGCTGACAACATTAGAGATTAAAACAATAATAGAATTAACAATACCATCTCCATACTTATTTTAAGTTTAGAGCCTAACAAGAACATAATGACATTAAAATTACTTCTAGCACATATAGTGCACCTGTGCTTCATCAGTATACCTGCCCTGTGCAATAATTTATGATTGACAATTTAAGGACATTAAATTGGCCAAATAGTAGTGTTCACGCTACCAGGAACTTTTCACTCCATTCACTCAATTCTTATCTTACGGCATTATCTAGGTGCAAATGTCGAGCGTGCTTCTTGAATGTCGAAATGCTAACTGCATCAAGGAAATTGGAAATATTTTATTAGATTTATTGCAATGGCCACAGAGATATTTGATATGCCAAATTCTACCTCTACCCAAATACTTCAGCTCAATTCAAGAGAGGGATTTGCTGAAAAAATCATAATAGATTATGATGGTTGCAATTGGACACAGATGTTGAGTTACGAACAAATTGATTTCTAAGAATGACCTCATCTTAAGGCTGAATAAAAAATTGTTTCTCAGCAAAGTACACATAAAAATAGAGCACCATTTGATGAGTGGACAAAGTGGTCAATCCCCAAAGGGTAGAGAAAATTTCAGATAAATCTGATCATAGGCTCTTCTAACTTTGAAATGCTCACCTTCTCATGGTATTGTCACTCTTCCTATCAATGTTAGGGGAACTATTGCAAATAATATTGTGATAATATGATGACAAGGAAAAGGGCAGCCTTCCAATCAAGGAGACATTGGATCATTCTGTGCTTTCTAGTTTGTTATCAATTTCGAAGTATATATTAGTAATTTATTAAATAACAAAGAGAAATTTGATTTGGATCTACCACTTCCAGGGGTGTAAACAAAGCAAAACCCTAATATCTTCTCTGAAAAACCTTATTCTTAAAATTATAAAAACCAATCAAACCTGATAGTGCCATGATCAGGATTGCGACAAAGGATAGTTGGTCGAAAATAAATCCACCCTAAACCCTAATCTTAAAATAAAATAAAATTAAAAAAAATCTCACAAGCGTAATTAGCAAACAATGCCAGATGACATGATAGTGCCATGATCAGGATTGCGGCAAAGGATAGTTGGTCGAAAATAAATCCACCCTAAACCCTAATCTTAAAATAAAATAAAATTAAAAAAAATCTCACAAGCGTAATTAGCAAACAATGCCAGATGACAGACATTCTACTCCACGTTGTAGATAATGCCTCCTCCGAAATAGACCTCAAAGGCAACATGTTAACAAAAATCCAATTGGATTTCTTTCTGATCGTTGTAACAAAATGGATGAGCAAAGGTCACCTGGAAAACGGGAGCACTGTGGCTAGGGTCATCGTTGAAAATCCCAATGATGTAGCCATTCGGCTCATCATAATCTAGGATTATGAACCCTGCAGGTCCATTCATGTGATGGGCGAGGGATATAAAGATGGAGCCTACTTCATTTCTCTGTACACTAGATGAACACCCACGACGAATTTGAATTAATGATCTATCATAAAGAGTGTCTTAACGATGTATCTATTCATTATCAATCTAAAAACCAAGATTTATTTTCATATTTAACTATATAAAAATAAATTAATAAATTTTTGTTAATATTATCTTTTCAAAAATAATATTTAAAATTTTATACCATATATATAAAATGTTCCCCAAAAAACCTGGTATATAAAATGTTCCTAAAACAAATAAACATCATGCACACCAATAGTTTAATGGATTGTATATAACATCTAAACTTTGAAGGAGTATATTTTATCTTATATAATATATCAAAGTATATTTCATCTTATATAATATTTATTATTTTATTGTTATATAATATTTATTATTTTATTCCTTTATGTATATTGATAATTATGGAAAATAATAAGTTCCATGTACACTTAACAAAGTATTAATGTTGTATATGTTGGGATATGTACTAAAGTATAAATATCATATATTCATTAATAAATTAATGATTATATATAAAATGTGGTATATATTTTAATTTATATAACATTTATTATTTTATGGGCATGTGGTATTGACAAGCATCAAAATTCTTGTATTATGATACATTTCACATGGGTTACCTTCCGGCAAGTCTTGGTTACCGGGTGTAAGCACGGAAGTGATGATTGAATCTATGTGATTCAATTATAGTTTCAATCCCACTTCTTCACCCCTGGGAGCATCACCCCAGGCAGTGAGTGTTAAGTGAACTATTCAAAAATCATGATAAATTACTCAGTTACAACTACCTCTCATGGATATGGTCATACATAAATGACTTACTTAACGCAGTTGAATCCCAAAATGATATCTAACATTTCACATTGTCGTATTATTATATTTTAATAGAAATTAACTAAATTATCATTTATATTAAACATATGTAAATTATAAAAATCATGTAACAATATTTTTAACCATGGGGATTCACCCCACTATCATGGAAATTTCAATTTGTAAATAACTTTTATTACAATACCATGGGCCAATACTATGGCTTAGCAATACCACATGCCCAATATGACATATGTTGATGTTTCATTTGCTTTAATAGATTAATTTGAAATAAATTAATTAAAAGAGCATAAATAATTTGGAGATAAATCTTAATCATTGATACGTGAATACTATTTGAATATTTTGCCAGATTTAATGGAAGTTAAATCTCTACCATCCACATAATAATCAATGATAATTAAACTAAAATTATGAAAACCAATTATGAAATAGACACGTATATAGCATAATAAATATTATATAAAAACTATTGAATTTCGACAAGGTCAAACACCAAGCATCTATCAATAAATTAATAAACTATATTTATTATGTAAAGTAACATTTATTATAACTTATAGAAAAAATGACATTTTTCAAGACATTTTTTGGGTTAATTTTAACCAAAATGGAAGAGACTTTAAAAAACTTCAGTTGTTTAGTCTATAAAATATCAATGTGCCAAAAGTTTTTCATGATGCTAAATATATTTAACTATTCAAAAATATATTTTAAATAACAAAAAATTCACAATATTGTTTAAAATTGTATTGCATTATTGGGTTAACAACTATTCCCTCTAAATTAGACTATGTCATACAAAAACATATTTAAATGTATAAAATATTCACTATTTTATTACCAAACATGTATTATTTATCATAATTATTAACATTCTCATAAAGATATGGACAATCTAATAATATATATTTTAATATAGACTATTTATGAATGTGGATAATATTTCATACTTACTGTAAAAATGTTTAAATAACTTAAAAACAAAAATTATAAAATATAATTTTATGGCGCATGGATATTAAAATTAGAAATAAAAAATGGAGTTATTTAGAGAAGTCGAGGAATTGCATGACGGTAAAAAATGGCCGGAACTTTGGTAAAAAAAATTCAAAAAATCTTGGAGATGTAGTGTTAGAATCATGTTTTTTTATGGTGGAAATGGATTCAGTGCCATCAAAACAGTCTAAAACACCTAAAATTATGAACTTTGACAGTTTTTACTTGGATTTACTAAAATCATTGCCAATTTTTTTTAAAATATGACCGAAATTTTCAAAACTTTCCCGCCCAAGAAACATACTTTTTAGACTCCGGCTTAAAAAACAATCCAGCAATTTATAAACCAATGTATACAACATCACCTATTTATTATGTATAAACCAATGTATACAACATCGCCGATTTATTATGGAGAGCACGCATCATAGATATTCCCGCCAGGCAAAGGCACCATGCCAAAGATGCTTAACTAACTTGGAATGGGAATACAGGCCGCCTCTCTCTTCCTTCTTTCCAGAGTATAATGCTGCTCAGTATGTCTACAACAACCAATTTCACACACCGCCTCTAACCGCGACCAACTTCTCTTTCTTTCAAGAGTATAATACTCCGCCGCCGCCTGTAACCACGAACAACTCTTTCCTTCCCCACTATACTCCGCCTGTGCCTATGCAAGAGTGGGACATCGGTTCCCTGACTGCAAGTACAGCCCAGCAACAGTATTTCCTCCGTCAGCCAACGCAGTGGGACACCAGTTCCCTGGGTAGAGGAGATCATCAACAGTATTCTACTCTGCCATCTGGCATTTTTCCCGTGGGAGATGAGTTCTCTGGGTAGAGGCCAATGGAAGTGAACGCTTTTCAGTTCAGCCATGCCGCTCGCAAATGGTATCACCACAAACATCGTCAACCAGTTAGGAGATCATCACGTATTGAAATTGCATGTATTTTTCAGAGACTTGGGTTTCATTCTTGTCCGTATAGCTTCGATGTTTCCGCATATAATGGCATTAGTTTATTGTGGTATTTCATCAAATTTTCATTTCAGAATACAAAAAATCTTACTTTTCTTTCAAAAATGTTTTATGGGTTTTTAATTCTGCATATAATGGCATTAGTTTATTGTGGTATTCCATCAAAATCTCATTTCAGAATACAAAAAATCTTATTTTCTTTAAAAAGGTTTTATGGGTTTCTTATTTATTATTTAAATTCAATATAATAATTTTATTATAAATCCATGTTGTCTTCACCAAAATTCACTGTGTTTCCCCCGTTTTATGGGTTTTCAATTCTTATTTATTATTTAAATTCAACATAATAATTTTATTATAAATCTAGGTTGTCTTCACCACTTTGTTTCCCTCGCTCGATTATAGGGTACTTTGGAATTCCTCTGAAACTTCCCCAATTGAGATGATGGGGTATTTTGGAATTCTTCTGAAATTTCCACAATTGGTTGGGGATTCCATTGGGGATTTGGGGACTTCTTCCACACCATCCTTAGGCCGTCTCTCGAAATATTGGGGATTTTTCAAGGTATTTTAGGACATTCCCCAATATCGAGCACATTAAACTTTGAGATTTAGTTTGAGTCTAGGTGAGGTAAGATTCAAGCAATGGGGTGAAGCCTTAGACTCTTAATTTGGGATTTAGAATTAAATTTTACTGACTTATTCATGTTTACAATTGAGACTCTTAATTTAGGATTTATAATTAAATTTTAATGACTTATTCCTGTTTACAATGTAAAGTCATTATACTCCATGAATTAATTTGCCATCAATTTGAACTTGTCTCTTTCTCCATCTTTGTGCAAACCTTTTCTTAGCATGAATTTTTGAAATTTCCCTATGCCATAATCACCATGACTTTAATAACATGTTAAATATATGCAAGAGACAAGCACGAGAGAGTATATGACATATCAATGTGCTACTAAATTCCTAGCTGTGTTGTCTATATACATAGCAAGTTCCATTATTCATTTTAGGAACCAGTCAACTAATTCCCTGGATAATACTTTTTGTGCTTTGTAAATAGTAGTGATTATGAATGATTATGATATACATTACATTGATGACAACTCTAGCAAGGATCTTAATTTCCAGGCTCTTCATTTGAGATTTATAATTAAATTTTAATGACTTGTTTGTGTTCACAGTTTTATTAAATTTTACTTTTAGTCTTTAAAGTTTAGTTGCTACTTAAATTTTGAAATGTTTCATCATGCATGATAGAATGATTATGTAGATAGCAGTAGATTATAGGTTGCAGCAAACTAATAGTACTTCTCAAGTTCTTCACAATGGGCAATGATGAAGAGCTCTGTTTTTGTGATTCACAATTATGATTAGATAGTATTACACTTTAGTATTTTATTTTGTAATTTGAATTTGAAAATTAGTAATAGTTCTAATTTTTTAGATTTTAATTTATCATTCATGTTTATGCTGAATTACTAAATTTTATTTTAATTTTAATTTTTTATATAAATATAAAAAATAGTTTCTTCACTTGTTATCCCCAACCTGCAATCCCCAACTTGCAGTCCCCTGACAATTTGGGGGTGCGCTCTAGTCGTCCCAGAAACTCATCCCCCATCCCCAGAACCAATGCAACATTGTTATAAATATTCCAATCATTTTGAAGGAGCTAAGGAGGTAGTTAATTTTCATTTATGTCCCAAAATTTAAAAGATTATATCATGATAAACCTAAACCATTTCATATGTTTAATGTTTTTATCCCATCAATTTAACATTATCTTGATGATTAGTCATAACAATTTATATTTTTTTATTGTTTTAATTTAATCAATTTAATTTCTCTCTAATATATATTTTTTGTTTGTCAAGTTGTTTGTGATCCTTGAGGCTTGATCTATGGCTTCTCGACCCAGGGGCATCTAATCCCTCAAAGTTATCGATGATTGATTATCTTGATGATTAGTCATAACAATTTATATTTTTTTATTGTTTTAATTTAATCAATTTAATTTCTCTAATATATATTTTTTGTTTGTCAATTTCTCTCTAATATATATATATTTTTTGTCAAGTTGTTTGTGATCCTTGAGGCTTGATCTATGGCTTCTCGACCAAGGGGCATCTAATCCCTCAAAGTTATCGGGATCTCACTTGACTTTGGCCACACTTGCCCTAATCTTACTCAATTTTTTTTAGCATGTCTCCTTCCCCTAGCACAGGCACAACCACCACTTAAGGTTTGATGTTGGGTCCACCACCCGATACTTCATGTCTCCTTCCTCTAGGAAAAACACAACTATCCCATAAGATTTGATGTTGGGTCAATCTGCATGTCTCCTTCCCCTAACACAGACACAACTACCCGATAAGGTTTGATGTTGGGTCAACCACCTGCTACTGTGGCCTTGCTAAGAAGGCACATCCTCAACTAGGTGTGCAAATGAATCTTAACTCTCTTTAATATATTTAAAAATTATAAATATAAATATATATATATATATATATATATATATATATATATTTCTTTTAACTTAAAAATATTACAATAAATTTGTATATTATTCTTACTAAATATAAATATCTATTTAAAAAACTTAGCAAATCAATATCAACTTTTAGAATTTCTTGGTGCACTTTCTTCACTTCATTCTTTTAACTCCCAGTTTTCCCTATATTTCTAGAGAGCACATGCATCTTTATTAGTCTTTCCCTATATTTCTAGAGAGCACATGCATCTTTATTAGTCTCTGCCATCTGGAAATGGGACTATAGTAATCGATTGGCAATATTAAATCAATTAATTCACCTACTTTTTAGTCTTCCCAACTAAGTATATGCAAAGTTTTCAGGCACATATGGTTTCACCCTCTTTATTTGGCCTCTTCCCAAGGAGGGGAGGCAAAACTATATATTATATTTAGCCCTTTACTTGGCATTTAAAAACATTTTGAAACTATTTGAAACTAATATTAGCATTAAAAAAAGCAATAAATGTTAATTCACAAGCAAAGATTTCAGGCACATATTGTTTCACCCTCTTTATTTGGCCTCTTCCCAAGCAAGGGAGGCAAAACTATATATTATATATTATATTTAGCGCTTTACTTGGCATTTAAAAGAAAATTGAAACTGTTTGAAACTAGTATTAGCATTAAAGAAAGCAATAAATGTTAATTCACAAAGGGTTAATTCAGGGAGGGTAAATGTTTTCAGTTGATAACAAAACTTGTGCTTTATTTCAAAAATCACCTTAACCTGCCAGTGATATAGCCATGTGCTTTATTTCAAAAATCACCTTAACCTGCCAGTTATATAGCCATGCATAAACCATGCTTAAGTGGTGGCCAACATGTACGTTTGTCCAAGGCTGGACAGACTTCTGTCTTGTATGCCTACCACCAGGTGCCATACATACACATTTGTTGAAGGCTTCTGTCTTGTAGGTGCCATACACTGTAATAGCTATCCCTGAGCCCTCTATCCCTATCCCCATGCCAGAAGCAAACAAGAACAAACACTTCGATACTCTGCATTAACAAATTCTTTCGAGACAACTTACATGAGGGACAACTTATAGGAAGAACCAAAGGATCTTTGTTTGACGACCTTCCCACTAAAACTAGAAACTCTGAACATAGTTGCAACAAAAATACGATAAAGTGAGTGACAACATAATTTGTTTGTGTTTTGTTTGCATTGCTTCTATTTACCTATCCTCTCTATCTTTACTCTTGTTAGATTTATTTTTCGGATCCACAATTACTAGTTGATAGCTGAGTTACAATTCGAAATTTGAAAATCCATATTGACTTGGACTAAATAATTATGACAGATTACAATATTGAAAAAACATGATTCTAGGCATGTAAAACAAGAAGTCCAATTTTTAAACAAATATCCTTTTTAAAATACAATTTCCAATGTAGTGTAGAAAATTATTTTCTGTTTTTTTCAAACTCCTTCAACTCTTTTTTTCAACCTAGTGCAGAAAATCATTTTCTTTTTTTTCCAACTCTTTTTTTCTTTTTTTCCAATCTAGTGCACAAAAAGATTTTCAGTTTTTTTCCAACTCCTCATTTACCATTTACCAGTAAATAATGTTTTGTACAAACTAAAAATTCAAAAGCTCCTCATTTACGAGTAAATAATGTTCTGTAAAAACTTAAAATTCAAAAACTCCTCATTTACCAGTAAATAATGTTCTGTAAAAACAAAAAGTTCTTACGAGTAAATAAAAGTTCTTACCAGTGAATAATGTTTTGTACAAACTAAAAGTTCAAAAGCTACAGGTGTAGGTTGCCACCTGTTTTTGGCATAAAGATTCCACAATAACCCATTAATTGAGTCCAAGCAATGATCATCTACAATTTGGCATTGTATTGCTTTGTCACTGTCTCTGAATTTGCAAAGCGTTTCTACATTTCCATCGTTCCAAATTTGTAGTTTTAGTCCTTCTCACGTTTGGAGGTACATATGGTGTAATTCTAGAAATGTTGGAATCAGATGAAGCTGTGTTGGAACTGCTTCCAAATTGGCCTGAACCATTGCATGTAATCCCATGCAATTTCACCCATGATTTTTATATCTCCTTGATCTCCCCGTTGCTCTATTTTTCAGACTTGAGCTGCTGGAACTTAGTGACAAACTGCTACTTAACTGCCTCTATGGTAAACAAGATAAAAACAAAAATACGAAAAATATAAAATCTTGGTTCATGCGTGAGAGCCCTTGATCTTAATCCTCAAAAGTATCAAAGGATGGACTCAAACTAGAGGCACCAGTAATCTATTCGGCAGGAGTGGACCAAAAGCATCTACTCAATCAACCATGCCTCATGATATACATGTGTACTTGAAGAAGAAGCCAAGTACACATCACCACCTTCATCTGAGGTGGTTTTCACCTCTATTGAAGGAGCATCATCAGATCCATTTCTTTTCACAAGAGCTTTAGATTTACAGTCCCTTCTGAAGTGCCCTTCCTTTTTGCATTTCCAGCACACCTTTACAAGTTTTCTGGGAGATTTAGATCTCCCTCTAGATTTATATCTCCCATTCGAGGACTTAGTTTTGTTTCTGTTCTAGGACCATCCTCATACAAACAAAGCATCACCATTTTTGCCCTCCATATTTTTTGGTCTCATCTCCTCCTACAACAAGGATGAGACTATTTCATCAAACTGCAAGGCAATTGCATTACTACCTATTGCAACAACTAGAATATCCCACGGATCTGGTAGAGAACACAACAAGCTGATGCACTTATCTTCATTTGAAATTTTAATATCAATATATAATAACTGGCTTACCACACTATTAAAGGCATTCAGATGCTCTGTCACCGAGTCTCCATCTTTCATCCTTAGGTTATACAAATTTTTCCGTAGGAACAATTTATTCACCAGAGACTTATATTGGTACAAAGTCCCTAAGTTGTACCACAAATAATTTGCCGAAGCTTCCCGTGATACATTTAGCAATACTGAATCTGAGACACACAATCGTATTGTTCTCTTTTCCTTTCGATCCAACTTCGCCTAGTCTTCAACTAACATTGTTGTTGGTTTAGTAGCCAGATCTACAGCGATCCACTAATCTTAATCCACCAACATATCCTCCATCTTGGGTTTCCAGAACTCAAAACTCTGACCATTAAATTTCTTGATATCTATCTTTCCACTATTCACAATCTTCTTTCACCACAAGAATCAATCCCATAGATCTCCTAGTGAACGGGGTCTATCATAGGCCCGAAAAAAACCCCTCAGTAGAAAAGGTGTCCCCTTGAAGCCAAAACAACTCTTATACCAAATGTAGGTTTTAACCCCATACAAAAATTACCTACATAAGAATTCTAAAAACACAAAATAAACAATGGCGAGAGAATAAAACATAAAATAAATGTACACAGAGATTTTCCCCTGGATCACAAAACTAGGACTACGAGATTGATTTTTCATTATATTCCTTTCAATGTTATAATGCATAAATATACATGCCGAAGCATCCATAAACCCTAATCTATTAACCGTGGATTAGAACATAACCATAGTTCCCTTGATCGGATCTACCAAATACCATGGACATAAAACTATCATGCCCAAAACCATGTGTGAAATCCACGCACAAAACCATAGGTAGGTGTGCCCACTTAATATAGGGTCCATTTTTTTTCCTGGGGCGCAGCCTCGGACCCCATGCAGGGGGTCTACCGCCCCCCTTCATACCCTTCTAGAAGGGGGGAACCACCCCCTTGTGACCCCCCTGTTGTGCCTAGCGCAACATATAGGGGGCTTTCCGCCCCCCCGTGACCCCCTCATACGTAGAGTAGTCGTGGAGAGAATATAACACACACCCAACACATTTTACCCTCCAATGCTTATGTTTGTGCTAGAAATAAATATAGAATTTACTAGATTTTTATTACCGTGCAATATGTGTGCTCGTGCTTGTTCTAGAAATAAATCTAGCACATGCTAAGTTTGTTTTACCCAACAATTCTTTGTTGTTGAAAAATGCAACAAGAAATTCTCAATTTGATTTTGCCTTAATTAAATTGGGAAAATTCGAATTTCCACAACAACATATATCTTGGATGAGTTAAATGAGGTGACATGGATGTTTTCTCTCACTTAGATTAGTTAATTCAAGTTAGGGGCATGAAGTTCAGTTGTTTTTAGTGATTCCTTAATTTTAGGAGCCTAGGTCGAGTTAATTTCAGTTGTAATCAATTAAACTAATTCTAACTATTAATTGAACTAGTTGGTGGTTAGTTGAGTAGTAAGAAATAAGTATAACTCAATGATCATCTAGTTAACTCATCAATCAACTAATAATTAGTTCATGCATGTAAATAATATGAGTTTCCCAGTTGTGGTAGAGTTTCCAAGGCAGTTAACCGATAATTTTAAATTATTTGAGTGTACAGTTGTTGCATGAGGTTAGGTGGACCATCCTTGGGATTTGTGCAATCAATTAGAGGAATTCCCTAATTAATAGGGGCTCAATTCCTCAACTATCAGTGCTAGGAAATAGGGGTGTCGTTTGCTAACGTGGTGTGTTGAATTGGTTAAGTACTAGCTAGATTAGTCATTCAGTAGGGGAGAATATAATTGCTTTTGTAGGTTGAAATTTCGCATTGAGTTGACAATTGTAATAACCTCTCTTACTCACTTGATTAATGAACACAAGGCTGGAGGGGTTTTTAGCAGTTGATTTCCCTTGGAAAAAATATTGTTCATGTGTGCTATTTCTTATTGCATGTTTATTATTGGTGTTCTAAATTGTGAATTGAATTCCACAGAGCAATAGAATAGGTTTAAGTCTCATGATTTAGTAATTTTCATGAGAAATTTCAAATCTACACCATAATTTCTACATTTGTTTGTGATATCAAGAAATATAACGCACACTAGGTTTGTCTTACCTTGCAATACTTGGATTTTTGTTAGAAAGAAATCTAGTGCGTGTTAGATTTTTTTCCCTAGTAATGCTTTTGTTTGTGCTAAAGACTTATCTAGCATGTGTTTGATTTGTTTTACCCTATCATTTTTTTCTTGCTAAAAGCAAATCTAATGGATTCTAGATTTGTTTTAACCGTCAATGCTTATGTATGTGCTTTTGTTTTACCCTACAATGCTTTTTGTTTTTCCTTACACTAGATTTGTTTTACCTTGCAATGATTTTGTTTGTGCTAGAAACAAATCTAGAAAAAACTTGATTTGTTTTACCCTACAATGCTTGTATTTTTTGTAGAAACAAATTGAGCACATGGTAGATTTAATTTACCTTAAAATTATTTTGTTTAAGGTAGAAAAAAACCTAGCATGCATTGGATTTGATTTACCATGTAATGTTTTTTTTTTTTTTCACTATGCAATGTTCTTTTGTTTTGCATTACACTAGTTTTTTTTACCTTACAATCCCTATGTACTTTTTAGAGACAAATCAAATGGGCACTAGATATGTTTTACCTTGCAATGTTTTTGTTTATGCTAGAAGAACATCTACCATGTGCTATATTTGTTTTACCCTTTAATTCTCATAATTTTGATAGAAAAAAATCTATTCTTTTGTTTGTGCTAGAAACAAATCTAGTGCACGCTAGATTTGTTTTACCCTATAATGCTTGTGATTATGATACAAATAAATCTAGCAAGCACTAATTTTTTTTTACTGTTAGGTCCCTATGAAGACATCAACGATTTTCTTCTCAGGAATATCATTTACCCTTATATTCAATTTTTGGAAGTCCTCAATGTGCTCTTCCATTGAACCCTTTTTTTTGAGATTTATCAATTGGCTAAAGAAGGTGTTTCTCTTTGTATCCTGATAATGTGTTATCATTTCCTCTGTGAAAATTGACCACATGACAAGTGGTTTACGAGAACAAAGCCCTTTATACCATAAAATATGATTCGGTGCTAAATAATTAGATGCAATATGTACCTTTTGTAACAATGGTACACCATGTAGATCAAGATATTTTTTCATCTGTAGTATCCAATTTACTGGATCCTTGCCATCAAACTTCCTCATCTCGCTTTTTCTTGATTTTAGGAGCTCTATCTTGAAACGACTGTAACTTTGGAATTTCAGATCTTTAAGTTCTGAAATTTCGTCTTGTAATAGCCCTCTGATTCCTCTTTCTAACTTCGCAAGTCTTATTGCAATTGTATTCCTGAATAAATATCTATTCCCAATCTCCTGCGATGACCTAATTATAGAATAGTTCAATAGAGTGAAATTGTACGATGTGCCTCGTGTCACTGTTTCAACCTTAGGTTCTAAAAATTATAACAAAACAAAATACAGTATATCCTCTTTCTGTAACTTCTTATTAAATTTCAATCTAATGCTCAGAGAGAACGTTATGACAATTTTCACAAGGTCACCTATTTAGGATGTAATTCGAGAGTCTGCAAAAACCCTAAATTCCTTAGATCATATATCCGAGAATATAGTGAGACAAGATCTGAAATTCGGATCTAAGGTTCAGAAAGACTTCTTCTCAAATGCGTTTTTGTTTTACATTCTGAAAATTTGTATAGAAAAAGTTATAGTGACAATTCCACAATGACCTGTTTTACATGAAATTCTGGAGCTTGCAAAAACCCTAACTTCCTCAGATCACATATCCTAAAATATAGTGAGACAAGTTCTAAAATTCAGACTCGAGGTTCAGCGAGATTTCGTCTCAAATGGGTTTGTTTCTATAAAAAAGATAGATGGAAATTTACCTTAAAAAAAAAAAATTGTGCTAAAAAAAAATCTAACACACACTAGATATGTTTTACCTTACAATGCTTTATTTTTGCTGAAAGAAAATCTAGGACACTCTAGATTTGTTTTAACTTATAATTCTTTTATTTTTTCTATAAGGAAATTGAGTGTGCCTTAGATTTGTTTTGCCTTACAAAAAATGTGTTTATGTTAAAAACAAATCTAGAAAGTGCGAGATTTATTTTACCCTACAATTCTTGTGTTTATGCAAGAAACAAATCTAACACATGCTAGATTTGTTTTACATTGCAATGTTTGTGCTTGTGTTAGAAATAAATCTACCACATGCTCGATTTGTTTTACCCTAAAAAGAATTTTTTTGTGCTAACAATAAATATAGCAGGTGCTAGATTTATTTTACCCTACAATGTTTGCCTTTGTGCTAGAAACAAATCTGGTGTGCATTAGATTTTTTTTACCGTGTAATGTTTATATTTCTGCTAGAAACAAATCTAATGCGTGTTATAGTTTTTCAACAAGTAATGCTTTTGTTTGTGCTAGTAACAAATATAACACGTGTTGTAGTTGTTTTACCTTGATATGCTTATGTTTATGGTTTTGTTTTACTTTTTAATGTGTTTTTGTTTTCCCTTACACTAGAATTTTGTTACCTTATAATGCTTTTGTTTGTTCTATAAACTAATATAATTGGCGTTATATTTATTTTTCCCTACAATTCTCTTGTTATTGTAGTCTTGTCAATTTTGGCCACTATATGAAACCCCATCCACAAGAGTGGAATGCTAGCTCTTAGGGTCCTATAATATAGGAATCAAAGTCTGTTTGTCTAGCTATTCACTTTGGGGGTCTATTTGCAAGATTTAGCCTTTGAATTCACCAAGTATCATAGTCTAAATGGTCTTTGTACAAAAGTCTCAAATTGGTCAAGTCATTGTAAATATATGTGGAAAAAGAGGTATTTAGTTCTGATTTGAATTGTAAGGTCCATGAGGGATCATCATTTTAAATTTGAAGTCACGTAGATAAAGAGTCATTATGGAAGTTAAAGGGGTCATGTCATGAGGGGTTTTCTCATCATGAGTCACCTTGGGATCATTGTCCTAAGAGGTAGTTTAGAGTCATGCCAATTAGTTGTAAAGAACAGTTAGTGGTGGGTGACATTAGTGGCATGTGTGCTGATTTGGGAATTTTATTCTATCAGAATTTGAAATAATTTTACAAATTTTCCATCTAAAATCTGAGTTTGAAGCCTTGGATTTCCTATTTACATAGTGTTGCGCATGGTTGTTGTGCATGCCACAGTCTCCCAATTTTCATCCTTTTTTATTGACTAAATAACCTATGAACCTTGATTTTTATACATAAAGGGGCTTGTGAGAAATTATTAGAATTTTTGGTGCTTATTAGAAGGTGGGTTGATCATTCCTCTACACATAGCAGGTGTTGTGCACAGAAACAATGTTCTTTTTCACCTATTCACCTACCTTGAAATCTTCGAATTTTCAGTGTGTCAACCTCATTTGAATTAATTTGGAATTATAAGGGGTCCATAAAAGTTCAGAAGTGTTTTGAGTCTTTTGGTCAATTGAAACGTTTTTCCTTTATTGTTGTGTTTGGGGTGCTATCCATGAGGCCAAAACAGAGCATTTTCATCTATTTCCATTACGATTTAGAAATTGTGATCTCTCTATATCGTCTGTCATTCAAGGTTTGAAAAGAATTTTCAACTCTGTCATGAAGCCCCAACCTTGATAAACCATCAAACCCTAGCCCAAGTTTTGTATCTTCAAAGTATTGTTTTTAGAAATGGTAACTTGAGAGAAGAAGAGAAATGTCATAGGGATAATATTACCTTATTTAAATAGGTGGAATTTTCTTTTCCTACTCTTCAAAGGACAGAAGACGAGCTAAAATGGACTTTGCCTCTGCATAGGCAAGTGAAGAACCTATATGTGCAAAACCTAGTCCTAAATAAAAGGGTTAGGTTGATGAAGAAAAGTATTACTAAATTCAAGGAAGCTAGAAGAAAGAGGAAGAGAAGTAAGTTATATTTTCTGGTTGAGGTTGTTGAAGAAGAGAAAACAACTAAAAAACGAGTTGATAGCTCCTACCCACAGGTGTTGCACACACAGTAAGCAACAATATTAGGGTTTCTTGAGAGACACATTTTTGGTAGGTTTTGATGTTTACAAGGCATGGATACCTTTATTACACAAAACAAGGCATCAAATAGGAGTTTTTTAATCAAAGTGCAACCATCTATGCGGTCAAAGAAGGAATAGCCAAGTGTTGTGCACAAGTGTTGCGCATGCATACAATCAACATATTTTCACCATATATATTCAACCATGTACCTATTTAGCATGAAATTTATACACTAGATGAATAGGGATAATATGAATAAACTCACTTAATTTCAGGTTAAAATACTTCACATTTTCGAGAAACGAGGCACTGTCATCTACAAAAAAAATTGGCTTTTCTCGAAATTCGTGCATTAGATTTAGCTCATTTTTTTTTGGATACAAATTATGATGATAGTAACCTAATGTAAAAAATTTCAACTCAATATGATTCAACATTTAGGATATATTCAAGAAATATAGTCACTACTTACAAGTGTTGCGCTCAGGTGTTGCACTCAAACATAACCAACCTTTTTTGGACAAATTTTTTACCTCAGCATGGGAAAAGAAAGGTTTTAATATTGTAATTATTTAAATTTTATCATGTAAAATCTTCTCTCATGATGTTTTGTACAAGTTAAATGTATTAGATGTGTAGGCAAGATTGTAATTACTGGGTAAAAGATAGTTTCCTAGTTTCTAGAAAACTCGTCTTCCTTTTGCTATTTTTATATAATTAGTTACATCTATTAGGGGAATGGGTGGATGTATACTCTCTTAGAGTTAGGAACAATATTTTGTATATAGTTCATGATCTTGAATGTAGAAAGGGTTGATAGTGGAGAGAAAACAAGATCTTGGAGATTGTAAGCTTTGGAGTTTCAATACAAGTAATCAATTTAGCAATACAAAGACAATTTTGTTTTAGGATTCTTGTGTCAGACAAATGGTGATGTTTCTCTCTTTTTAAATTGTCTTTCCTTTAATTTTTTACATGGATTATCCTTCTTAATTGTTTACAAGAAGATTATGAGTGGAATTTACTCACAATACTCTACTCTGGCTTGTCAAGAAAATTTTAATGTTTTTCTTCTGAAATTAAATATAAAATTCATCTCTATATGCTTTATATTTAACATATCCTTACCCTCATTCATCTCACCCATACTACAAGAGATTTGTAAAATCTAGGAGTTTTCCTACCTCACCATGTTTCAAGCTACGCTGTTCATTTTTTATTAATTGTTGAACATTATTATGACTCCATGCCCAATGGACCTCTCCTTTACTCTGCAACCACAACTCTAAAACCTATATTTTGATATTCACAACTAGCATCAAATCTAAAACATGCATTCATCTAATTGATTGTAAATTCAAATAGAGAGAGCCCTCTCCAAGTTAGAAGGGCTATATTCTGGCCTAAAATGGTTTGTGGTTACCTCTGCAATTTTCCTCCTCAGCCTAGGAAAACTACAGAGCGCTAACACTAGCCACCATTTAAAACCCAAAATTTAATATTAAAACCATGACCACTATTTGAAGCCATATCCAAAGGAGTGAAACCCTATGATACATATGAAGGAAAATAATCCTTTGAAGGCATGTTGTTAAATCCTTCTTAAACCTTGGTAGTACGATATTTTTTCAAGTTGTAGTTCTTGAGAAATAATCATGGGATTTGGAAGGTATTTAGTTGAAGGAATGTTATTCAATTGGAGAAAATACATGCCTTTTACACTAATAACATCAATATTTTTTTTCATAATCTAAACACTTCTTCATTATGTATCCAAGGGTCAATTCTAAATCTCATTCTCATCTAAGCCATAAACTTATCAAAGGAAAGGATAGAAACATTATGTCTATCATATATTGAAATCTGCTCATTTTATCACACCCAATACCACATGCACTTTATATTTTGCAGTTGCAGTTTATTTCCTTTCTAGTTTTGGTCTTAGTACATCAATAACATAAGCAAGGTATTTATGAAACTCCACCCAACCCTTAAAATAAGAATTATACATTAAAACAAAATTAGAACCTTGAGAATAGTCACCAATAAAATCTTCAAGAGACACAAGCAACTATGACCCATAAGTAGCACCTTATGCTATCAATATTTCTACTGTAACTATGATAATATGAACGACATGCATTACAAAATATGATGCAATAATTTCACTCATTACTACCACACGATGTATATTGCACTTGATTGGTTGATGAACCCATATCTCTAGCATTTGGAAGGTTGTACTCTTTATTCTCCACACATCCATTCATGCAACCTTCCACATTTTCCATTTTGAAATCTTATAGTTAAATTATTCCTCTATTTTGCAAATTCATCTTCAACTACAAAAATTAATGGGCATTGTGGGTATCTCAAGTTATAGAAAAATCATGGAAAAAATGTAACTATTTAGATGGGAAATGACTATATATATATATATATATATATATATATATATATATATATATATATATATATATATATATATAGATATATATATATTGTAAGAAATTCCCACGTATGAGTTTCTATTACTTCTTGTATAATCTAATACACTGAAGTATATGTTATAATGGTTATATACATTCAAGGGTAATCGATGTTAATTCCACTACTATATTGTAATTTCCTATGATTTCCATTGAATAACAATGATTATAACATTATGAGATAACTAAGTTACAAATGTTACTAGGGAGCATGAAAATTTCACATTATACAACCAAGTAATAATATTTCAATATACAATGCACTCACTACAAATGATACTCACCAACACATAAATCTAGAATCAAGTGAAACCTCTATAATTCGGTAGAGAAGATCACCAAGAAACCATGCTCAATTATAGAGAACCACAATCATTATGCTTTGAGAAGAAAACATATTTTTAAAGCTTTTCAATGTAATAAACATAATAATACTATAAAATAAAATAATAATAAATATAAGCATTAAGTTAATGAAATGCCAAAGGAAACAAACCCTTGTTGTAAGGCCTTATCCTATGGTCTTCTAACATATCTATTTTCTCTGGGAATTAAATGCAATAAGAGACAATAATTTACTTCCTTACCAGACATTTAGACAATGAAAAGTTTATCCTTTCTTTCAAGACATTTAAACAATGATAATTTACCATTTACATTCTAATTCCTACAACTTATAGTGAACATTTAATTTCAATAATCTACATGAGTAATCTATGCATAAAGGAACACCTGTACCGGTGGCCGATGGAGATGCCCTTGAGTTGCTGCTCTTGTTGAAATGCTCCTCCAGACTACCGATTGGATTTACCTCCCAGCCAACTAGGAAATAATTCGTAGCCCATGAAAACTCCATGGGTTACCTAGAACTCTGAGCCCAAGTCCCACAAGATGTAGTGTGTTTGTCCAAGACCAAGATAAACAATATTTCCCTCCTCTCAACTAACCCAAGAAACCTCCACAGGTTCCCTAGGTCTCCAAAAATCACAACCAACCTCAAATCATAAGCAAGACCCAACATCCCCCTTTCTCCCTTCCTCCTTCCCTTTTTATGCCCTTCCTCTCATTAATGTCATTAACATCTCCTCCATCCTTACAGTTGATTTCTCTTATCCCAAGTAAATATGAGAGTACATTTGGAAATGTGATATGAATATAAAATTGGGAAAATAATGGGAGAGGACCATGTCTTCTCCCAAGTAAATCTGAGAGTACATTTGGGAATGTGAGATGAATACATATATTGGTAATTAAATGGAGAGGACCATGTCTTCTCCCAAGTAAACCTGAGAGTACATTTGGGAATGTGAGATATATATATATATATATATATATATATATATATATATATATATATATATATATATATATATATATATATTGGTAATTAAATGGAGAGGGCCATGTCCTCTCCCAAGTAAATCTAAGAGTACATTTGGGAATGTGAGATGAATATATATATTGGTAATTAGTTGGAGAGGACCATGTCTTCTCCCAACTAAATGTGAGAGTTCATTGGGGAATGCGAGATAAATATATATAAAATTTGGAATAATGGAAGGAGACCATATCCTACCCAATATTCAATCTGAGAAGACAAGTTGGGAATTTGAATAATAGCAATAGTGAATTTTATATTTAGTAAATAAATTTATAGTTTCTCAAATGAAGGTATTCACCAATATTTCTCAATATTTTCAAGTAATGTAAACATTAATAAAATTTGCATGATAAGATTAAGTGGGGCATTATATACACCCCTCCTTCAGAAGACTTCGTCCCAAAGTTAGAGTGAAAAGATACAAGGAGTTCGAAGGCATAACAAAATAGAGAGAGAGTTATAGTAGTAAAATTGATAAGTTAGAAAATGACACTACTTTCCCCCAAGAGTCTCCAACTAATCTATATCCTCATATCCATCGTGACCTACTTCTATTCCCGCCCTATCCTTCCTTTTCTGCTTTATACAATGGCATCACCTATACCAATCTAACCACTGATAAAACCAACATGGTGGAAGCGTCAACTACATTGACCTAACTCCCCCCGTAGACAACTAGCAATCGTCATCACATGTCTAGGGGATCATGTCCACCACTGACCTCCCACGGTTCCAGGTTTTGGAGGACACACAGTGGGAAATGCCTCCACCCCTCCTTACAACTAGGGTCAAGACCCAAATACGGACCACACTACAGCACTGGTTGGACTTGTCATTGAATAATCCAGTCAGGTAGTCTTGCCACCTGTCATTTGCATTTTACTCATGTCATATGAGTGCATATCAAGTAGATACTAAATGTAATAGAAAAATGTACATTATACCTTCCTTATAAGATGTCTCAACCTCCCCTCAATGGAAGAGTAGATCTCAGCTATCATATAGTTCTTTCTCCCCTACGGGTTAGCTCTCGTTCATGCATTTATATAACAACAAGACATATAATCATCACATTATTAAGTCTGGTATACATGTGTCAATCTACTATTCATACTAGAAGTAAATCATAAATTCACTAAGTCATTCTTTTAAATAAATCATATCCACTTGAGCTATATACAAACCAAAATGATTTTGGTAAGTCACACACTAGATAACCCATCACTAAGTGAGTCATACATCTAGGCCATACATCAACCATTTCTATCATCAATATCAAATCTATCAATTGATTTATATAAGTAGTTTCACGTGTCAAACCACATGCATTAATATTGCTTAATGTTCATAAATAAATAACATGGAATTGCAAAATAGAACCTTAACATAGGTAGTTGTCTAAGTCAAAATGGGCATCACAGATGCTCAAAATGTGAGGGGTAGTCACGATGCATAGTCTCTGCATCCTCCCAGGTAGCAGATCTTGGGCTATACTTGACCCACTGGACCTTAGCTTGGTCCACCATGCGACATCTGAGCTGTCGAACCCTATGGTCCAATATGCGTAATGGTTCAACCATTACGGTTCCCATGTTCGAGACCTGCAATTCCCGCCAATCCAGTTTGTGAGATTCATTAGAAACATAATGTCGTAAAATAGATACATGAAAAACATCATGAGTTTTATGCAAATGGGGCGACAGTACAAGACGATAGGCAACAGGTCCAATCTTCTCTTTGATCCTAAAAGGCCCTACGAACCGAGATGAAAATTGTGTCCCCTTCCCAAACCGAATGGTACCTTTGTTGGGTTGGATACGAATAAAAACTTGGTCCCCTACTTCATAACTGTGATCAATCCTATGTGAATCAGCATAACTCTTCTGTCTATCCTGTGCTTCCTTTAACCTTTGTCAAACCTGCTTTACATGTTCCTCCATTTCTTGAGCTAACTCAGGGCCAAATATCACTCGTTCCTCCAACTTTTCCCGACTCAACGACATCCTACAAGGCCTTCCATATAGAGCTTGATAAGGAGGCATCCCGATTGAACTGTGATAATTGTTATTATAGGCAAACTCTACCAATGGTAAGTACCTTTCCCACTGAGTCTGATTATCCATGATGTACATCCTAAGAATGTCCTCCAGAACCTAATTTACTCTTTCAGTCTGCCCATTTGTTTCTAGATGATAAGCAGTGCTCAGGTTCAACTGAGTCCCTAGTGTTGACTGCAACCTTGTCCAAAACCTAGATGTAAATTGGGAGTCTCTATTAGAAATGATCTTTGTGGGAAACCCGTGTAGTCAAATAACTTCATTCACAAACACTCGTGCCACATCCATAATATCGTAAGTGTCTCTTACTAGGATGAAATGGGCACTCTTGATCAATTTATCAACTATAACCAATATAACATTGTGCCTTTGTGAAGTGAGTGGCAAACCCACCACAAAACCCATGGAAATTACCTCCCATTTAGATGTAGGGATGTCATGAGGTTGTAGGAGTCCTATTGGATGACGATGATCAACCTTCACTCGCTGACATTCAAGAAATTTGGCAACAAACTGGACTATGTCGTGCTTCATGCCTGCCTAAAAGAAGAGTTTCTTCGTGTCTGCGTACATCTTCTTTACCCCAAGATGTGCACAATAGAGTGCTCCATGAGACTCTTCGAGGATGGTTTTCCTTATACCCCCTTCCTTAGGTATGTACATTCTCCCTTGGAATCCAACTTGGTAGCCTTGGGCTCAGCCACAGTCACAATATTGGAATCAAGGATGGAAAAATCCTTATGGAGCCTATGCTCAATATCGACAATATTCGCCATCCTATCTTCCACCACAATTTCTACCTCCATCTAATCAAATTCCCCTAGCTAACCAATTACCGAAAATTCAAGTTCAGAATCAAAACCCACATCTCTCATTACCATTTCCACAAAAACCAAATCAACTACCTGCTCAAGCACTTCCGAATCCTAATAATAAAATACCACAACAACCTTTGTACAACATGGAGGGGCAGAATCCTCAAACTTATGTAATAACGCCACTAGACATAAATAATGTCCAATTAAGGTCTGGAAGAGTGTTACAAAGAAAACCCCCTGTTGTCATACAAGAAACAAGACCCAATCTTCAAAAACACAAAAACCAATCAGAAGAAGGAGAGACCTCTCTCCCTCAAAAAGAGAATAAACAAACAGAAAATGTTCCAATAAATACTCCCATCATAGAACAACCCTCGATATCAATTAGACCACCTTTCCCTGAACGGTTGAAAATTGATGAAGGAGTAGAAAAACAAATTATCTTGCTTGATTACAATATGATGGATGAATTGAGAAATGTTTGTATTAAGATTCCTTTATTACAAGCCATAAAAGAAATACCAATTTTTGCGAAAACAATTAAGGAACTAAGTACACAAAGATCAGGAAGAAAAAGAAAAGACATAAAAAGAATTCAATTAGTTGGAAAAATTGCAGACATTATGATGGGGAAGATGACAATTCAAAAATATTTAGATCCAGGAAGCCCCATTGTAAAAATTCACATCAATGGAACTGAAATACCAAACACGCTGATTGATCTAGGAGCAACCATAAACATAATGATTAAAAAAGTTATGGACACACTTAGGCTTCCTAACCTTCAATACACACCAACCTTATTGCAATTAGCAGATAGGTTTCTGATTAAACCTGATGGTGTGTTGTAAGATGTTTGTGTATCCTTATATTCTTAGAAGTATCATGTGGATTTCATGGTCCTAACACCCAAGAATAATTTAGGAGGACATCCATTAATTCTAGGAAGGCCTTGGTTAGCCACAGTTGATGTTTTCATCGGTCATATATCAGGTGACATGTTTATCTCATATGGAAATTCTACAAAGAAATTTACAATATACCCTCCTGCAAGAACAACAATAGTCAGAGAAAATGAAGAATGGATAAAAGATGAAGAGGATATACAACATATTTTTACTACTGAATAAGTAAGAGAAGAAGACCAAATTCTAAACCTACTGGAAAATAATGAATCTTACTCACATTATGATCGTAGTCAAAATGAGTATCTCTCATCTAAACAGGTATCATTGCTCTCCATGGAAAAATTTGGGAATTATTCGATAGAAATATTTCTAGGGAAAACCTTGAATGTTAATGAAAACATGGAATAATTACAAAAGAATCAATTGATAGAAATTTTACAGAAACATTCTTCTGATTTTACATGGGAATACACTGACATGAGAGGGATTGATCCTAAAACTTGCATACATCATATCTACATTGAACAGAATGCAAGACCGGTTAGACAACCTCAACGAAGAATGAACCCGAATTTAAAATAAATTGTTGAGGAGGAATTGTAGAAATTGTTAAACGTAAATTTCATCTATTTGATAACCGACAGTCATTAGGTTTCACCCCTAGTAATTGTTCCAAAGAAAAATGGAAAACGGAGGGTATGCATCGATTACAGGGAATTAAATAAAGAAACATTAAAGGACCACTTTCCACTACCTTTTATAGATTAGGTCTTAGACACATTAGCAGGAAAAAAGTGTTTCTCATTCTTGGATGGGTTCAGTGGATAAAGGTAGCCCCTGAAGATCAAGATAAAACCACATTCACTTGTCCATGGGGAACTTATGCTTGCTGAGTACTTCCCTTTAGATTATGCAATGCTCCAACAACATTCCAAAGAGCGGTCCTCGGAATTTTCTTGGATCTTATTCATGATTGTGTGGAAGTGTACATGGATGATTTCACAGTTTATGGGGATTCTTTCAATGAAGCACTAGAGAATTTAGAAAAATTATTAATAAGATGTAAAGAAACAAATCTATCGTTAAGCCATGAAAAATGTTTCATGATGTTTAACGAAGGAATTGTTTTAGGTCATCATATTTCAGGAGATGGAATTAAGGTAGACTCATCTAAATTCGAAGTCATTTCTAAGTTATCAGTGCCAAGTTTTCAACGAGATATTAGAAGTTTTCTTGGTTTTACTGGATATTATAGAAGATTCATAGAAAACTTCACAAAAATTGCATCCCCACTTTTTAAATTGCTTACCAAGGACTGTGAATTCAATTGGGATTCTGAATGTCAAGTTGCCTTTGAAACTTTGAAAAGGAGAATTTCTGAAGCACCTATCTTAAAAGGACCTAACTGGAAATTGCCTTTCCATATCTCAATGGATGCTTCAGATTCATCCTTAGGAGTTGTGTTAGGACAAAAATATCTTACTCCTTATACAATCTATTATACTAGTAAAAATTTAACTCCTACAGAGTTAAATTATATTGTAACTAAAAAGGAGTTTTTAGCTGTAGTTCATGCCATCAACAAATTCAAACATTACATAACTAGCTATGAAAATTTTGTTCACACAGACCATTCTGCCATTAGATACCTAATGAATAAACCAGTTACTAATGGAATAATAACCAAATGGCTCTTTCTATTACAAGAATTCAACATAACCATTTTAGATAGGCCAGGAAAAAAGAACACAATTGTCGAATTTTTATTTAGAATAAAAAATGATAATAATGATCAAACTGTAGAGGATAAATTTCCTGATGAATATCTTTTTGCAATATATACTAAATCACCTTGGTATGCAATATTGCTAACTATTTAGCAACAGGAAAAATTCCATTTCATTTCTCCTAGAGAAAAGAGGAGAATAGTCAACAATAGCACATATTATTCATGGATAAATGAAGAGTTATACAAGACAGGACCAGATCTCATCATTAGAAGATGTGTTCGAGAGGCCGAAATACCAAAAATATTTAAAGCTTCCCACGATGAGCCATGTGTGGGACATTTTTTTGACATAAGAACTACTTACAAAATTTTTCTTTTAGGATATTATTGGCCTTCCATTTTCAGGGACACTAAGTAATATGTTAAGAGATGTGACAATTGTTAGAGAATGGGTAAACCCACTCTTTCAAATGAAATTCCACTACAACCACAGGTACTCATCGAACCATTTGAGAAGTGGGCACTAGATTTTGTTGGACCAATCAGCCCACCTTCAAAGCAAAAGAGGTATATTCTGGTATGTACTGATTATGTCACTAAATGGGTAGAAGCTAAAGCACTTCCTTTTGCTAATAAAAATGTTGTATTTTCATTTCGTTTTTAGGATAATTTCACTAGTTTTGGTGTTCCAGGAGAAATTGTAACATATCAAGGAACACAATTCACATCCAGATTAGTGTAGAAGCTTGTGGAGCAATACAAGATCAAACATCGGAAGTCCAATCCATACCATCCACAAGCCAATGGATAAGTTGAGTCACAAATAAGGTGATTGAAGCAATAATTCCCAAGATTTCACATCTACAGAGAAAGGATTAGGTGGGAAAGCTTCCAAAAGCTTTATGGGCCTATAGAACTACATGGAGAAATACTATAGGAGATACTCCCTATGAACTTGTTTATGGCAAGCAAATCTTACTTCCATTAGAGTTCGAGATCCAGACCTATAAGGCAACAATCAAGTTAGATCTTGGCTTATTAGAAGCACAGAAGCAAAGGATGAGACAACTTAATGAGCTTGATGAAATCACACAAGAAGCTCTCCAGAGAACTAGCCTAGTTCAATAACAAAGATTGAGATGGCATGATAAGTACATTAAAGAAAGGAAATTTCATCCAGGAGATTGGGCATTACTCTTTGATTCGAAGTTCAAAAATTTTCAAGGAAAATTCCAAACCCACTGGCTTGGACCTTATGAAGTTGAAAGTATCTTTGACAATAGTGCAGTTAGAATCATGGCTACTTATGAAGAGAAAATTCATCTATTAGTAAATGGACATCGACTCAAACTTTACCAGAATCCATTGACAAAAGAGGAATTTGTTAAAATGTTCCAAGATAATTTAGACCTGAAGATAGTCAAGAAGAATTGTTCTTCTTTTCCACCTGAGAAATTTTTACTCATTTTTAGTTTAAAAAAAGAAAAATAAAAAGAAAAAATAAATTATATATATATATATATATATATATATATATATATAATAATTAAAAAAAGAAAATAACGGAATATTCTCATTGGAGGATGGAATCGGCGCGCTCTGCAGCTAACCGCGAGGGTTTCGGTTAGGGCACTCTGAAACCCTACCTCTTCCACCTGAAGACCGCACTGAGCAACTGTTCCGACCTGTTTACCTGGCCCGACTTTTCAGGTTACATCTGTCGTTATCAACATGGATCCGGTTACTGTCGGTGATGTTATGGAAACGGAGGAGGAAATTGATTTTACCGAAGACCCGCTCTCCTCTCAGGTAATTTTCGACCGCCCTTCTTTCGCATCGTCGTCTGCTAGTACTGGTCCCCCTCTGCAATCTGAGTCGCACCTTTCCCCGGTGGTTACTATCCCGGTCCCCCCCCCCCTCTTGCTTACCTGAAGGCGCTGCTCCCTCTGAATCCGCTGGTCTGGATCTTCCCCCTCTTTCACCGGGGACCCTCCGCTTCTTATCATCTGTTATCCCCCCGTCGCCTCCCTTTGATTCGCGTCCCCAGACATCCTCCCTCCCGGCACCTTCCTCTTCGGGACTGCCTCTACCGTCGACGGCAGGATATTCTGCGCTCCTCCATTCTCCCTCGGGATGTTTTGAAACCCCCGCTGTCAAAGTCAGCTCTTCCAGGTCGAACCCTCTAGACTGCTCCCCGGACCCCTTGGTAAATCATCCTTCTGCGCCGCGCTCGGGTAAAAAAAGAACAAAGTGTGTCAAATCCACTTCCAAGGATATCACTATTCGGTTCGGAGAGACCACGGCCATAGGAGAGGCAGCTAATATGGCAAATACTATCCTTGTGGGACATGTCCGAGGGCGAGCTTACTCTGCGACCCGGCTCACACAGTGGGTGAAAGAGATCTGGGGTGGGGTTCTGAAAGAACTCCCTGAAGTTCATGTACTTCCTCGCGGCTGGTTTGCTCTTCATTTTGCCAAGGAAAATTACACGGATCTTGTCTTGGCCAAATTCTGGCATATAGAGATGGCACCGGTGTTGCTCAAGCGATGGAGTCCTCTATTTGACCCCGAGCGAGAACAGATTGGGGCTGGGCCATTGTGGGTGCGACTTCCTGGACTCCCCCTCCAATACTGGAACGAAGAAGTTTTCATCCGCATTGGAAATGCTCTGGGAACATATCTCGACCACGATCGCACCTTCGTGGAATCAAGGAATAGAACGCTTGCTCGGATCCTGGTACACCTAGACACTCGCGACGGTCTGGAGGAAAAGATCACTCTACAATGGGGCAGATTCACTCGAGTTCAGATTCTTGATTATGAAGGCGTTCCGTTCAGATGCCGACGTTGCCATAGGGTAGGGCATATTTTCAAGGATTGTCCGCTCAACCAGAGGCACGCTGATGCACCTGAGTCCACCATCTTTACTCCGAGATCCATCTCTCCGGCTGCTCAACACACTCCGGTCACGAGCATTCCCACAAGTGCTCCTACTCAGGCTCCGGGCGTTTCTCTTGGCCGTGCTTCAGCTCCGATCACCAGATCTCGGGCAGCCTCAGCATCCGCATCTGCAGCCCTTCCGGGTAAATCTCTCTACCCTCCTTTGTCTAATTTCTCTTCGACCTCATCTTTCACTCCATCTTTGTCTGCTGCATTATGTTCGATGCCATCCTCCTCGGTCATTGCCCCTGCTGTTCCATCCTCTCAAACGCTCCTATCGCCTGCATCTTCTCCCTCATCATCCAGGGGCTCAAAACACTCATATTACCTGCGCCCTCGCACTCACTCTCAGGGATCTCAACCTATTATTGCCGGCCTGGGTATCTTAACACCTGGGTTGACCTCTCTGCCTGCTCGAGGGAGAAAATCTGATCTCACTAAGGCCATCAGAAGAGCGGGGGCAGAGGTGGCCACTGGGCGTCAATCTACTATTGATGGGGTACTTAGAGCAAAGAACACCCCTGGCCATCCTCCCCCATGAAGTGCCTCTCTTTCAACTGCAGAGGCTTGGCTAGTGCCTCAAAGAAACTAGCCCTCAAAAGATTGATTGAAACATCTCCTGTCGATATTATACTTCTCCAAGAAACTCTTGGCCCTGCGGACTCCATATCGGCCTCTCTATCATCTATCATCCCCGGTTGGCAATTCTCGGCTATGGACTCCTCTGGTAGATCGGGAGGCTTAGCGATCGGATATAATCCTGTAACTATAAGGGCCCAAGGTACTTGGGGGGGCCCGGGCTTTCTGGGGCTCGATCTATTCTCTGCGGATTTGGGCACCATTCTCAGGGTTATCAACATTTACGGGCCGTGTCACCAGCGTGAAACTTTTTGGAATAACCTCCTGGGCCTATCCATTCTATCAGCAGAGAACTTAATCATAGGGGGGGATCTAAACTTTTCATTGGGTTACGGTGAATCATGGGGAGCCTCGGCACAAATTGACCCTATCACTGCATTCATGACTGACCTTTTGGAACGTCATGACCTGAGTGATGTTCCCATGATTAAACCTCTCCCCACCTGGCGGAACAGAAGAATCGGTGAAGCTGCCCTGGCTCGCAGACTTGATAGATTCATGATGAAAGGATCTCTGCTTCAAAGGCTTCATCACTACAAGCAATGGGTGGGATCTGGTGGCATATCAGATCACCACCCTATCTATCTGGAAATAAATGGCCCCAATAAAAAACCAAAAGCACCTTTCAAGTTCAATCATGGCTGGCTTCAGGATCCCTCCTACATCAAACTTGTTAAGGACTTCTGGCCACTCAACCCGATAGATAGAGCTGACTCTCTGGCTAAGGGCTTTTGCATGAATCTATCGCAGCTCAAGGATCTCACTATCGAATGGGCCAGAGAAAAGTACCGACAGGAGAACACAGCTCTCATGCACATTGAAGCTGAGCTAACCTCTCTCACAGATGAAAGAGGTTTGGGTTATTCATCGGAGGCAGACAAAGCACACCTAGTGGAGCTGGAAAATCAGAAGCAAAAAATCCTTAGGGAGAGGGAAGAATCAACTCGATTGCGCAGTAGAGCAATCTGGCTAAAGGCTGGAGATGACAACTCTCGTTTCTTTCACAATTATGCCAAGGGCAGAAAGGTCAGCAATACCATATGGAATCTCCCTATGCCCGATGGTGGAGTGGCTGATACTTTCAACAAGCTCTCTCAGATGGGATCATCCCACTTCAGGAATCTATACAAGCAACCTCCGGGCTCCAACATTGCAGATATTATCAACATAGCTGGACACTTCCCCAGGTTTGTAAATGAGGAAGAAGCAGAGAATCTATTCGATCCTGTGACTCCTGAGGAACTAGAATCCACCATTAAATGGTTTAAGAAGGAGCGTAGCCCGGGGCCGGATGGATGGACCATCGAATTCTACATTGCATTTTATGAGACGATCAGTCAGGATCTACTGCGGGTAGTAGAGGAATGTAGAATGACGGGATCCCTGTATAATGCTATCAACTCCACCTTCATAGCTCTGATCCCTAAAACCGATTCTCCTTCCTCCTTTGATGAATATCGCCCCATCTCTCTCTGCAATGTACTCTACAAGATCATCTCAAAAATCATTGCAAACCGCATCCGCCCCATACTGTCTCGTCACATAGCCCCTCAACAATTTGCCTTCCTGGAACATCGCCAGATTCATGAAGCTATTGGGGTTGCTCATGAGGCTTTTCACTCTATCTGGACAAAACACCATAAAGCCATCACCTTAAAAATTGACTTAGCAAAAGCTTTTGATCGGGTCAGCTGGCTCTATATCAAAATGCTCCTTATTCATTTGGGCTTCCCTCACAGATTTATCACTTGGATCATGGCTTGCATTACCACTCCCTCCTTCAGTGTTCTGATTAATGGATCTGCATCCCAGTTCTTTCACTCTGAACGTGGCCTCAGACAGGGGTGTCCTCTGTCTCCCCTACTCTTCCTCATTGTCATGGATGGCCTCAGTCGCCTTATTGCCACAGCCAAGAGAAATGGAGATATATGTGGCCTCAAGATAACGGAGGACTGTTACCTCACCCACCTTCTATTTGTGGATGACGTTATGATCTTCCTTGATGGTAGCACCCGGGACTCCCGTTCTTTCTCAAATATCATCACCCTCTTCTCTTCCGCCACTGGGATGCTGGCCAACCATTCAAAATCATCCATTATCCTTTCCAGAACCACTGTCCATGAATCTCAACTGGCTCTTCAGCTATTTCCTTACAGCATACACCCCCTGGATCAGGGCCTAAAATACTTGGGGTACTGGATCAAGCCTATTAGCCCAAAAATAGCAGACTGGATCTGGCTAGTCGCTAAATTGGAGAAGAGGCTCAATATCTCGAGCCATCAATACCTCTCTTGAGCTGGTAGACTTGTTCTAATAAAATCGGTCTTGGAAGCTACCCCAGCCTTCTGGATGGCTTTAGCCTGGATCCCGCGCAGCATCCTGTCCAGACTACAAAAAACCTGAAATAGGTACTTATGGAACGAGATAAAGGAGAAACGCATATTTGCATGGATTGGATGGAAGAGGATTGCCATTCCAAAGAAATGGGGCGGCTGGGGGCTCAAAGATCTCCCTTCTTTCGCACAGGCCCTGGCTGCAAAGATGGGATGGACTTTAATCACTGGAGACAACCTATGGACTCATATGGTATACCACAAATATATTTGGCCCCATCAATTAATGGATTGGATTCGTCTTCCGACCTGGCCTAAAGCAGGAATATCATCAGTATGGAAAGCACTTCTTCATGCTATACCACTTATCAGAGATAACTTGGTATGGAAAATCAATGATGGCACACAGGCCAGGATCGGACTGGATCCTTGGAATGGAAGCGGAGGAAGACATATATTGCCTGAAGCTCTCATCCGGCACCTACACTCACAAGGGATCAAGTATATTGCAGATATTGCTGATCCACAGCACACCACCATTTTCGAACAACGATGGAAAACTGTATCTCAGATCAACATTCCACCACTTTGGCACCAAGATTGGCTGTCTTATATCAGTGCCTTATCTGAATCGCACATTAGAATCAAGCAGGGACCTGATGAGCTTATTTGGTATCCTTCGGAGCATGGCATTTACACCCCTAAATCAGGTTACCTATCTCTGATTTCACATAAGGTTCTGGATTTAATATCTTTCTGGTGGAACTCCATTTGGAAACTAACCGCCCCCCCCAGGCAGAAGCTATTCTTTTGGTGTATCCTAAAGGGTGTTGTTCCCACTGGGGATTATCTCATGAGACGAGCGGTCTATGGACCGTCTTGGTGCATCCTGTGTAAACAGTCAGCCGAATCGTGCACACATTTATTCCTTCAATGCTCTGTTTTGACGCATATATGGCAATCAATTTCCTCTTCTATTCAACATTCCGGTAATTGGGAGGGTGTCGACATAAATCAAACTTGGGAGTCTTGGTTCCATCAGCACAGAAACTCAAAGCTGCAAAGCTTGCCCATCATCACCTGTTGGTACCTCTGGCTGGCCCGAAACCGATTGACTTTTGAGGACAAATTGGTACACTGGCCGCATCTAATTGCCAAAATCATTTCAGCCTTCAATGAAACTCCTGAGCCACCGCAGCCAAAGGTTCGCAGACCCCGTGAACCTCCACAAATCAATCACAACAGCCCATGGGCTTTTTTCGATGGCGCAGCCCAACAGCAGGGATGTGGAGGGGGTTTCCTCCTCTTCATAACCGAACAACACTTCTATAAAGCAAAGCTGGGTTTGGGAGCTGGTTCTAACAACTTCGCTGAGATCATCACCCTTCGTCATCTTCTACATTTTGCATTGAGCCACAATTGCACGCACATAAACATATATGGGGATTCAAAGATTGTCATTGATTGGTTCAATAATAATTCTGCTTGTCACTCACACACACTCAGCAACATATTGGATGAAATTAAATTACTGAAGGAACAATTTAATGACATCACTTGCCATCATATCTACAGGGAACACAACAACAGTGCCGACCAACTATCCAAGGAGGCCACGGCACTTCCCAGAGGTGAGTGGATGATACAGGAGCAGCGAGGAACAAATGCATATCAGTACTACCATCGCCCATACATAGATGCACAGTATCATAGGGCAGCCAACCCATGAAAAACATATATGAACATATATTTTTTGAACAATTTTGTACATAGCTGATAAATATTATAACTGATAGCCCTGCGTGGCAACATGTATATATGACAATATAGAACATCCTGCGAGATGATTTTTGCTTTTTGAATAGACAGTAATGGAATTTACAGCTACCCACATGTGTGGTGGAAGAACATACAGCATATGCAAAATGCATCTACAACATGTAATTTTTCTAATCAATGAAAGATTACGATTTTTCCAGTGGAAAAAAAAAGGGTATAAACATGAAGACCAATTTTTGTTGGCACTTCAAATTTTCTTTTCAAAAAGAAAATTAAAAAGTTCCTTTATTAAAAAAAAAAAAAATTCAAGTGCAAAATCAACAACTTTTCGGAACTTGGACAAGTTTCTGTAGCCTAATAATTTTTTTTTGAAACCTACAGGGACACTGAGTGATTTGAATTGAAGGAAAATTGATAGAGCAAAGTATCTGCAAGAGATCTCAAAATAACAAACAAGGTTAGCAAAGTGAATCACATGTATGTGCTACTTTGATTTAGAAATAGGGATTGATATATTGCATATATGACTAAGAAGACATAGTGTTGCAAAAACAAAAAACAAAAAATAAAAATAAAAATGAAATCATTACAATTTAAGGGTGATGGCCGCCTATCAAAACATTATAATCCACCACTTAAAAGTCATGTCACGTCCTCATTCCGAATCTGTTGAAGTAATCACCAAATAATCATTTTAAATGCATCCCAATAGTCAGATTCACTCTTATAACCCTTATTATAATCCTTCTATTCTTACACTTATCTGAACTATCATAGCCACTCTATTCCTTTGCTACTAAGAAAAACCCTACCAACACCATTCTCTTGTCAAGGTCACTAGTCTTTGAGGCAAAGCATCCTCCAGAATGGGTGTCATTGTCTGATCTGAGCCAGTAGGGAAGCAATTCTTGGAGGGATATCCTCAGACCAAGGAGCTGCTGCAAAAGAAACAATGGTTGCAGTTCATAGAAAAATTCGACGGTTTTCACAAGGAAGTGACAAAAAAAATTGCATGCTCGTTTGATGGAATGGAAGTTGAAATAGGAGACATTAAGATCACCATAATAGATTCCATGATTGCAAAAGCTACTGAATTACCTAGGAACGGAGAAAAATGGTTGAAGAATAAGGGAATTAATGGAGAATATTGGAAGGTCTTCCTGAAAAATCCAAATATAGACACCATTGTCTTCAAGAAAGGTATTCCTAGTACAACCCATAAGAGTAAATGGAGAAATTTACTACTTATACTTCAAAAATTGGTCACTTGTGAGGGTCGGTTTGGGTATATGTATCTTTACCATGTTAGAATAATGATGCATTTTCTTGAAGTTCACCATATGAATCTTTCTTATTATCTCTTACATAGTCTCAAGAAAATGTCCACGAACATTCAAAAGAGAATTCAATTTATAGAAAATACCATGTATCATCATGGCTTGATAAATATCTTGGTTAAGATCCATCTTCGGAGTGTAGGGGATAACTGGGAAATTTTTATGGTGAGAAACCATTTTGAAGAAAGATCTCTAGAACAAGCGAGCAACAGCATGACCCTCAGAGGAAGGAAGAGAACAATTGAAGTAATAAAAGAGCAGGAACCCCAAACTCAACTAGAATTATTAGAAGAAGAATTATGCATAGTGGATATTTTGCAGAAAATGAAAAAGCGAAATCTTAGAAGGGAGAAAGCTAGCAAAAGAACAGAGGATTTACCACAAAACATGACCCTTCCTCAAGAAGAAAAGTTAGAAACCAAAAGAAGGAAAGCACGGAGATTACATAATTGAGGACTAAGGAGGAGTACAAGGTCGAGCACAGTGCAACAGGCAGTGTCAAAAGCTACGGAATACATTGATCTCGAGGAAAATGAGCCAATTGAAAACCCTGAAAGTTCTCCAAGAGGATCACCAAAATTATCACCGAGAGTGTCACCACCACCTTGCAGCTCACCTCTAAGGAGCCCAGTGCATAGTCTAGGTGTTGACCCTGTTCAATAAGATATTTATGATGACATAGAGTCATTGGAGAGAAAAGAGACAAAAACTAAAGAAACAATTCAAAGTCTTAGAGAAGGGAGAAATCAGTTCAATGAACCACAAGAAACTTCAACCTCAAACATTTTAAAGCAAGATATTTTTGAGTTGGAGACATTGAACAGATATCTCAACAATGAGAATCAGGCATTGAAGGCACAAAGTAAGATCCAAATTGCAAAAAGTGACAATCTCATCCTTCATTTGAGTTTGTGGTACAAAAAGAACAAAAATCTGACGAAGAAAAATAGGGAAATGCAAAGAGAAATTATCAACTTAAAATATAAAATTCTCATGAGAAAACCAAGGATGCCAGTAGTTTCCAGAAAGAAGAAAGTGAATCTTGGAGGTGATGATTAGAAGGCACAAGTGACTGACAATGATGAAGTGTATGAGGACATACAAAACCTGCAGCATGGGTAATGTAGAGTCCAAGGATTGTCTTACCTTGACATCCCTTTTTTCCTATATTTCTCCCCTTTTTCCTATACTTATTATCTAAATAATGCAATAGATGCAAGGTTTTGTTAAAGGTAATCATTTACATGTCTTCTTCTTCATGTTTGTCTATATACCTTATTGCTTTGTTAAAGTATGCATTCGACTATGGAATTGGTTTGTTTCTACAACTAATTCGGATTTTTGCAGCTGCCTCCATTGTTCATAGGGTTTAGAAGCTCCAACTCAGTGAAGAAAGATACAGATGGATAAGGAATAGTCCTCTCATGGATTCCTTCCTATTTCCTCAAACCAATTCATCAAGAAGGTCGCATGATAACATGATCAACCCCAAAGTCAACTACAAGATTATTGCCGGGACAGAATTTGAGATTCAACGAAATCTTATTGATTTGCTTTTCCGAATAGAAAATCGATTGTTTAGCGATATAGTTTGATCGAAATAAATATATTTAGGCTTGAAATGCTCATACTATTATGCCAAAGAATTGTTATAAAAACTATGGCCGCTCAGTGTTTTGGTTGCGCGCCGATTTATGTAATTTTTTAGAATAGTTTGTTGAGATTTGTTTTGCAAGTAATAGACTTGGTTTTATGTTTGCTATACACTGTTTTGATTGAAGATTGTTGACTGATTCATGGAGGGCCCCTACAACCAGTAACAAGTCTTTACCTAATTGCACTTAGATCTCTTTCATTACTTAAATACTCTGTTTTGTGTGAAGAAATGCAGTATGATGAGTTCACCATTGAATCGTTGTACGCATAAGCAATTTCCTTTGCTTTATACCTAGTTTAACTCTGCCATTTGATTTGCTTTTTATCTAGTACATTGTGGTCATTTTCATTTGCTTTCTATTTAGTATAGTCCAACTGTTTTATTTCATAGCATAGTTGTTGTTCAGAATGTCTTGTTTGGATGAAATTGAATAAGTAAAAGAGTGAGAGTCTTCTCCTTAGCAATTAAATATAGACATTATTCATTTACAGTTTGATAGAATAGATTTCTCCTACACATAGTAAATTAGATTTGGCTTCAGCATAAAAATTCAAAACAAAAAAATCAAAAACAATCTAACATAAGTAAACCTAGAATCACTTTCATATCATCCATAAAATGATTCAATAGAGATTAACTCCTAAGAAATTAGCTGACAACATTAGGGATTAAAATACTAATAGAATTAACAATACCATCTCCATACTAATTTTAAGTTTAGAGCCTAACAAGAACATAATGACATTAAAACTAATTCTAGCACATATAGTGCACATGTGCTTCTTCAGTATACCTGCCATGGGCGATAATTTATGATTGACAATTTAAGGACATTAAATTGGCAAAACAGTAGTGGTCACGCTACCAGGAACTTTTCACTCCATTCACTCAATTCTTATCCTACGACATTATCTAGGTGAAAATGTCGAGCGTGCTTCTTGAATGTCGGAATGCTAACTGCATCAAGGAAATTGGAAATGTTTTATTAGACTTATTGCAATGGCCACAGAGATAGTTGATATGCCAAATTCTACCTCTACCCAAATACTTCATCTCAATTCAAGAGAGGGATTTATTGAAAAAATCGTAATAGATTATGATGGTTGCAATTGGACACAGATGTTGAGTTATGAACAAATTTCTTTCTAAGAATGACCTCGTCTTAAGGTTGAATAAAAAATTGTTTCTCAGCAAAGTACACACAAAAATAGAGCACCATTTGATGAGTGGACAAAGTGTTCAATCCCCAAAGGGTAGAGAAAATTTCAGATAAATCTGATCATAGGCTCTTCTAACTTTGAAATGCTCACCTTCTCATGGTACTGTCACTCTTCCTATCAATGTTAGGGGAACTATTGCAAATAATATTGTGATAATATGATGACAGGGGAAAGGGTAGCCTTCCAGTCAAGGAGACATTGGATCAATTGGTGCTTTCTAGTTTGTTATCAATTTTGAAGTATATATCAGTAATTTATTAAACACCAAAGAGAAATTTGATTTGGATCTACCACTTCCAGGGGTGCAAACAAAGCAAAACCCTAATATCTTCTCTGAAAACCCTATTCTTAAAATTATAAAAACCAATCAAACCTGATAGTGCCATGATCAGGATTGCGGCAAAGGATAGTGGGTCGAAACAAATCCACCCTAAACCCTAATCTTAAAATAAAATAAAATTAAAAAAAAAAATCTCACAAGATTAATTTGCAAACAATGCCAGATGACAGACATTCTACTCCACGTTGTAGATAATGCCTCTCTCTGAAATAGACCTCAAAGGCAACATGTTAACAAACCAATTGGATTTCTTTTTGACCGTTGTAACAGAATGGATGACCAAAGGTCACCTTGAAAACAGGATTACCGCGACTAGGGTCATCGTTGAAAATCCCTATGATGTAGCCATTCTGCTCATCATAGTCCAGGATTATGAACCCTGTAGGTCCATTCATGTGATGGGCGAGGGATATAAAGATGGAACCTACTTCGTTTCTTTGTGCACTAGATGAACACGCACAATGAATTTGAATTAATAATCTATCATAAAGAGTGTCTTAACAATGTATCTATTCATTATCAATCTAAAAACCAAAATTTATTTTCACACTTAACTATATAAATTAATAAATTATTGTTAAGATTATTTTTTTCAAAAATAATATTTAAAATTCTATACCATACCTATAAAATGTTCCCGAAACAAATAAACATCATGCACACCAATAGTTTAATGGATTGTATATAACATCTAAACTTTGAATGAGTATATTTTATCTTATATAATATTTATTATTTTATTGTTATATAATATTTATTATTTTATTCCTTTATCTATATTGATAATTATGGAAAATAATAAGTGCCTATATACACTTAACAAAGTATTAATGTTGTATATGTTGGGATATATATTATTGTATTTAAAAAAGTATAAATATCATATATCTACTAATAAATTAATGAGTACATATAAAATGTGGCATATATTCCAATTTATATAACATTTATTACTTTACGTGGTATTGACAAGCATCAAAACTCTTGTCTCATGATACATTTCACATGGGTGACCTTCCGGGAAGTCCTGGTTACCCTGTGCAAGCCCGAAGTGATGATTGACTCTATGTGATTCATTTAACTAGTTTCAATCCCACTTCTTCACCCCTGGGAGCATCAACCGAGGCAATGAGTGCTAGTGAACTATTCAAAAATCATGAGAAATTACTCAGTTACAACTACCTCTCATAGATATGGTCATACATAAATGACTTACTTAACGCACTTGAATCCCAAAATGATATCTAACATTTCACATTGTCATATTATTATTTTTTAATAGAAATTAACTAAATTATCATTTATATTAAAAATATGTAAATTATAAAAATTGTGTAGCAATATTTTTAACCATAGGGATTCACCCCACTATCATGGAAATTTTCAATTTGTAAATAACTTTTATTACAATACCATGGGCCAACTATGGCTTAGCAATACGACACGCCCAATATAGCATATGTTGACGTTTCATTTTCTTTAATTGATTAATTTGAAATAAATTAATTAAAAGAGTATAAATAATTTGGAGATAAATCTTAATCGTTGATATGTGAATACTATTTGAATATTTTGACATGGTTAATGGAAGTTAAATCTCTACCATCCACATAATAATCAATGATAATTAAATTAAAATTATGAAAACCAATTATGAAATAGACACGTATATAGCATAATAAATATTATATAAAAAATATTGAATTTAGATAAGGTCAAACACCAAGCATCTATCAATAAATTAATAAACTATATTTATTATGTAAAGTAACATTTATTATAACTTATAGATAAAATGACATTTTTCAAGACATTTTTTTGGTTAATTTTAACAAAAATGGAAGAGATTTTAAAAAACTTAAGTTGTTTAGTCTATAGAATCTCAAATGCCCCAAAGGTTTTTCATGGTGCTAAATATATTTATCCATCCAAAAATATATTTTAAATAACAAAAAATTGACAATCCTGTTTAAAATTGTATTGCATTATTCCGGTAAAAAAACTATTTCCTGTAAATTTAAATTTATAAAATATTCATTATTTTATTACAAAAAAACATTTATTATTTATCATAATTATTAGCATTCCTATAAAGATATTGACAATCTAATAATATGTATTTTAATATAGACTATTTATGAATGTGAATAATATTTCATACTTACTCTAAAAATGTTTAAATAACTTAAAAACAAAAATTATAAAAAATAATTTTATGGTGCATGGATAAATCAAAAACGGAGTCATTTAGGAATGATGATGAATTGCTCACTAAAATTAGAAATAAAAAAAACAGAGTTATTTAGGGAGGTTGAGGAAATGCTGGAATTTTGGTTAAAAATTTTCAAAAAGTCTTGTAGATGCAGTTTTTGAATCATGTTTTTTATGGTGGAAATGGATTAACCGTCATCAAAACGTCTAAAACTAATTTTAACAGCAATTTTGACAGCTTTTACTTAGATTTAAGAAAAGTCTTGCCAAATCTTTTTAAAATACAAGGAAATTTCCATAACTTTCCGGACAAAAGAATACGGCTTAAAAACTAATCTAACAATGTATAAACCAATGTATACAACACCTATTTATTATGGAGAGCACGCATTATAGATATTCCCGCCAGGCAAAGGCACCATGCCAAAGATGCTTAACTAACTTCGAATGGGAACACAGGCAATAAATTTTTACGAACGTCACACGGATGCCGGAAGTAGGAACCCTAAAAAAACAGAGAAAAATCTCATTCGTTGGGATGCCGGGTTTATATATATAGTAATGACGCTGATATACAAATTCATGGAGTGAGTTGATTCCGTCCCAACTTACAATTTGAAAGGCAAGAAAGAGGATTGAAGGGGAGAGTAGAGAGGAGCTTTTAGAAATGGCATGCGGGGCCTGCAATTTCGGTAAGAAAAAATGTGTTCGAGGGTGCATTTTTGCACCATACTTTTGCTCGGGAATATGGGTGCGGCGCGATTTCGGGCGATACATAAAGTGTTTGGAACCAGCAACTTCTCAAAGCTGCTGCAGAAGGTGCCGGAGGATAAACGAAGTGATGCAGTGGCCAGCATTTTGGCTGAGGCAGAACTTCGGATCAACAACCCTATTCAAGGCTGCTTGGCCAAGCTTGTTGCTCTTAGAAAAGAGGTATATAGATTTTCATTGAACTTCATCTATTTATTTTTTTTCTCTCATGCAAGTATAGTCATCAAATTTGCTCATTTTGTGAGAAAAAGTTTGAAATCTGTGAATGACATACGGTTACTGTTAATAAATAATAATACTGATTGTCCTTTTATACCATAAGATTTTTCAATGAAATTCGTAGAAATCTATAGCTCTCGAATAAGCTATCTAGAGAATGGGTTTTGTAGAGAAATAAAAAACGAGTTATAGGTAGTTTATGAATCTATCAAATTTGTTTGGAATTGATTTGCAAAAGTTTAATGACTTGTTTGGAATTAATTTGTTAGGTTGAAAAGTTAGAAATTGAAGCGGCCACTTGCGAGGCTGAGCTGGCTGCCCGTGACAGAATAAAAGAGAGTTCACTGAGTGCTGCTCAGTGTATGAACAACAACCAATCTCACACACCGCCTCTAACCACAAACAACCCCTCTTTATTTCAAGAATATAATACTCCGCCACCACCTGTATCCTTCAACACTATAGTCCGCCTGTGCCTACGCATGAGTGGGACATAATGGAAAATTCACTGAATGCTGCTCAGAATACGAACAACAACCAATCTCACACACCGCCTCTCTCTTCTTTCTTTCCAGAGTATAATGCTGCTCAGTGTGTCAACAACAACCAATTTCACACACCGCCTCTAACCGCGACCAACTTCTCTTTCTTTCAAGAGTATAATACTCCGCCGCCGCCTGTAACCACGAACAACTCTTTCCTTCCCCACTATACTCCGCCTGTGCCTATGCAAGAGTGGGACATCGGTTCCCTGACTGCAAGTACAGCCCAGCAACAGTATTTTCCTCCGTCAGCCAACGCAGTGGGACACCAGTTCCCTGGGAAGAGGAGATCATCAACAGTATTCTACTTTGCCATCTGGCAGTTTTCCCGTGGGAGATGAGTTCGCTGGGTAGAGGCCAATGGAAGTGAACGCTTTTCAGTTCAGCCATGCCGCTCGCAAATGGTATCACCACAAACATCATCAACCAGTTAGGAGATCATCACGTATTGAAATTGCATGTATTTTTCAGAGACTTGGGTTTCATTCTTGTCCGTATAACTTCGATGTTTCCGCATATAATGGCATTAGTTTATTGTGGTATTTCATCAAATTTTCATTTCAGAATACAAAAAATCTTACTTTTCTTTCAAAAATGTTTTATGGGTTTTTAATTCTGCATATAATGGCATTAGTTTATTGTGGTATTCCATCAAAATCTCATTTCAGAATACAAAAAATCTTATTTTCTTTAAAAAGGTTTTATGGGTTTCTTATTTATTATTTAAATTCAATATAATAAATTTATTATAAATCCATGTTGTCTTCACCAAAATTTATATTATAAATCCATGTTGTCTTCACCAAAATTCACTGTGTTTCCCCTGTTTTATGGGTTTTCAATTCTTATTTATTATTTAAATTTAACATAATAATTTTATTATAAATCTATGTTGTCTTCACCACTTTGTTTCCCTCTGCTAGACTATAGGGGTACTTTGGAATTCCTCTGAAACTTCCCCAATTGAGACGATGGGGTACTTTGGAATTCCTCTGAAATTTCCACAATTGGTTGGGGATTCCATTGGGGACTTGGGGACTTCTTCCACACCATCCTTAGGTCGTCTCTCGAAATATTGGGGATTACTTCTTCCACACCATCCTTAAGCCGTCTCTCGAAATATTGGGGAATTTTCAGGGTATTTTAGGACATTCCCCAATATCGAGCACATTAAACTTTGAGATTTAGTTTGAGTCTAGATGAGGTAAGATTCAAGCAATGGGGTGAAGCCTTAGACTCTTAATTTGGGATTTATAATTAAATTTTAATGACTTATTCATGTTTACAATTGAGACTCTTAATTTAGGATTTATAATTAAATTTTAATGACTTATTCCTGTTTACAATGTAAAGTCATTATACTCCATGAATTAATTTGCCATCAATTTGAACTTGTCTCTTTCTCCATCTTTGTGCAAACCTTTTCTTAGCATGAATTTTTGAAATTTCCCTATGCCATAATCACCATGACTTTAATAACATGTTAAATATATGCAAGAGACAAGCACCAGAGAGTATATGACATATCAATGTGCTACTAAATTCCTAGCTGTGTTGTCTATATACATAGCAAGTTCCATCATTCATTTTAGGAACCAGTCAACTAATTCCCTGGATAATACTTTTTGTGCTTTGTAAATAGTAGTGATTATGAATGATTATGATATACATTACATTGATGACAACTCTAGCAAGGATCTTAATTTCCAGGCTCTTCATTTGAGATTTATAATTAAATTTTAATGACTTGTTTGTGTTCACAGTTTTATTAAATTTTACTTTTATTCTTTAAAGTTTAGTTGCTACTTAAATTTTGAAATGTTTCATCATGCATGATAGAATGACTATGTAGACAGTAGTAGATTGTAGGTTGCAGCAAACTAATAGTACTTCTCAAGTTCTTCACAATGGGCAATGATGAAGAGCTCTGTTTTTGTGATTCACAGTTATGATTAGATAGTATTACGCTTTAGTATTTTATTTTGTAATTTGAATTTGAAAATTAGTAATAGTTCTAATTTTTTAGATTTTAATTTATCATTCATGTTTATGCTGAAATACTAAATTTTATTTTAATTTTAATTTTTTATATAAATATAAAAAATAGTTTCTTCACTTGTTATCCCCAACCTGCAGTCCCCAACTTGCAATCCCCTGACAATTTGGGGGTGCACTCTAGTCGTCCGAGAAACTCATCCCCCATCCCAGAACCAGTGCAACATTGTTATAAATATTCCAATCATTTTGAAGGAGCGAAGGAGGTAGTTAATTTTCATTTATGTCCCGACATTTAAAAGATTATATCATGATAAACCTAAACCATTTCATATGTTTAATGTTTTTATCCCATCAATTTAACATTATCTTGATGATTAGTCATAGCAATTTATATTTTTTTATTGTTTTAATTTAATCAATTTAATTTCTCTCTAATATATATTTTTTGTTTGTCAAGTTGTTATTTTTTGTTCGTCAAGTTGTTTGTGATCCTTCAGGCTTGATCTATGGCTTCTCGACCCAGGGGCATCTAATCCCTCAAAGTTATCGAGGATTGATTATCTTGATGATTAGTCATAACAATTTATATTTTTTTATTGTTTTAATTTAATCAATTTAATTTCTCTCTAATATATATTTTTTGTTTGTCAAGTTCTCTCTAATATATATTTTTTGTTTGTCAAGTTGTTTGTGATCCTTGAGGCTTGATCTATGGCTTCTCGACCCAGGGGCATCTAATCCCTCAAAGTTATCGGGATCTCACCTGACTTTGGCCACACTTGCCCTAATCTTACTCAATTTTTTTTAGCATGTCTCCTTCCCCTAGCACAGGCACAACCACCACGTAAGGTTTGATGTTGGGTCCACCACCCGATACTTCATGTCTCCTTCCTGTAGGAAAAACACAACTATCCCATAAGATTTGATGTTGGGTCAATCTGCATGTCTCCTTCTCCTAACACAGACACAACTACCTGATAAGGTTTGATGTTGGTTCAACCACCTGGTACTGTGGCCTTGCTAAGAAATGCACATCCTCAACTAGGTGTGCAAATGAATCTTAACTCTCTTTAATATATTTAAAAATTATAAAAATATATATATTTTTTTCTTTTAACTTAAAAATATTACAATAAATTTGAATATTATTCTTACTAAATATAAATATCTATTTAAAAAACTTAGCAAATCAATATCAACTTTTAGAATTTCTTGGTGCACTTTCTTCACTTCATTCTTTTAACTCCCAGGTTTCCCTATATTTCTAGAGAGCACATGCATTTTTATTAGTCTTTCCCTATATTTCTAGAGAGCACATGCATCTTTATTAGTCTCTGCCATCTAGCAATGGGACTATAGTAATCGATTGGCAATATTAAATCAATTAATTCACTTGTTTTTAGTCTTCCCAACTAAGTATATGCAAAGTTTTCAGGCACATATAGTTTCACCCTCTTTATTTGGCCTCTTCCCAAGGAGGGGAGGCAAAACTATATATTATATTTAGCCATTTACTTGGCATTTAAAAACATTTTGAAACTGTTTGAAACTAATATTAGCATTAAAGAAAGCAATAAATGTTAATTCACAAGTAAAACTTTCAGGCACATATGGTTTCACCCTCTTTATTTGGCCTCTTCCCAAGCAAGGGGAAAAACTATATATTATATATTATATTTAGCGCTTTACTTGGCATTTAAAAAAAATTGAAACTGTTTGAAACTAGTATTAGCATTAAAGAAAGCAATAAATGTTAATTCGCAAAAGGTTAATTCAGGGAGGGTAAATGTTTTCAGTTGATAACAAAACTTGTCCTTTATTTAAAAAATCACCTTAACCTGCCAGCGATATAGCCATGTGCTTTATTTCAAAAATCACCTTAACCTGCCAGCTATATAGCCATGCATAAACCATGCTTAAGTGGTGGCCAACATGTATGTTTGTCCAAGGCTGAACAGACTTCTGTCTTGTATGCCATACATACACATTTGCCGAAGGCTTCTGTCTTGTAGGTGCCATACACTGTAATAGCTATCCCTGAGCCCTCTATCCCTATCCCCATGCCAGAAGCAAACAAGAAGAAACACTTCGATACTTTGCATTAACAAATTCTTTCGAGACAACTTACATGAGGGACAACTTATAGGAAGAACCAAAGGATCTTTGTTTGACGACCTTCTAAAACTAGAAACTTCGAACGTAGTTGAACCAAAAATACGATAAAGTGAGTGACAACACAATTTGTTTGTGTTTTGTTTGCATTGCTTCTATTTACCTATCCTCTCTATCTTTACTCTTGTTAGATTTATTTTTCGGATCCACAATTACTAGCTGATAGCTGAGTTACAATTCGAAATTTGAAAAGCCATATTGACTTGGACTAAATAATTATGACAGATTACAATATTGAAAAAATATGATTCCAGGCATGCAAAACAAGAAGCCCAATTTTTAAACAAATATCCTTTTCAAAATACAATTTCCAATGTAGTGTAGAAAATTATTTTCTGTTTTTTTCAAACTCTTTCAACTCTTTTTTTCAGCCTAGTGCAGAAAATCATTTTCTGTTTTTTTCCAACTCTTTTTTTTCTTTTTTTCCAATCTAGTGCACAAAAAGATTTTCAGTTTTTTTCCAACTCCTCATTTTTCATTTACCAGTAAATAATGTTTTGTACAAACTAAAAATTCAAAAGCTCCTCATTTACGAGTAAATAATGTTCTGTAATAACTTAAAATTCAAAAACTCCTCATTTACCAGTAAATAATGTTCTGCAAAAACAAAAATTTCTTACGAGTAAATAAAAGTTCTTACCAGTGAATAATGTTTTGTACAAACTAAGAGTTCAAAAGCTACAGGTGTAGGTTGTCACCTGTTTTTGGCATAAAGATTCCACAATAACCCATTAATTGAGTCCAAGCAATGCTCATCTACAATTAGGCATTGTATTGCTTTGTCACTGTCTCTAAATTTGCAAAGCGTTTCTACATTTCCAATTCCAAATTTGTAGTTTTAGTCCTTCTCACGTTTGGAGGTACATATGGTGTAATTCTAGAAATGTTGGAATCAGATGAAGCTGTGCTGGAACTGCTTCCAAATTCACCCATGATTTTTATATCTCCTTGATCTCGCCGTTGCTCTATTTTTCAGACTTGAGCTGCTGGAACTTAGTGACAAACTGCTACTTAACTGCCTCTATGGTAAACAAGCTAAAAACAAAAATACGAAAAATATAAAATCTTGGTTCATGCGTGAGAGCCTTTGATCTTAATCCTCAAAAGTATCAAAGGATGGACTCAAACTAAAGGCACCAGTAATCTATTCGGTAGGAGTGGACCAAAAGCATCTACTCAATCAACCATGCCTCATGATATACATGTGTACTTGAAGAAGAAGCCAAGTACACATCACTACCTTCATCTGAGGTGGTTTTCACCTCTATAGAAAGCATGGATACCTTTATTACAAAAAACAAGGCATCAAATAGGAGTTTTTTAATCAAAGTGCAACCATCTATGCGGTGCGGTCAAAGAAGGAATAGCCAAGTGTTGTGCACAAGTGTTGCTCATGCATACAATCAACATATTTTCACCATATATATTCAACCATGTACCTATTTAGCATGAAATTTATACACTAGATGAATAGGGATAATATGAATAAACTCACTTAATTTCAGGTTAAAATACTTCACATTTTCGAGAAACGAGGCAGTGTCATCTACAAATTTTTTTGGCTTTTCTCGAAATTCATGCATTATATTTAGCTCATTTTTTTTGGATACGAGTTATGATGATAGTAACCTAATGTAAAAAATTTCAACTCAATATGATTCAACATTTAGGATATATTCAAGAAATATAGTCACTACTTACAAGTGTTGCGCTCAGGTGTTGCACTCGAACATAACCAACCTTTTTTGGAAAATGTTTTACCTCAGCATGGGAAAAGAAAGGTACAAGTTAAATGTATTAGATTTGTAGGCAAGATTGTAATTACTGGGTCAAAGATAGTTTCCTAGTTTCGAGAAAACTCGTCTTCCTTTTGCTATTTTTATATAATTAGTTACATATATTAGGGGAATGGGTGGATTTATACCCTCTTAGAGTTAGGAACAATATTTTGTATATAGTTCATGATCTTGAATGTAGAAAGGGTTGATAGTGGAGAGAAAACAAGATCTTGGAGATTGTAATCTTTGGAGTTTCAATACAAGTAATCAATTTAGCAATACAAAGACAATTTTATTTTAGGATTCTTGTGTCAGACAAATCGTGATGTTTCTCTCTTTTTAAATTGTCTTTCCTTTAATTTTTTACATGGATTATCCTTCTTAATTGTTTACAAGAAGATTATGAGTGGAATTTACTCACAATACTCTACTCTGGCTTGTCAAGAAAATTTTAATGTTTTCCTTCTTAAATTAAATATAAAATTCATCTCTATATGCTTTATATTTAACATATCCTTACCCTCATTCATCTCACCCATACTACAAGAGATTTGTAAGATCTAGGAGTTTCCCTACCTCACCCTGTTTCAAGCTACGCTGTTCATTTTTTATTGATTGTTGAACATTATTATGACTCCATGCCCAATGGACCTCTCCTTTACTCTGCAACCACAACTCTAAAACCTATATTTTGATATTCACAACTAGCATCAAATCTAAAACATTCATTCATCTAATTGATTGTAAATTCAAATAGAGAGAGCCCTCTCCAAGTTAGAAGGGCTATATTCTGGCCTAAAATGGTTTGTGGTTACCTCTGCAATTTTCCTCCTCAGCCTAGGAAAACTACAGAGTGCTAACACTAGCCACCATTTAAAACCCAAAATTTAATATTAAAACCATGACCACTATTTGAAGCCATATCCAAAGGAGTGAAACCCTATGATACATATGAAGGAAAATAATCCTTTGAAGGCATGTTGTTAAATCCTTCTTAAACCTTGGTAGTACGATATTTTTTCAAGTTGTAGTTCTTGAGAAATAATCATGGGATTTGGAAGGTATTTAGTTGAAGGAATGTTATTCAATTGGAGAAAATACATGCCTTTTACACTAATAACATCAATATTTTTTTTCATAATCTAAACACTTCTTCATTATGTATCCAAGGGTCAACTCTAAATCTCATTCTCATCTAAGCCATAAACTTATCAAAGGAAAGGATAGAAACATTATGTCTATCATATATTGAAATCTGCTCACTTTATCACACCCAATACCACATGCACTTTATATTTTGCAGTTGCAGTTTATTTCCTTTCTAGTTTTGGTCTTAGTACATCAATAACATAAGCAAGGTATTTATGAAACTCCACCCAACCCTTAAAATAAGAATTATACATTAAAACACTAAAATTAGAACTTTGAGAATAGCACCAATAAAATTTTCAAGAGACACAAGCAACTATGACCCATAAGTAGCACCTTATGCTATCAATATTTGTACTTTAACTATGATAATATCAAAATTCCCACGTATGAATTTCTATTATTTCTTGTATAATCTAATACACTGAAGTATATGTTATAATGGTTATATACATTCAAGGTTAATTGATGTTAATTCCACTACTATATTGTAATTTCCTATGATTTCCATTGAATAACAATGATTATAACATTATGAGATAACTAAGTTACAAATGTTACTAGGGAGCATGAAAATTTCATATTATACAACCAAGTAATAATATTTCAATATACAATGCACTCACTGCAAATGATACTCACCAACACATAAATCTAGAATCAAGTGAAACCTCTATAATTCGGTAGAGAAGATCACCAAGAAACCATGCTCAATTATAGAGAACCACAATCATTATGCTTTGAGAAGAAAACATTTTTTAAAGCTTTTTAATGTAATAAACATAATAAAACTATAAAATAAAATAATAATAAATATAAGCATTAAGTTAATGAAATGCCAAAGGAAACAAACCCTTGTTGTAAGGCCTTATCCTATGGTCTTCTAACATATCTATTTTCTCTGGGAATTAAATGCAATAAGAGACAATAATTTACTTCCTTACCAGACATTTAAACAATGAAAATTTTATCCTTTCTTTCAAGACATTTAAACAATGATAATTTACCATTTACATTCTAATTCCTACAACTTATAGTGAACATTTTATTTCAATAATCTACATGAGTAATCTATGCATAGAGGAATACCTGTACTGGTGGCCGATGGAGATGCCCTTGAGTTGCTGCTCTTGTTGAAACGCTCCTCTCGACTACCGACTGGATTTACCTCCTAGCCAACTAGGAAATAATTCGTAGCCCATGAAAACTCCACGGGTTACCTAGAACTCCGAGCCCAAGTCCCACCAGATGTAGTGTGTGTGTCCAAGACCAAGATAAACAATATTTCCCTCCTCTCAACTAACCCAAGAAACCTCCACAGGTTCCCTAGGTCTCCAAAAAAAATCACAACCAACCTCAAATCACAAGCAAGACCCAACATCCCCCTTTCTCCCTTCCTCCTTCCCTTTTTATGCCCTTCCTCTCATTAATGTCATTAACATCTCCTCCATCCTTACAGTTGACTTCTCTTATCCCAAGTAAATCTGAGAGTACATTTGGGAATGTGAGATAAATACATATATTGGTAATTAAATGGAGAGGACCATGTCTTCTCCCAAGTAAACCTGAGAGTACATTTGGGAATGTGAGATGAATATATATATATATATATATATATATATATATATATATATATATATATATATATATATATATATATATATATATATATATATATTGGTAATTAAATGGAGAGGGCCATGTCCTCTCCCAAGTAAATCTAAGAGTACATTTGGGAATATGAGATGAATATATATTGGTAATTAGTTGGAGAGGACCATGTCTTCTCCCAAGTAAATGTGAGAGTACATTGGGGAATATGAGATGAGTATATATATATTGATAATTAGTTGGAGAGGACTATGTCTTCTCCCAAGTAAATGTGAGAGTTCATTGGGGAATGCGAGGAATATATATAAAATTTGGAATAATGGAAGGATACCATATCCTACCCAATATTCAATTTGAGAAGACAAGTTGGGAATTTGAATAATAGCAATAGTGAATTTTATATTTAGTAAATAAATTTATTGTTTCTCAAATGAAGGTATTCACCAATATTTCTCAATATTTTCAGGTAATGTAAACATTAATAAAATTTGCATGATAAGATTAAGTGGGGCATTATATACACCCCTCCTTCAGAAGACTTCATCCCAAAGTTAGAGTGAAAAGATACAAGGAGTTCGAAGGCATAACAAAATAGAGAGAGAGTTATAGTAGTAAAATTGATAAGTCAGAAAATGACACTACTTTCCCCCAAGAGTCTCCAACTAATCTATATCCTCCTATCCATCGTGACCTACTTCTGTTCCTGCCATATCCTTCCTTTTCTGCTTTATACAATGACATCACCTATACCAATCTAACCATGGATAAAACCAGCATGGTGGAAGCGTCAACTACATTGACCTAACTCCCCCCGTAGACAACTAGCAATCGTCATCACATGTCTAGGGGATCATGTCCACCACTAACCTCCCACGATTCCAGGTTTTGGAGGACACACAGTGGGAAATGCCTCCACCCCTCCTTACAACTAGGGTCAACACCCAAATACGGACCACACTACATCACTGGTTGGACTTGTCATCGAATAATCCAGTTAGGTAGTCTTGCCACCTGTCATTTGCATTTTACTCATGTCATATGAGTGCATATATAGTAGATACTAAATGTAATAGAAAAATGTGCATTATACCTTCCTTTTAAGATGTCTCAACCTCCCCTCAATGGAAGAGTAGATCTCAGCTATCATATAGTTCTTTCTCCCCTGCAGGTTACCTCTCATTCATGCATTTATATAACAACAAGACATATAATCATCACATTATTAAGTCTAGTATCCACGTGTCAATCTACAATTCATACTAGAAGTAAATCATAAATTCACTAAGTCATTCATTTAAATAAATCATATCCACTTGAGCTATATACGAACCAAAATGATTTTGGTAAGTCACACACTAGATAACCCATCACTAAGTGAGTCATACATCTAGGCCATACATCAACCATTTCTATCATCAATATCAAATCTATCAATTGATTTATATAAGTAGTTTCACGTGTCAAACCAAATGCATTAATATTGCTTAATGTTCATAAATAAATAACATGGAATTGCAAAATAGAACCTTAACATAGGTAGTTGTCTAAGTCAAAATGGACATCACAAATGCTCAAAATGTGAGGGTTAGTCATGATGCATAGTCTCTGCATCCTACCAGGTAGCAGATCTTGGGCTATACTTGACCCACTGGACCTTAGCTTGGTCCACCATGCGACATCTGAGCTGTCGAACCCTATGGTCCAATATGCGTAATGGTTCAACCATTATGGTTCCCATGTTCGAGACCTGCAATTCCTGCCAATCCAGTTTGTGAGATTCATTACAAACATAATGTCGTAAAATAGATACATGAAAAACATCATGAGTTTTATGCAAATGGGGCGACAGTACAAGACGATAGGCAACAGGTCCAATCTTCTCTTTGATCCTAAAAGGCCCTACGAACCGAGATGACAATTGTGTCCCCTTCCCAAACCGAATGGTACCTTTCTTAGGCTGGATACGAATAAAAACTTGGTCCCCTACTTCATAACTGTGATCAATCCTATGTGAATCAGCATAAATCTTCTGTCTATCATGTGCTTTCTTTAACCTTTGTCGAACCTGCTTTACCTGTTCCTCCATTTCTTGAACTAACTCAGGGCCAAATATTACTCGTTTCTCCAACTTTTCCCGACTCAACGGCATCCTACAATGCCTTCCATATAGAGCTTGATAAGGAGGCATCCCGATTGAACTGTGATAATTGTTATTATAGGAAAACTCTACCAATGGTAAGTACCTTTCCCGCTGAGTCTGATTATCCATGACGTACATCCTAAGAATGTCCTCCAGAACCTAATTTACTCTTTCAGTCTGCCCATTTGTTTCTAGATGATAAGCAGTGCTCAGGTTCAACTGAGTCCCTAGTGTTGACTGCAACCTTGTCCAAAACCTAGATGTAAATTGGGAGTCTCTATTAGAAATTATCTTTGTGGGCAACCCGTGTAGTCAAATAACTTCATTCACAAACACTTGTGCCACATCCGTAACATCGTAAGTGTCTCTTACTAGGATGAAATGGGCACTCTTGATCAATTTATCAACTATAACCAATATAACATTGTGCCTTTGTGAAGTGAGTGGAAAACCCACCACAAAATCCATGGAAATTACCTCCCATTTAGATGTAGGGATGTCATGAGGTTGTAGGAGTCCTATTGGATGGCGATGATCAACCTTCACTCGCTGACATTCAAGAAATTTGGCAACAAAATGGACTATGTTGTGCTTCATGTCTGCCTAAAAGAAGAGTTTCTTCGTGTCTGCATACATCTTCTTTACCCCAAGATGTGCACAATAGAGTGCTCCATGAGACTCTTCGAGGATGGTTTTCCTTATACCCCCTTCCTTAGGTATGTACATTCTCCCTTGGAATCCAACTTGGTAGCCTTGGGCTCAGCCACAGTCACAATATTGGAATCAAGGATGGAAAAATCCTTATGGAGCCTATGCTCAATATCGACAATATTCGCCATCCTATCTTCCACCACAATTTCTACCTCCATCTAATCAAATTCCCCTAGCTAACCAATTACCGCAAATTCAAGTTCAGAATCAAAACCCACATCTCTCATTACCATTTCCACAAAAACCAAATCAACTACCTGCTCAAGCACTTCCGAATCCTAATAATAAAATACCACAACAACCTTTGTACAACATGGAGGGACAGAATCCTCAAACTTATGTAATAACTCCACTAGACATAAATAATGTCCAATTAAGGTCTGGAAGAGTGTTACAAAGAAAACCCCCTGTTGTCATACAAGAAACAAGACCCAATCTTCAAAAACACAAAAACCAATCAGAAGAAGGAGAGACCTCTCTCCCTAAAAAAGAGAATAAACAAACATAAAATGTTCCAATAAATACTCCCATCATAGAACAACCCTCGATATCAATTAGACCACCTTTCCCTCAACGGTTGAAAATTGATGAAGGAGTAAAAAAACAAATTATCTTGCTTGATTACAATATGATGGATGAATTGAGAAATGTTTGTATTAAGATTCCTTTATTACAAGCCATAAAAGAAATACCAATTTTTGCGAAAACAATTAAGGAACTAAGTACACAAAGATCAGGAAGAAAAAGAAAAGACATAAAAATAATTCAATTAGTTGGAAAAATTGCAGACATTATGATGGGGAAGATAGCAATTCAAAAATATTTAAATCCAGGAAGCTCCATTGTAAAAATTCACATCAATGGAACTGAAATACCAAACACAGTGATTGATCTAGGAGCAACGATAAACATAATGATTAAACAAGTTATGGACACACTTAGGCTTCCTAACCTTCAATACACACCAACCTTATTGCAATTAGCAGATAGGTTTGTGATTAAACCTAATGGTGTGTTGTAAGATGTTTGTGTATCCTTATATTCTTAGAAGTATCATGTGGATTTCATGGTCCTAACACCCAAGAATAATTTAGGAGGACATCCATTAATTCTAGGAAGGCCTTGGTTAGCCACAGTTGATGTTTTCATCGGTCATATATCAGGTGACATGTTTATCTCATATGGAAATTCTACAAAGAAATTTACAATATACCCTCCTGCAAGAACAACAATAGTCAGAGAAAATGAAGAATGGATAAAAGATGAAGAGGATATACAATGTATTTTTACTACTGAATAAGTAAGAGAAGAAGACCAAATTCTAAACCTACTGGAAAATAATGAATATTACTCACATTATGATCGTAGTCAAAATGAGTATCTCTCATATAAACAGGTATCATTGCTCTCCATGGAAAAATTTGGGAATTATTCGATAGAAATCTTTGTAGGGAAAACCTTGAATGTTAATGAAAACATGGAAGAATTACAAAAGAATCAATTGATAGAAATTTTACAGAAACATTCTTCTGATTTTACATGGGAATACACTGACATGAGAGGGATTGATCCTAAAACTTGCATACATCATATCTACATTGAAAAGAATGCAAGACCGGTTAGACAACCTCAACGAAGAATGAACCCGAATTTAAAATAAATTGTTGAGGAGGAATTGTAGAAATTGTTAAACGTAAATTTTGTCTATTCGATATCCGACAGTCATTGGGTTTCACCCCTAGTAATTGTTCCAAAGAAAAATGGAAAATGGAGGGTATGCATCAATTACAGGGAATTAAATAAAGCAACATTAAAGGACCACTTTCCACTACCTTTTATAGATTAGGTCTTAGACACATTAGCAGCAAAAAAGTATTTCTCATTCTTGGATGGGTTCAGTGGATAAAGGTAGCCCCTGAAGATCAAGATAAAACCACATTCACTTGTCCATGGGGAACTTATGCTTGCTGAGTACTTCCCTTTAGATTATGCAATGCTCCAGCAACATTCCAAAGAGCGGGCCTCAGAATTTTCTTGGATCTTATTCATGATTGTGTGGAAGTGTACATGGATGATTTCACAGTTTATGGGGATTCTTTCAATGAAGCACTAGAGAATTTAGAAAAATTATTAATAAGATGTAAAGAAACAAATCTATCGTTAAGCCATGAAAAATGTTTCATGATGTTTAACGAAGGAATTGTTTTAGGTCATCATATTTCAGGAGATGGAATTAAGGTAGACTCATCTAAATTCGAAGTCATTTCTAAGTTATCAGTGCCAAGTTTTCAACGAGATATTAGAAGTTCTCTTGGTTTTACTGGATATTATATAAGATTCATAGAAAACTTCACAAAAATTGCATCCCCACTTTTTAAATTGCTTACCAAGGACTGTGAATTCAATTGGGATTCTGAATGTCAAGTTGCCTTTGAAACTTTGAAAAGGAGAATTTCTGAAGCACCTATCTTAAAAGGACCTAACTGGAAATTTCCATATCTCAATGGATGCTTCAGTTTCATCCTTAGGAGTTGTGTTAGGACAAAAAGATATTACTCCTTATACAATCTATTATACTAGTAAAAATTTAACTCCTAGAGAGTTAAATTATATTGTAACTAAAAAGGAGTTTTTAGCTGTAGTTCGTGCCATCAACAAATTCAAACATTACATAACTAGCTATGAAAATTTTGTTCACACAGACCATTCTGCCATTAGATACCTAATGAATAAACCAGTTACTAATGGAATAATAACCAAATGGCTCTTTCTATTACAAGAATTCAACATAACCATTTTAGATAGGCCAGGAAAACAGAACACAATTGTCGAATTTTTATTTAGAATACAAAATGATAATAATGATCAAACTGTAGAGGATAAATTTCCTGATGAATATATTTTTGCAATATATACTAAATCACCTTGGTATGCAATATTGCTAACTATTTAGCAACAGGAAAAATTCCATTTCATTTCTCCTAGAGAAAAGAGGAGAATAGTCAACAATAGCACATATTATTCATGGATAAATGAAGATTTATACAAGACAGGACCAGATCTCATCATTAGAAGATGTGTTCGAGAGGACGAAATACCAAAAATATTTAAAGCTTCCCACGATGAGCCATGTGTGGGGCATTTTTTTGACATAAGAACTACTTACAAAATTTTTCTTTTAGGATATTATTGGCCTTCCATTTTCAGGGACACTAAGTAATATGTTAAGAGATGTGACAATTTTTAGAGAATGGGTAAACCCACTCTTTCAAATGAAATTCCACTACAACCACAGGTACTCATCGAACCATTTGAGAAGTGGGCACTAGATTTTGTTGGACCAATCAGCCCACCTTCAAAGCAAAAGAGGTATATATTCTGGTATGTACTGATTATGTCACTAAATGGGTAGAAGCTAAAGCACTTCCTTTTGCCAATAAAAATGTTGTAGTTTCATTTCGTTTTTAGCATAATTTCACTAGTTTTGGTGTTCCAAGAGAAATTGTAACATATCAAGGAACACAGTTCACATCCAGATTAGTGTAGAAGCTTGTGGAGCAATACAAGATCAAACATCGGAAGTCCACTCCATACCATCCACAAGCCAATGGACAAGTTGAGTCACAAATAAGGTGATTGAAGCAATAATTCCCAAGATTTCACATCTACAGAGAAAGGATTAGGTGGGAAAGCTTCCAGAAGCTTTATGGGCCTATAGAACTACATGGAGAAATACTACAGGAAATACTCCCTATGAACTTGTTTATGGCAAGCAAATCTTACTTCCGTTAGAGTTCGAGATCCAGACCTATAAGGCAACAGTCAAGTTAGATCTTGGCTTATTAGAAGCACAGAAGAAAAGGATGAGACAACTTAATGAGCTTGATGAAATCACACAAGAAGCTCTCCAGAGAACTAGCCTAGTTCAATAACAAAGATTGAGATGGCATGATAAGTACATTAAAGAAAGGAAATTTCATCCAGGAGATTGGGCATTACTCTTTGATTCGAAGTTCAAAAATTTTCAAGGAAAATTCCAAACCCATTGGCTTGGACCTTATGAAGTTGAAAGTATCTTTGACAATAGTGCAGTTAGAATCAGGACTACTTATGAAGAGAAAATTCCTCTATTAATAAATGTACATCGACTCAAACTTTACCAGAATCCATTGACAAAAGAGGAATTTGTTAAAATGTTCCAAGATAATTTAGACCTGAAGATAGTCAAGAAGAATTCTTCTTCTTTTCCACCTGAGAAATTTTTACTCAGTTTTAGTTTAAAAAAAGAAAAAGAAAAAGAAAAAATAAATTATATATATATATATATATATATATATAGATATATATATATATATATATATATATATATATTAAAAAAAAAGGTATAAACATGAAGACCAATTTTTGTTGGCACTTCAAATTTTCTTTTCAAAAAGAAAATTAAAAAGTTCCTTTATTAAAAAAAAAAATCTCAAGTGCAAAATCAACAACTTTTCTTAACTTGGACAAGTTTCTGTAGCCTAATAATTTTTTTTTGAAACCTACAGGGACACTTAGTGATTTGAATTGAAGGACAACTGATAGAGCAAAGTATCTGCAAGAGATCTCAAAATAACAAACAAGGTTAGCAAAGTGAATCACATGTATGTGCTACTTTGATTTAGAAATAGGGATTGATATATTGCATATATGACTAAGAAGACATAGTGTTGCAAAAACAAAAAACAAAAAAAAATAAAAATGAAATCATTACAATTTAAGGGTGATGGCTGCCTATCAAAACATTATAATCCACCACTTAAAACTCATGTCACGTCCTCATTCCGAATCTGTTGAAGTAATCACCAAATAATCATTTTAAATGCACCCCAACGGTCAGATTCACTCCTATAACCCTTATTTTAATCCTTCTATTCTTACACTTCTCTGAACTATCATAGCCACTCTATTCCTTTGCTACTAAGAAAAACCCTACCAACACCATTCTCTTGTCAAGGTCACTAGTCTTTGAGGCAAATCATCCTCCAGAATGGGTGTCATTGTCTGAACTGAGCCAGTAGGGAAGAAATTCTTGGAGGGATATCCTCAGACCAAGGAGCTGCTGCAAAAGAAACAATGGTTGCAGTTCATAGAAAAATTCGACGGTTTTCACAAGGAAGTGACAAAAAAAATTGCATGCTCGTTTGATGGAATGGAAGTTGAAATAGGAGACATTAAGATCACCATAATAGATTCCATGATTTCAAAAGCTACTGAATTACCTAGGAACGGAGAAAAATGGTTCAAGAATAAGGGAATTATTGGAGAAGATTGGAAGGTCTTCCTGAAAAATCCAAATATAGACACCATTGTCTTCAAGAAAGGTATTCCTAGTACAACCTTTAAGAGTAAATGGAGAAATTTACTACTTATACTTCAAAAATTGGTCACTTGTGAGGGTTGGTTTGGGTATATGTATTTTTACCATGTTAAGATAATGATGCATTTTCTTGAAGATCACCAGATGAATCTTTCTTATTATCTCTTACATAGTCTCAAGAAAATGTCCACGAACATTCAAAAGAGAATTCAATTTATAGAAAATACCATGTATCATCATGGCTTGATAAATATCTTGGTTAAGATCCATCTTCGGAGTGTAGGGGATAACTGGGAAATTTTTATGGTGAGAAACCATTTTGAAGAAAGATCTCTAGAACAAGCAAGCAACAGCATGACCCTCAGAGGAAGGAAGAGAACAATTGAAGTAAGAAAAGAACAGGAACCCCAAACTCAACTAGAATTATTAGAAGAAGAATTATGCATAGTGGATATTTTGCAGAAAATGAAAAAGCGAAATCTTAGAAGGAAGAAAGCTAGCAAAAGAACAGAGGATTTACCACAAAACATGACCCTTCCTCAAGAAGAAAAGTTAGAAACCAAAAGAAGGAAAGCACAGAGATTACAGAATTGAGGACTAAGGAGGAGTACAAGGTCGAGCACAGTGAAACAGGCAGTATCAAAAGCTACGGAATACATTGATCTCGAGGAAAATGAGCCAATTGAAAACCTTGAAAGTTCTCCAAGAGGATCACCAAAATTATCACCGAGAGTGTCACCACCACCTTGCAGCTCACCTCTAAGGATCCCAGTGCATAGTCTAGGTGTTGACCCTGTTCAATAAGAGATTTATGACGACATAGAGTCATTGGAGAGAAAAGAGACAACAACTAAAGAAACAATTCAAAGTCTTGGAGAAGGGAGAAATCAGTTCAATGAACCACAAGAAACTTCAACCTCAAACATTTTAACGAAAGAGATTTTTGAGTTGGAGACATTGAACATATATCTCAAGAATGAGAATCAGGCATTGAAGGCACAAAGTAAGATCCAAATTGCAAAAAGTGACAATCTCATCCTTCATTTGAGTTTGTGGTACAAAAAGAACAAAAATATGACGAAGAAAAATAGGGAAATGCAAAGAGAAATTATAAACTTAAAATATAAAATTCTCATGAGAAAACCAAGGATACCAGTAGTTTCTAGAAAGAAGAAGAAAGTGAATCTTGGAGGTGATGATTAGAAGGCACAAGTGACTGACAATGATGAAGTGTATGAGGACATACAAATCCTCCAGCATGGGGAATGTAGAGTCCAAGGATTGTCTTACCTTGACATCCTTTTTTTCCTATATTTCTCCCCTTTTTCCTATACTTATTATCTAAATAATGCAATATATGCAAGGTTTTGTTAAAGGTAATCATTTACATGTCTTCTTCTTCATGTTTGTCTATATACCTTATTGCTTTGTTAAAGTATGCATTCGACTATGGACTTGGTTTGTTTCTGCAACTAATTCGGATTTCTGCATCTGCCTCCATTGTTCATAGGGTTTAGAAGCTCCAACTCAGTGAAGAAAGATACAGATGGATAAGGAATAGTCCCCTCATGGATTCCTTCCTATTTCCTCAAACCAATTCATCAAGAAGGTCGCATGATAACATGATCAACCCCAAAGTCAACTACAAGATTATTGCCGGGACAGAATTTGAGATTCAACAAAATCTTATTGATTTGCTTTTCCGAAAAGAAAATCGATTGTTTAGCGATATAGTTTGATCGAAATAAAGATATTTAGGCTTGAAATGCTCATACTATTATGCCAAAGAATTGTTATAAAAACTATGGCCGCTCTGTGTTTTGGTTGCGCGCCGATTTATGTAATTTTTTAGAACAGTTTGTTGAGATTTGTTTTGCAAGTAATAGACTTGGTTTTATGTTTGCTATACGCTATTTTGATTGAAGATTGTTGACTGATTCATGGAGGGCCCCTACAACCAGTAACAAATATTTACCTAATTTCACTTAGATCTCTTTCATTACTTAAATACTCTGTTTTGTGTGAAGAAATGCAGTATGATGAGTTCACCATTGAATCGTTGTACGCATAAGCAATTTCCTTTGCTTTATACCTAGTTTAACTCTGCCATTTGATTTGCTTTTAATCTAGTACAGTGTGGTCATTTTCATTTGCTTTCTATTTAGTATAGTCCAACTGTTTTATTTCATAGCATAGTTGTTGTTCAGAATGTCTTGTTTGGATGAAATTGAATAAGTAAAAGAGTGAGAGTCTTCTCCTTAGCAATTAAATATAGACATTATTCATTTACAGTTTGATAGAATAGATTTCTCCTACACATAGTAAATTAGATTTGGCTTCAGCATAAAAATTCAAAACAAAAAAATCCAAAACAATCTAACATAAGTAAACCTAGAATCACTTTCATATCATCCATAAAATGATTCAATAGAGATTAACTCCTAAGAAATTAGTTGACAACATTAGGGATTAAAACACTAATAGAATTAACAATACCATCTCCATACTAATTTTAAGTTTAGAGCCTAACAAGAATTTCTAGCACATATAGTGCACATGTGCTTCATCAGTATACCTGTCATGGGCGATAATTTATGATTGACAATTTAAGGACATTAAATTGGCAAAACGGTAGTGGTCACGCTACCAGGAACTTTTCACTCCATTCACTCAATTCTTATCCTACGACATTATCTAGGTGCAAATGTTGAGCGTGCTTCTTGAATGTCGGAATGCTAACTCCATCAAGGAAATTGGAAATGTTTTATTAGACTTATTGCAATGGCCACAGAGATAGTTGATATGCCAAATTCTACCTCTACCCAAATACTTCATCTCAATTCAAGAGAGGGATTTACTGAAAAAATCATAATAGATTATGATGGTTGCAATTGGACACAGATGTTGATTTATGAACAAATTTCTTTCTGAGAATGACCTCATCTTAAGGTTGAATAAAAAATTGTTTCTCAGCAAAGTACATACAAAAATAGAGCATCATTTGATGAGTGGACAAAGTGGTCAATCCCCAAAGGGTAGAGAAAATTTCAGATAAATCTGATCATAGGCTCTTCTAACTTTGAAATGCTCACCTTCTCATGGTACTGTCACTCTTCCTATCAATGTTAGGGGAACTATTGCAAATAATATTGTTATAATATGATGACAGGGGAAAGGGTAGCCTTCCAGTCAAGGAGACATTGGATCAATTGGTGCTTTCTAGTTTGTTATCAATTTCGAAGTATATATCAGTAATTTATTAAACACCAAAGAGAAATTTGATTTGGATCTACCACTTCGAGAGGTGCAAACAAAGCAAAACCCTAATATCTTCTCTGAAAACCCTATTCTTAAAATTATAAAAACTAATCAAACCTGATAGTGCCATGATCAGGATTGCGGCAAAGGATAGTGGGTCGAAACAAATCCACCCTAAACCCTAATCTTAAAATAAAATAAAATTAAAAAAAAAATCTCACAAGATTAATTTGCAAACAATTCCAGATGACGGACATTCTACTCCACGTTGTAGATAATGCCTCCCTCTCAAATAGACCTCAAAGGCAACATGTTAACAAAAATCCAATTGGATTTCTTTCTGATCGTTGTAACAGAATGGATGACCAAAGGTCACCTTGAAAACATGATTACCACGACTAGGTTCATCGTTGAAAATCCCTATGATGTAGTCATTCTGCTCATCATAGTCCAGGATTATGAACCATGCCCTGTAGGTCCATTCATGTGATGGGCGAGGGATATAAAGATGGAGCCTACTTCGTTTGTTTGTGCACTAGATGAACACCCACAATGAATTTGAATTAATGATCTATCATAAAGAGTGTCTTAACAATGTATCTATTCATTATCAATCTAAAAACCAAAATTTATTTTCACACTTAACTATATAAAAATAAATTAATAAATTATTGTTAAGATTATTTTTTTCAAAAATAATATTTAAAATTCTATACCATATCTATAAAATGTTCCCGAAACAAATAAACATCATGCACACCAATAGTTTAATGGATTGTATATAACATCTAAACTTTGAATGAGTATATTTTATCTTATATAATATTTATTATTTTATTGTTATATAATATTTATTATTTTATTCCTTTATCTATATTGATAATTATGGAAAATAATAAGTGCCTATATACACTTAACAAAGTATTAATGCTGTATATGTTGGGATATATATTATTGTATTTAAAAAAGTATAAATATCATATATCTACTAATAAATTAATGAGTACATATAAAATGTGGCATATATTCCAATTTATATAACATTTATTACTTTACGTGGTATTGACAAGCATCAAAACTCTTGTCTCATGATAAATTTCACATGGGTGACCTTACGAGAAGTCCTGGTTACCCTGTGCAAGCCCGAAGTGATGATTGACTCTATGTGATTCATTTAACTAGTTTCAATCCCACTTATTCACCCCTGGGAGCATCAACCGAGGCAATGAGTGCTAGTGAACTATTCAAAAATCATGAGAAATTACTCAGTTACAACTACCTCTCATAGATATGGTCATACATAAATGACTTACTTAACGCACTTGAATCCCAAAATGATATCTAACATTTCACATTGTCATATTATTATTTTTTAATAGAAATTAACTAAATTATCAACTATATTAAAAATATGTAAATTATAAAAATCGTGTAGCAATATTTTTAACCATAGGGATTCACCCCACTATCATGGAAATTTTCAATTTGTAAATAACTTTTATTACAATACCATGGGCCAATACTATGGCTTAGCAATACCACATGCCCAATATAGCATATGTGGACGTTTCATTTTCTTTAATTGATTAATTTGAAATAAATTAATTAAAAGAGTATAAATAATTTGGAGATAAATCTTAATCGTTGATATGTGAATACTATTTGAATATTTTGACATGGTTAATGGAAGTTAAATCTCTACCATCCACATAATAATCAATGATAATTAAATTAAAATTATGAAAACCAATTATGAAATAGACAGGTATATAGAATAATAAATATTATATAAAAAATATTGAATTTAGATAAGGTCAAACACCAAGCATCTATCAATAAATTAATAAACTATATTTATTATGTAAAGTAACATTTATTATAACTTATAGATAAAATGACATTTTTCAAGACAATTTTTTGGTTAATTTTAACAAAAATGGAAGAGATTTTAAAAAACTTAAGTTGTTTAGTCTATAGACTCTCAAATGCCCCAAAGGTTTTTCATGGTGCTAAATATATTTATCCATCCAAAAATATATTTTAAGTAACAAAATATTGACAATCCTGTTTAAAATTGTATTGCATTATTCCGGTAAAAAATCTATTTCCTGTAAATTTAAATTTATAAAATATTCACTATTTTATTACAAAAAAACATTTATTATTTATCATAATTATTAACATTCCTATAAAGATATTGACAATCTAATAATATGTATTTTAATATAGACTATTTATGAATGTGAATAATATTTCATACTTACTCTAAAAGTGTTTAAATAACTTAAAAACAAAAATTATAGCGCATGGATACTAAAATTAGAAATCAAAAATGGAGTCATTTAGGAATGCCCATGAATTGCCCACTAAAATTAGAAATAAAAAAAAACAGTTATTTGGGGAGGTCAAGGAAATGTCCGATGGTAAAAAATGGCCGGAATTTTGGTTAAAAATATTCAAAAAGTCTTGTAGATGCAGTTTTTGAATCATGTTTTTTTATGGTGGAAATGGATTAAGCGCCATCAAAAAAATCTAAAACTAATTTTAAACTTTTACTTAAATTTAAGAAAATTCTTGCCAAATTTTTTTAAAATAGAAGGAAATTTCCATAACTTTGCAGACAAAAGAATACGGCTTAAAAAGCAATCTAACAATGTATAAACCAATGTATACAACACCTATTTATGATGGAGAGCACGCATCATAGATATTCCCGCCAGGCAAAGGCACCATGCCAAAGATGCTTAACTAACTTGGAATGGGAACACAGGCAATAAATTTTTACGAACGTCACACGGATGCTCGAAGTAGGAACCCTAAAAAAAACAGAGAAAAATCTCATTCGTTGGGATGCCGGGTTTATATATATAGTAATGATGCTGATATACAATTCATGGAGTGAGTTGATTCCGTCCCAACTGACAATTTGAAAGGCAAGAAAGAGGATCGAAGGGGAGAGTAGAGAGGAGCTTTTAGAAATGGCATGCGGGGCCTGCAATTTCGGTAAGAAAAAATGTGTTCGAGGGTGCATTTTTGCACCATACTTTTGCTCGGGAAATATGGGTGCGGCGCGATTTCGGGCGATACATAAAGTGTTTGGAACCAGCAACTTCTCAAAGCTGCTGCAGAAGGTGCCGGAGGATAAACGAAGTGATGCAGTGGCCAGCATTTTGGCTGAGGCAGAACTTCGGATCAGCAACCCTATTCAAGGCTGCTTGGCCAAGCTTGTTGCTCTTAGAAAAGAGGTATATAGATTTTCATTTCCACTGTCATTTACTTCATCTATTTATTTTTTTTCTCTCCTGCGAGTATAGTCATCAAATTTGCTCATTTTGTGAGAAAAAGTTTGAAATCTGTGAATGACATACGGTTACTGTTAATAAATAATAATACTGATTGTCTTTTTATACCATAAGATTTTTCAATGAAATTCGTAGAAATCTATAGCTCTCGAATAAGCTATCTAGAGAATGGTTTTTGTAAAGAAATAAAAAAACGAGTTATAGGTAGTTAATTTGCAAAAGTCTAATGACTTGTTTGGAATTAATTTGTTAGATGGAAAAGTTAGAAATTGAAGCGGCTACTTGCGAGGCTGAGCTGGCTGCCCGTGACAGAATAAAAGAGGGTTCACTGAGTGCTGCTCATACACCGCCTCTAACCACAAACAACCCTTCTTTATTTCAAGAATATAATACTCCGCCACCACCTGTATCCACGAACAACCCTTTCCTTCAACACTATAGTCCGCCTGTGCCTACGCATGAGTGGGACATAATGGAAAATTCACTGAATGCTGCTCAGAATACGAACACACCGCCTCTCTCTTCTTTCTTTCCAGAGTATAATGCTGCTCAGTATGTCAACTACAACCAATTTCACACACCGCCTCTAACCGCGACCAACTTCTCTTTCTTTCAAGAGTATAATACTCCGCCGCCGCCTGTAACCACGAACAACTCTTTCCTTCCCCACTATACTCCGCCTGTGCCTATGCAAGAGTGGGACGTCGGTTCCCTGACTGCAAGTACAGCCCAGCAACAGTATTTTCCTCCGTCAGCCAACGCAGTGGGACACCAGTTCCCTGGGTAGAGGAGATCATCAACAGTATTCTACTCTGCCATCTGGCAGTTTTCCCGTGGGAGATGAGTTCGCTGGGTAGAGGCCAATGGAAGTGAACGCTTTTCAGTTCAGCCATGCCGCTCGCAAATGGTATCACACAAACATCATCAACCAGTTAGGAGATCATCACGTATTGAAATTGCATGTATTTTTCAGAGACTTGGGTTTCATTCTTGTCCGTATAACTTCGATGTTTCCGCATATAATGGCATTAGTTTATTGTGGTGTTTCATCAAATTTTCATTTCAGAATACAAAAAATCTTACTTCTCTTTCAAAAAGGTTGTATGGGTTTTTAATTCTGCATATAATGGCATTAGTTTCCTGTGGTATTTCATCACATTCTCATTTCAGAATACAAAAAAATCTTCTTTTTTTTCAAAAAGATTTTATGGGTTTTTAATTCTTATTTATTATTTAAATTTAATATAATAATTTTATTATAAATCTATGTTGTTTTCACCAAAATTCACTTTGTTTCCCCGTCTCGACTATGGGGTACTTTGGAAATTCTCTGAAATTTCCACAATTGGTTGGGGATTCCATTGGGGACTTGGGGACTTCTTCCACACCATGGGGTACTTTGGAATTCCTCTGAAACTTCCACAATTGGTTGGGGATTCCATTGGGTACTTTGGAATTCCTCTGAAACTTCCACAATTGGTTGGGGATTCCATTGGGGACTTGGGGACTTCTTCCACACCATCCTTAGGCCGTCCCTCCAAATATTGGGGATTTTTTAGCGTATTTTAGGACATTCCCCAATATCAAGCACATTAAACATTGGGATTTAATTTGAGCCTAGGTGAGGTAAGAGTCAAGCAATGGGGTGGGGTGAAGCCTTAGACCTCTAATTTGGGATTTATAATTAAATTTTAATGACTTATTCATGTTTACAATTTATGAAGCCTGAGACTCTTAATTTAGGATTTATAATTAAATTTTAACGACTTATACTCCATGAATTAATTTGCCATCAATTTGAACTTGTCTCTTTCTCCATCTCTGTGCAAACCTTTTCTTAGCATGAATTTTTGAAATTTCCCTATGCCATAATCACCATGACTTTAATAACATGTTAAATATATGCAAGAGACAAGCACCAGAGAGTATATGACATATCAATGTGCTACTAAATTCCTAGCTGTGTTGTCTATATACATAGCAAGTTCCATTATTCATTTTAGGAACCAGTCAACTAATTCCCTGGATACATTAACATAAACATCATTTACTATATATAATTTATTTCACTTTATGACATTATTACTTTTGTACATAATATTTGTTACTCCTGAAATCAACATTACAATATTATAAGGTAAATAGACAATACTTTTTGTGCTCTGTAAATAATAGTGATATGTTATAAGGTAAATAGATGGGATGATAATACTTTTTGTGCTCTGTAAATAGTAGTGATTCTGAATGATTATGATATACATTACATTGATGACAAAGGTAAATAGACAGGAGGATAATACTTTTTGTGCTCTGTAAATAGTAGTGATTATGAATGATTATGATATACATTACATTGATGACAAAGGCAAATAGACGGGATGATAATACTTTTTGTGCTCTGTAAATAGTAACTTGATTCTGAATGATTATGATATACATTACATTACATTGATGACAAAGGAAAATAGACGGGATGATAATACTTTTTGTGCTCTGTAAATAGTAACTTGATTCTGAATGATTATGATATACATTACATTGATGACAAGTCTCGCAGGGATCTTAATTTCTAAACTCTTCATCTGGGAATTATAATTAAATTTCAATGACTTGTTCATGTTTACAGTTTCATTAAATTTTACTTTTAGTCTTTAAAGTTTTTTTGCTACTTAAATTTTGAAATGTTTCATCATGCATGTTAGAATGATTATGTAGAGAGTAGTAGATTGTAGGTTGTAGCAAACTAATAGTACTTCTCAAGTTCTTGACAATGGGCAATGATGAGAAGATTGTGATTCACAATTATGATTAGATAGTATTACACTTTAGTATTTTATTTTGTAATTTGAATTTCAAAATTAGTAATAGTTCTAATTTTTACATTTTAATTTATCATTCATATTTATGCTAAATTACTAAATTTTATTTTAATTTTAATTGTTTATATAAATATAAAAATTAGTTTCCGCACTTGTCGTCCCCAACCTATCGTCCAGTGACAATCGTCCGGTGACAATTTGGGGTGTGTTCTAGTCATCCAAAAACTACTTAATCGTAAACTCATCCCCTCATCCCCCAGTCCCCACAACCAATGCAACATTGTTATAAATATTCCAATCATTTTGAAGGAACTAAGGAGGTAGTCAATTTTCATTTTTGTCCCAACATTTAAGGAGGTAGTCAATTTTCATTTATGTCCCAACATTTAAAGGATTATATCATGATAAACCTAAACCATTTCATATGTTTAATGTTTTTATCCCATCAATTTAACATTATCTTGATGATTAGCCATAATAATTTTATATTTTTTTTAGTGTTTTAATTTAATCAATTTAATTTCTTTTTAATATATATTTTTTTGTTTGTCAAGTTCTTTGTAATCCTCGAGGCTTGATCTATGGCTTCTTGACCCAAGGGCATCTAATCCCTCAAAGTTATCAGGGATCTCACCACCACACTAGCCCTAAGCTTATTGGATTTTTTTAACATGTCTCCTTCCCCTAGCACATGCATAAGCTTACTAGATTTTTTTAGCATGTCTCCTTCCCCTAGCACATGCATAAGCTTACTATATTTTTTTAGCATGTCTCCTTCCCCTAGCACACGCACAACCACCCCATTTGATGTTGGGTCAACCACCCAATATTGCATGTCTCCTTCCCCTAGTACAAGTTCAACCACCCCCTAAGGTTTCATGTTGGGTCAACAACCTGATGCTAGGTCCCTTTGCTAAGAAAACACATCCTCAACTAATTGTGCTAATAAAACTTAACTCTATTTAATATATATATATATATATATATATATATATACTAACTTAAAAATATTACAATAAATTTGAATATTATTCCTACTGAATATAAATATCTATTTATTTAAAAAACTTCAGCAAATCAATAACAACTTTTAGAATTTCTTCGTATTTTTTTAATGCTCAGAAATATCTATTTAAAAAACTTTAGCAAATCAATAACAACTTTTAGAATTTCTTCGTGCACTTTCATTCTTTTAATTCTCAGTTTTCCCTATATTTTTAGAGAGCACTTGCATCTTGATTCGATTTTTAAAACTCATTTGTAGTTTTCTAAGCATGATATTAATTATAATATTTTATTTCTTCTAGCACACGCACAACCACCCCATTTGATGTTGGATCAATCACCCAATATTGCATGTCTCCTTCCCTAGTACAAGCTCAACCACCCCCTAAGGTTTCATGTTGGGTCAACCACCCAATGCTAGGTCCCTTTACTAAGAAAACACATCCTCAATTAATTGTGCTAATAAAACTTAACTCTATTTAATATATTTAAAAATTAATATATATAATATATATATATATATATATAAACTTCAAAATATTACAATAAATTTGAATATTATTCCTACTAAATATAAATATCTATTTATTTAGTAAATATCTATTTATTTAGTAAACTTCACCAAATCAATAACAACTTTTAGAATTTCTTCGTGCACTTTCACTTTTTTAATGCTCAGAAATATCTATTTAAAAAACTTTAGCAAATCAATAACAACTTTTAGAATTTCTTTGTGCATTTTCATTCTTTTAATTCTCAGTTTTCCCTGTATTTCTAGGGAGCACTTGCATCTTGATTTGATTCTTAAAACTCATTTGTAGTTTTCTAAGCATGATCTCAATTATAAGATTTTATTTTTATTAAAAAAATTTACACTTATATAGAATATTTGATTGAGGTTTTGGATTTTAATTATGAGAATAAATTAGAATTTAAATTATTATTTTGTTTTTAAATTGCAAATAAAATTAGTACATATGATGACTTTTATGTTTAATAGTAATATATATATATATATATATATATATATATATATAATTATAATTATAATTATAATTATTATTAATAAATGGTTTTTTTTAATACAAATGATTACACATTATATTAAAAAATTGTACAAGATATAATTATAATACTTATTATTATTATTATTAATAAATGGTTTTTTTTAATACAAATGATTACAAATTATATTAAATTTGTACGAGATCACAGAAAATATATGTGAAAATTATATATCCATAATGTTGAGTTGTAGTTTGGAAGTTTAAATGTTTCTGTTTTCTTTTGCCCAAAGTACAACAAAACTCAAAACCATATAAAACTTCCAAATACAAAAAAAAAAACTATAAAAAAATGAGCTATGGATGAAACCAACCATATTGAATTGTCTATTCTGAAGATTCAACTGGTATGTTGAGATCTACATCCCAGTGACACTCTATAATGGATGAAACAAACCATATTGAATTGCCTATTCTAAAGAGTCAACTGGTTTGTTGAGATCTATATTCTAGTGACACTCTAAAGGAGGAGAATTGTTTGGAGAAGCACTCCTGAACTTGAGATCCATGAGAATACCTCTTAATGCATCAACCTCATCTTCTAGATGGAACATTCAATCCTGGAGGGATGCAATTAGCTCAAAAGAAAGGCATGCAGAGGTTTGTTGCTGGTATATTTTGACTTGTAAATCATATAGTTCAAAATTAAGTGTTCATGCTTTTTCTTGCAATGGCTACAAACATATGAAGCCGAGGAGTCCGATGACTCAGAAGTATCCATGGGGTTGGAAGAGCTCATAATTTCATTCAAAAATGGCTTGCAGAATTGACTAGATTGAGTACTTAAATAGAATTTAGGGAAGGTGGTAGGGAATAGGGCCCAAGCAGGAAGGAGTATGACATCAACCTAAAACCTTGAAATAAAACAAATAAATCCTATGCACCAGTGCCACTTCCAATTGACATAAGTATAATTTTCATGACCACGAATAAACTCGACTTTCGACAATAAGTGACTAACTTCCTCAACAAGAAAGAGTATATACTAGAAAGAGAATATCTCATAGCAAGGGAGAGGCCGACAACATCCCAATATTTCACATTAATAAGAGAACCAAAAATTAAGCAAATTGCCTTAATTCTCGAGAGGATAGTAACCCAAATTATTTTACCACAATGATGAAAGGACAAGAGAAATTTCCCCATCAGAAGGAATCTAGTAGAGGATGTCAATGCTCATCACAAAGCTTCCAATTAGACCACTTCTAGACCCCACCCATGGAATAAAAGGATTTTATTCCGAACACAATAATAATTTCCAATTAAGGCACCATTTCCATTCACATAACTTAAATGATATTATACCTCCTCGAGCTAATTTAATCACATCCAACCTTGGAACATTCAAATTGACATCAACCACTTCAGTACTTTCAGACAAAGAGGCCATCATAATTTGGGCTATTTTGATTAAGCAATAAGTACTATTACAAACATATATTTCTTGCACTGGATCAAATTTATCCATCATGCTTAAGTGACTCCAGCTGTCAGACGATGCCACAATGAGCTGAGATTTGACAAGTTCAATAATCATGCTTAGGAAGGTGACTCGAGGAGCTTGCATGATTGGAGATAAATTTTCATCATTGTATTTGATGGGAGAATTCATATAAGGGAACCAGGAAAAAGAATAAATAAGGGAAAAAATGATGGGAGGGAGACCAAGGGGGTGATGCATCGAAACTTAGGGAATTGGCACAAACCTTTTGATACCACTAATTCTAGCTCACCTTCCATAAGTTGGCAGGCCTTATTGGATTCAAAATTTGCCTCTGAGTTTGGGTTTCTAAGGATGTGAAAGTAGGAGGAATGTGAGAATAGTAGGAGAATACTTATGTTATGATAAAAAAGAAGACATAATGTGTTATCTTTTGGAAGAGTATAAAGTCTCAAATAATAGTTGATATGGAAAGAGTCACCCAGAATAATAAGGTCTACGATGCCTTGATCATAAGCCAAAGATAGTTTCATTAATAGCCCATACATTTAATATTGGTTGTTAGATTTCCGACCAATGCCCCATAAGTATTAGTTCATAATAATTCATTCGATATCAAGTAATATACCTCCCCCTCTCATCGCCCCTAGGTTTTTGTTTGATGCACCATCAAACTAAAGGATTTATCTCGATCTCTTTAGCTACCGAATTTAACCAAGATCTTTTATTTATGTGACGTTAGCAGAATTTCATGTGAAAGAGTATGAAAAAACCACATGTGCATACCTTAAAGAAGAGAAAACATAATGAAAGTCATCAAATCAAAGAACACACACACATTAATAACGGAGTTCACCTAGTGTGGGTTACTTCTTCGGGCTCGGTGTCAAGAGTGGGAAGGACGCTTCATTAAATGCTCCACAATGATGATGAGTACATGGTAAATTCTTTTCCATTCCCTCTACTAGAGTGTCATGTCTCTCCACGAGATGCTCTCCTATAGGAACTCTCACTCATATGGGCCCTCCTTCAGCATGACAAGATAATAAATTCTCACATGACATGGCATACAAGTATCCTTCAACATAATGGTAACAAGGATCTCGACAACAAAACATAAACTTAGAAAATCAAAAGAAAGACGTGGCATCACTACTTCATATACCTCCATTTTCCAAAATGATTTGAAAATGCAAAGCTCAGCTGCAGAAACGGACATCACCGTTGAATTGGTGGTGCAAAATCATGTCAAATGACTGTAAATTTGGCCCCTTTCTGACACCATCAAAGTCTGGACCCTCAGGAATCTCGAAGATTCCTTCCTAAAGATGGGCAAAAAATTCGTAGCTCGAATGAAAATTCTGAGCACACCACTACGCTCCTTAGTAAATTCTGAGAAAAATGAGTATAAATTCGACATCATTCTGCCTTTGTCGAAATTCAGTCTCCAAGGGAATCTAAGGATTCCTCAAGATTCTATAAAAATGAATGTTCTCAAAAGCTTTTATCTCGAAAAATGTGCATGGTTCCTGGTTCCTCCATGTCACTGTGTCAGGGTTTCGCCCTGGTGCGCAATATTCCCTTCGACCTTCGTTGGCCCTCGGCAATGAGAAATTTTGGTTTATATAAATGTTTTTAGGTGGACTTTATAAAGTTTCTTTCCTCACATATTAGTTAGCTCGGTAGGATCCCAAGAGCTAGCATCATATCTGCTTAACTTTGTCTATTGTCTTTGAAGGCCTCACATTCTAAAATGAAATTCTTTTCTGTTTCCACTTTTCTAGAAGAACAAAAAATGCATACTCTTTCCTCCCACATTTCTTTTGGCCTTTTCCAACGCCCTATTTCACAACTGAGTTGATGAGAATTAGTCCTTAACTGAGAGATAAGAATTTTGGCTCTCCAAGAGATATTGGCCTTTATGTATGCTTTTGGTTGATGATTATGAATGGGTTTAAACACTTTAATATAATATTTTTTCTTTATCCTAGCTCCTTATCCCAAGTATGTTTGTGGAACTTATCCATAATAAAAGCTTTTCTCTTTGTTGTTTATGGGACAGGTGTTCAAACAAATATCCCATTTACTAAACTATTTGTTATTTTGTTGCATCCAAGTTGTTTTTTTGTTGCACAATCTGTCATTAAAAATAATTTTAGGTCATCTACTCTCTTCCATTTGCTCATTTTTTTTAAATACCTTATGACTCGCACCATAGCAATTGCTTCAATATATATGTAACCTTTGTGATCAATAAAAATATGAGAGTAATTTGTATTGTGTGTAATTTTTCTATCTCTTTCTATTTTTCTAATATAAGTATGAGAGAGTTAACCATTATTTTATAAAAATTAATATCTTGGTAGTAAAAAATATTTTGATTGGGCACTTTTATGTATTAAATATTTTATTTATTTTGAATGGTAAATATTATTATGAAATGGTTTATTTTGAATGGTAAATATTATTATGAAATGGAAGAGGTATGAATATGTAAAGTGTATTTTTATAATAGATTTAGTTGCAACCATCAAAAGGTTTGATTTTCCTGCAAAAAAATATTAAATGATAAATTTCATGGAAAAATATAGCATAGAGCATGGTGGTAGGACTTCTATTTCCAGTAATAATGTGATTTACTTCTCTAACATTATTAATGGTTTATCTGATCAAGAATTACACTTTCACTTGCTAGAGGAGATATAAAGTAAACATTATCATTCACTTCATATTTTTAAATTTGTGAATGAGTTGGTTGTGATAAAACAATAACAATCATAAAATAATGATAATGCATATCAATAGTTGTGATAAAAATAACGATAATACAATGAATACAATTTTTTGTTCGTCATTATGTTTTATTAGTCCCTGCCATCTGGCATCCGGCAGGGACTATAGTAATTGATAGGACCCCGACTTAGCATTAGTTGACCCCTTTGCTTCTCTGTTATACGGCGGTTAGAGCGCGGATATGCTAAGTTTCATTTGCACTCACTCTTTCGCCATCCTTCGCCATCTTATTTGGCCTCTTCCCGAGGCGGAAGAGGCCCGACCATAGCCTAAATTGCTATTTAGGCCTAGTTCCTTATGCGTGACCGTCAACGGTTTGCAGGCATTGGGCGATTAATGCTAGCATTACTTTGCGATGTTTGGGATTTTAATTAGGCGTGTTTAAACTTTTATACATTGCAGCGTATTTGGAGGCAGCATGGCAGCTGTTGTGCATGCAGGGGTTGTGCGTGCTACATAAATCAATATCTGTAACAGGCGGCATCTACAACCTGCTATGTTGCAGTTCATCTGAATTTGAAAGCCATATCAGGAAAATACTTTGCAGACTGCAATGAAGTATCTGCTTCTAACGTTGCACAAGAAACCGGTGGTTGTTCTGCTTCCTTGCTTTTGCTTGATCTGCTTCCTTTTCTGTCTTTGCATGTGTTACAGGTGGATGATGCAGCGCAGCTGTATTCCTGTTTATCAGTAGCAGGACTGGGACGAGCAGAACCAGAAGTTGCTGCATCAGACAGCTCCGAAAGCGCGCATATGCTCAATCTAAACTGGCAAATATTCTACACACAAAAGAGCTTGCGTTGAGACTCGAGGTAACCTTAATCTTGAGCTACGTTTTCCATAACCGCTCAAATTTACAATTTTTTTACAAGGAATAAACATTTAAACATACTACTGTTACCTGTGAGAAGTCCGTCGCGGTCTCTAGTAATTCTGGTCCTTACAATGCCTGGATGGATAGAATTTGCTGTCACATTGGCCTTCATTTTCTGCATTCTAGACGGAAACTTGTTATTTTTTGTATTTTCTTCTTGCAAAGACGCGTGGCGGAAACCAGACCAAGACCAAAAGCATGGCGTTATCGATCGAGAACCATGAGAAGAAGAAGCGTGGCAGGTACAATAACTATTGGAAGAGAGGGGTGTCGGGAACAGCAGAAACAAGAATAAGGTTTCTCCTTTCTTCCTTCCTCGAGCCCAAATCCCCCTACTCGGAAAGCTTCTTAGATTTCTTTTTTTATTATTCCCCATGTACCTGGAAGTGAAGGGCCTGTGAATGAAGTGATTAGAGCTTTCTTTCTTACCGCATTTGATCAGTCTTCGTTTGCTTATCCTTTAGCTCCTTCTTTGCTCAGGATCTGCTGACATAGGAGCCACAATTCCCTTCCTTTTCTTCACTGTTCTGCCTCACGTCAGCTACAGAGGCCCGAACCTGTGAGGGCTTTTACAACTGCTCGCGTTTCAGGTTTCAATATCCCTGATCACAGATGCAGTCTTCGTTTGCTTATCCTTTAGCTCCTTCTTTGCTCAGGATCTGCTGACATAGGAGCCACAATTCCCTTCCTTTTCATCACTGTTCTGCCTCACGTCAGCTACAGAGGCCCGAACCTGTGAGGGCTTTTACAACTGCTCGCGTTTCAGGTTTCAATATCCCTGATCACAGATGTTAGCCTGATTACAGAGGTTACACTAGTTTCAATCTTGTTGCTCGGGTTTCAGGTTTCAATCTCCCTGATCACAGCTGTTAACCTGATGCAACCTTAGGTGGCCTGCTGTAGAGCTTGCATGTGTATGCTAGGGAGAGAGGTGTTAGGCACATGGCCGTCACGTAGGGCCCACAAGGTGGATAAAAGTTTCGACTTTCATTTTTATTTTTATTGACATCGATTGGTTTTCTTATTTTTATTTAAATTTGAAATTTCATGTTGCATTGTCGTTTCTTAGTTGAGAGCTGGTACAGTTGAGAGCTTACCAGGGTTCAGCCCCATTGATTCACTCTTCGCCTCTGTCTCATTCCTTTTCGAGAGATCAAGGTAATTGGCACCAAACTTTGGTTCTGGGTCTTTGTTTAGATATGGCATTTTCATCTATAATCTTGTTGGTGGGTGTCGCTAATTCTCTAATTTTTAGTAATGGGTCTTTGTGTTTCGAAGCGGATTAACTATCTGTCCCTTTATGTAACTGCAACTAACTGATTAAATCTTTGCAAGTTATTAAGATTAGTATGATTTAGATTATGTATGTTCAGCATTTTAATTTTTGAAAAAAATCTGGAATCCCAACCGGTGCCCTCAATGGTTCGACCATGTTTTTTGGGAGATAAGCTGCCTCCTAAAACCGTATTCGCATGTGGTGGCCTTTGCCCGTCCTCATGGGTTCAGTCTTTTTCTGGGTCTAGCATATGCTCTGCGGTGTCATTATCCCCCATTGCTTGTATTTTCAGAAAGTAGCATGGTAACCATTGATCATTTTGAGGTATTTTCCAATTCTGGGGTGAACATAAAGCAGGAAGAGGGTTTGCTAGCCTTTAACAGTGCTGAGAACATTGTTCAGATGTAGTGTATTTAAAACCACCATGTGAAGAAATATGGATGCATTTTAGGGTATACATGAAATTTGAATGCTGCTCAAACCACGGGTTAACTCTATGGCCTGGACTCTGTCTGATATCTTTGGTTTACTCGTCTCTCATAAGATCAAGGGAATTTGCAATTCATCTAAATCCATGGTCTTCATCGGGCATAAAATATTTCTTCTTTAGCTCTGTAGGAGTGGTTTTGATCTGGTAGTTCATGGCTATATGTGCCACTGCCAATTGGTAGTTACAGGGCTCCGATTGCTGTATCAGTTGCAGATGCAACATAGCATAAACAATAGTTGAAATGGTTTGGCTGAGCTTTTTTTTACTTTCTTTGGTATTGGTTCTTTCCCTCACGACGAGACCGCAAATATGTATTTTCAATTTCTTTCCAGGTGCTTAAGTATATCCCTCAATCATTATACTAACTCATCATTTGTGGTTTATCAGCTCAGCAACTATTCTTCTTTTGAAGGGGTGCTGTACTGCAAACCTCACTTCGATCAGCTCTTTAAGAGGACTGGAAGTCTTGACAAAAGTTTTGAAGGTAAGTAGAGGTTTATGTTTGCCTAAATGCATTTGGCTAAAATTTATTTATTTCATGTCTGGAGTGAGGGTCCTCTGCCTAGCCTAATGAGAGAATTTGCCATTGATCTAATATTTCCTCAACTTCTTGTAGGAATTCCCAAAGCTGTGAAAAATGAGAAGTTGAATGATGGTGAGGTACAATATTACTCTATATCTCTTGGCAAGCTCTTAACCTGCAATAACTTATGATCATGTAGGTATCAAAGTATAATACATCTCTTGTCAGCTTACAGTGAGAAGTTACAAGGTTGTGACTATATAGACAGGCATGGAGATGCTGTACTGTTTTTATCAGCATAAAGAATGTTGTAAAGGACATTCAGAGTTGGTACATATTTCTATTCAAATATACATGTATAACTTATAATCATGTTATTGTTCTGTTCTTAAACAATATCGCTTTATGGTCCCGTCATTATAATTGCAATTTTATTTTGAGGGCAGAACCTATTATCAAACAACATTTGCTTGGCTGTCCCCTTACAAGTGTAAAGGGTTCTACATTTGGTTATTGAAAGTGTGAAGCGCAGTAATGAAATCTGCAAGAGCATCTTTATGATTAGATGTAAATCTAGATAGTCACAAAATCATATTTTTAGGTAGTCTCAAAATCGGATTTCTTTAATTCAGAAGGTTGTTTCCTGCTCTGCATTAACACCCAACAGGGTCTCTGCTTTGTTTTCTGGCACACAAGAGAAATGCCTTGCTTGTGGAAATACAGTAGTGGGTTTGATCTGGTAGTTCATGGCTATATGTGCCACTGCCAATTGGTAGTTACAGGGCTCCGATTGCTGTATCAGTTGCAGATGCAACATAGCATAAACAATAGTTGAAATGGTTTGGCTGAGCTTTTTTTTACTTTCTTTGGTATTGGTTCTTTCCCTCATGACGAGACCGCAAATATGTATTTTCAATTTCTTTCCACGTGCTTAAGTATATCCCTCAATCATTATACTAACTCATCATTTGTGGTTTATCAGCTCAGCAACTATTCTTCTTTTGAAGGGGTGTTGTACTGCAAACCTCACTTCGATCAGCTCTTTAAGAGGATTGGAAGTCTTGACAAAAGTTTTGAAGGTAAGTAGAGGTTTATGTTTGCCTAAATGCATTTGGCTAAAATTTATTTATTTCATGTCTGGAGTGAGGGTCCTCTGCCTAGCCTAATGAGAGAATTTGCCTTTGATCTAATATTTCCTCAACTTCTTGTAGGAACTCCCAAAGCTGTGAAAAATGAGAAGTTGAATGATGGTGAGGTACAGTATTACTCTATATCTCTTGGCAAGCTCTTAACCTGCAATAACTTATGATCATGTAGGTATCAAAGTATAATACATCTCTTGTCAGCTTACAGTGAGAAGTTACAAGGTTGTGACTATGTAGACAGGCATGGAGATGTTGTACTGTTTTTATCAGCATAAAGAATGTTGTAAAAGACATTCAGAGTTGGTACATATTTCTATTCAAATATACATGTATAACTTATAATCATGTTATTGTTCTGTTCTTAGACAATATCGCTTTATGGTCCCGTCATTATAATTGCAATTTTATTTTGAGGGCAGAACTTATTATCAACAACATTTGCTTGGCTGTCCCCTTACAAGTGTAAAGGGTTCTACATTTGGTTATTGAAAGTGTGAAGCGCAGTAATGAAATCTGCAAGAGCATCTTTATGATTAGATGTAAATCTAGATAGTCACAAAATTAGATTTTTAGGTAGTCTCAAAATCGGATTGCTTTAATTCAGAAGGTTGTTTCCTGCTCTGCATTAACTGTTTCCATTTATAAATAACTTCTGGTATGTGCAGATTAAGACACCCAACAGGGTCTCTGCTTTGTTTTCTGGCACACAAGAGAAATGCCTTGCTTGTGGAAATACAGTTTATCCCATTGAAAAGGTCATTATTTTTCAATGTTACCTTGTCCACCTTTAGGATTAGATTGGGCAACCTTGCCTGGTATTAAGTTAAAGTAAAGATGATACTGAATCTCAAAAGTATTTCCTGCTTGAAGCATAGAGAAAGACACTTTTGGTTCAGTCGTCAGCATGTCTTCATTATGTTCATAGTTATGGGTTTTTTGTCAAATGGTCAACAAAGGAGTTTCTGACTGTAAAATCTCAACTCAGGATTAATAAACTGTCTGGTTGGACATGCTCTTTTGTATTGCAGGTTTCTGTGGAAGGTGTGGGATACCACAAGGCATGCTTCAAGTGTATGCATGGTGGTTGTGTTATCAGTCCCTCGAACTATATTGCAATTGAGGGCAGGCTTTATTGCAAACATCACCATGCTCAGCTCTTCAAAGAAAAGGGCAATTATAGCCAACTTATCAAAAATCCATATGTCAAAGAAGTATCAGAGAATTCAGTACACGAGTGATTATGCAGCTGAAGTTTGAGAAAATTATCTTTGGTGCAATTATCCCCATTTGTTTGTTAGCAAGGTGCAATGTACAGTTTAACGTGACTATTGGGGACATTGGTCTTTGCACCAAAGAAAACAGAGGCTAGCACATAGCCTTCATAGGAAAAATGCTCTGTTCCTCCCAAGTACTCTACGAACAAGTTTATCAGATATGGACCTATATATGCTGCACAGCTAAATATGGCTGCAAACAAAGCATTGATTATCATTCCCTTCCAAACAGATGACAGAATGGCCTTTAGCATTGATGGGTTCTGTATATTTGTCTCGACCTTTTGGCAGCACCAGTTGGTTTCAAGTCCTCGATATGACTCTTCAGCAGTATCCTTGCCTGCAACATTTGGTACGTCATCAACCTCTAAAGTCTTCTTGTATCCCATGGCAAACAAGGGGTTGAGCCAATGGAATTTCATCAGGCTCCAAACATTGGCTCTGGAATATGGAGTCATTTAGGCCTACTTAAATCATTTAGATGACTGTGTGGATGTACATATGATTTTCTAGCACAAAATTTGATTAAACTTTTATGGGTACAATTATCATTGTTTTTTTTGTGTGATTAGATGAAAGAAAACATTGAAAGCTAGTCCCTGAGCAAGAGTTTTTTTTTTGAGCATGTGGCTAAGCTCCTGAATATGGTTGTGGGCAGTATTTACTTTCATCATCGATGGACAAGACAGTGAGATTGTGGGACATGCCAAGCAAGAGTTCTCTAAGAGTCTTTTCACACAATGACTATGGTAAGACCTGCTGTTCCTACTTCGGATGTTCCAGCAACTGGGTAAACGTTTATTCCGAATTTTCAGGCAGGCTCAACTTGACGCAGGGACTCGCTGCGTCGCAGCTTCCCTTGTTATATAAATAATCGATAAATGATCATCACTATTACATTTATGTTTAATGATTGTGTTAGTCAAATTAAATCAATAGGTTCATTGCTATAGCTGTGTCATTTTTATAAAAATGAAAAAGAAAATATATGGAATTTTCTTATACTTGTATTACTTTCATAAGAAAATGAAAATTTTATCACATGGAGTTTTATTGAAACAAGGTATGAAAAAAGTGAGAATGATGAGTGTTAGGGTTTAAGGGAAAAAACATATAAGTATGAATTAACATTTTAGGAAAATTGATGTTTAGGTTTTTGGATTTGATGTTTAGGTTTTTGGATTTTAAGTTCTGATATAAAAGAGTTTTTTGAAAATATTTTTATAATATTTATTTAAGGGATGGGATTCCATGCTTGAATTAAAGGAAAAATATGGTCATTTAATTTTAATAAGATTACTTTTAAGGAAGATTAAAATTTGGTTTTTTATTCTCTTTATCAAGTTGGGTTCATAATTTACTTAAGCCTAGCTACAAGACTAGAAATGGAATGAAACAAGGTTTTACCAATCTTACCAATGGTTTTAAGTAGATATGTTTTAGGGAAATCTTAGCTAGTTGATTGAATAAAGCGATAAGGATTCAATCTATGTAAAAAAAAATGTAGATACTCTTGTAAAAATTTATGGAATGTAAAAAGACTTTTATTTATGTTTATTATTGATTATAAAGACATCTTTCTACACACTAGACTTACTTAGTAATTTAGAAACCTTGGTGTCATCAATATGAGCAACAGTGAGTACTCAATATTGTTTTCTAATTTTATACACTTATCAAGTTTATTTAGGGATGGGATGAATCATTTTTTATTAAATGTTCCCTTACATCCATATTCAAGAGAGTTTCTCTCTCAAGAGATAATATTTAAATTCCAAGGATTGTATAATTTTGGATCAATGTTAATGTATTCATGTATATATTTTTCTTTTTTTTATGGAACAAGTGGAATGAGGTATTATTTGATATTAAGGAGTTTGTTACATTTTTTATGTTTTAATAATAGCCTAATCCTTGCTAACTTGTTCCTATATGTATGAAAGATAGATATGCAAATTACATACTTCCTCTAGAGATTAGAGGTTTTGGGATTCACCATTTATCACCTCACCAAGGATACACTTGGTTCCTCCCCTAGCCACATAATTTCTCAATGGTCTCACATATTCATGTCCAATAATGTATTACGTTTGTTTGTGCATTCAAGGAGAGGAGAGAATGTAGGCATAATTGGCAATCTCATCACATATAACTAGAAGATAATTTTTTGAATTTTGTTCCTACTATTTTGGACAATGTTAAATACATGAGTCTAATAATGATGATTGAGACCTAATTGCCATTGTGATGTAAGCTATTAACATTTGGTAGGGGTCAGTCTCTAATAATTAAGATGACCCATTCCTTGATAGTGTTCTTCTATTCACTAAACCTTGATATTTACGTATTATTTTTAAGGGTAAGTGATATGTTTATGCCTATTTGTGTCATGGATTATTTGTTATGGTGTTTAAGATCTTTGAGTTTTCATACAATGAGAAAAAATCTTTATTTTGAACATTTCCTATGCTTTTGATGTATATCTCTGTAGAAATTTTGAATAATTTAACACATATTCAATGGAGATTATCCTGATCATGTACTATTGCGGAAATCATACACAATACATAAGCTCCTCTACGTTGATCAACAATATAGCAGCATCAATAACAATAAAACATCAAGAGCATTCACACATTAACACAGTATGTATCCCGGGGAAAGCATCTCGCTAAAAACCCCAACTATCTGTATATTAATGATTTAGTCATGTAACATTACACAGCATAATACTTCTCACAAGTATCTCCACCTCTGTTACACACAATACAGCTCAGATCTGATCTTCAAATCTCTTCCACTGCTTGCTTGCCTCCACTGCTCAATACCTGCTCAAGAACTTATGAGAATGGCTCACCAAACTCGTTTTTCACCTGCAAAATAGTCACTCACACTTTGTTGGACGTGAGCACAAGCTATAATGTGGGCCAATACGTGAGCAAACTCATTGGCATACTCAATCCCTTGATTGTGCAAGATCTGGTGCACAACTATAGTCACAACTGATAGCAATCTAATTCTCTACCACCTGTCTCTGTTGAACTGAACATGCACTGACATGCAACTGAGTTAACTGATGTATTCATTAGTTGTATTATGAGTTAATAACTTGTGAATTAATTAATAACTAATTCACCCAACTCATCTCTAGTCTATTTGCCAGTTAGACTAAATACAACCAGTTTAACAAAGCTAAACTGGACACAACTCCATCAACTCCACCAAACTCAACTGATTGAGTTCTAACTGAAGTCATGCATGCAACAACTCAACTGACTCATAAGAAAAGTGTATTTCCTTCTAACAGCTGCATGTGCCACCTCTGTAGCTCAAACTGAAGTGCTCCAAGAGAATAAGATTAAGTTTATAGTCCAAATATTATTGTGAGATAATAATATTTGACTTTTCTATTTTTGACAGCTAGTCTAAAAATAGACTTTGATCACTCACACTATGATCACTCACACTTTCATCAAAAATAGAAGTCCATCTATTTTTTCCCAACTTGATCAATCATCCATAAACAGTAACCTGCAATCCATAGACATGATCCATATGTCTAAAAATAGACTTGCGCCAAAAATAGCCTGCGGGCCCACTTAGTGAAGGCGACTCTTTTCACTAAACTCCATCATCTTGTTGCAATCTCAACACTCCCTCTCGACAAGATATGGATTATCAGCAACCCCTATCCTGCCTCGGTGGTACTCGAATTTGCTCCTGGTGAGAGCCTTCATCAGAATATCAGCATCCTGATCCTCCGTTGGAATGTACAAAAGTAACATGATCCTCCGCTGCACACAATCTCTGATATGATGGTACCTGATGTCATCCATTGAGCTCCCTGCCCAATTTGCATCCTCCTGTCTGTACCAAGATCCATATCCTGATGTGCCTCTCAAGTGGATCAATACATGCTTGCCCGCCTTCCAGAAGAGCTTGGTAGGCTTAACCATAGCTTGTGAAAGCTGGTTAACTGCATAGCATATATCAGGTCGTGTATTGACCAAATACATCAGCAACCCCACCAACTGTCGATAAACAGTGGCATCCACTTCTTCTCCCGAAGTGGCATCCTCCTTCCTCCAACCTCCAGGAAGAGGAGTATCAACAGGCTTGCAGCCATTCATGTTGAACTTCTCCAGTATCTCCCGAGCATACTTGCCCTGAGAAACAAACAGTCCACCACTGCGCTACCATATTTCCAATCCCAGGAAATAGTGAAGGAGGCCCAAATCCTTCATCTCAAACTCTGTAGCAAGATCCTTCTTGCATGACAGTATCAACAGCTCATCACCCGTTAGAATCAAATCATCAACATACAGTACAATGATAAGCAACTTACCCTCCACCACAATCTGGTATAGGTTCGGATCTGCCTCGCTCTTGGAGAATCCAAGTCCTGTGAAATAGTTGTCTATCCGTGTGTACCAAGCACGTGGTGCTTGCTTCAACCCATACAGCGCTCTCTTGAGCCTGCACACTTGCGACTCGCTGCTGAAGACTTCAAAGCCTTCGGGTTGCTCAATGTACACCTCCTCCTCAATGACTCCGTTGAGGAACTCGGTCTTCACATCCATCTGATGAATGTGCCATCCCATCTGCGCTGAGAGAGCAAGAATCGTCCGTATGGAAGAATACCTTGTGACAGCTGCAAAGGTCTCCTCATAATCGATCCCCTCAATCTGTGAAAATCCTCGGGCAACAAATCTTGCCTTGTACTTCTCCACACTCCCGTCAGCTGCCTGCTTAACTTTGTAGATCCATCTCGAACCCACCACTGATTTCCCTTCCGATCTAGGAACAATCTCCCATGCACTGTTTCTGACAATAGAATCATACTCTTCCACCATGGCGTCTACCCATGCGGGATCCTCCACAGCTTCCTCGAAAGAGGATGGCTCAGTCACAACACACTTGCTCATCAGAGCCATGTATCTAGTGTACCGATCAGGTGACTGTCTCTGCCTGCGTTGGGCTGTAGGTGGTCCTACAACTTTCTCTGCATCTTGAGCCAGTCGCTCAGCTTCTGTCAAGCGCTTTCGCCCTCTGGTGGTTGGTGTTGCATGAGTGGTCTCTTCCACTCCATGAACCTCGTCCTGTGGCTGATCCACGTCCTGAAGCTCATCCTTAGGAACTAATAGCTCCTCATCTGCATGCAAGTGTAGCTCCCTCTCAAGCGAACACTTCATGGCTTTCTCCTCCTGAAATTTTATATCCCGTCGCACAACAGTTTTACCACTGTCTAGCAAATACACACGATAGTTGTGGGGCGTATCAGTGTACCCCACAAATATCCCAACCTCTGCGGTCGGCTCCAACTTCTTCCTGGCATCCTTCGTCACATGCATGTAAACGTTAGCACCAAAAATCCTCAAATGAGAAAGATCAGGCTTCTTACCAGAATAAGTCTCCTCAGGTGTACTCATGCCAAGTATCCTATGAGGACAACGGTTCTGCACATAAACTGTTGTATTGCATGCTTCCTCCCACAAGAGAAGGGGTAGGCTCTGATCATGCAACATTGCCCGTGCAGCACCCACAATCGTTCTGTTCTTCCGCTCAGCTACCCCATTCTGCTGTGGATTATGGGGAGCTATGAGCTCTCTACGAATCCCTTCTGTCTTGCAGAAATCCTTGAACTCGTCCGAGATGTATTCACCACCATTATCGCTCCTAAGAGCCTTCACCTTCTTCCCCGACTCCTTCTCGACCAGTGCTTTGAATTCACAAAACTTTGAATATGTCTCGCTCTTCTTCTGCATGAAGAAGATCCAGCACTTACGAGAGAAATCATCAACAAAAATCACATAATACATGTGTTTTGCTATCGAAGCAACTGAGAAAGGTCCACACATGTCTGTGTGAATTCTCTCAAGGATCGTAGTGGCGCGACTATCCTTCTCGTGAAAGGTGGCTTTCACAAACTTCCCCAAAGTACACCCCTTGCATTGATCTGACTGCGCAAGTGTGCCTTTAGGAAGCCCTGTAGTGATCTGCTGCAGTATCTTCAAGGCTCCATGGTGAAGGTGACCCAATCTCCTGTGCCACAACTCACCATCATCCCGACTCACCAATCCTTCTGCCTTGCCTGCCATTGCCGTGCATCCATCTACATGCAACTGATAAAGGTTCCTCACTCGAACCCCTATCTTCCGGGTCTCACCAGTTGTCTTGTTGCGCAGGAAGGCCTTTCCCTCACTGAAAACAACATCATACCCCTTGTCTTCTAACATCGCCACTGAGATGAGATTCTTCTTCAATCCTGGAACATGCATGACTTCCTTCAATACGAAGGGTTTACCAGACTCCCTCTCAAAGGAAATGGTACCGATATCGGTCGCACTGTATCTACCATCATCGCCCATCTTGATGTTCACTCCAAGATCTTTGTCCTCCAGATCAGAGAACAAATCTCTATCTCCCGTCATGTGAAAAGATGCACCACTATCCAAGAACTACACTGATCCCATCAAACTTGAAACCAAGCATGCGATCAATGAAAAATCAAGCTCAAATTGAGAAGCTAAGGCCTCTCCCCTTGTAGATCCAGCAGCTTGCTTGTTCTTCTTCTTCTGCAGACAATTTGTGGCATAGTGTCTGTGCTGGTGACAGTGAAAACACTTCACCTTGGACATGTCCTGCTTCTTGCCTTTCGCACCGGAATGAGAAGCTTCCTTGTTCTTCCCCTTCTTTGCTTTGGCAGCCAAAGCACAATTCTCTTCATCAGATACCTTTGATGAAGATCCATTCTCACCTTTATTGTTACTGAGTTTATCCTTGAGCGCCAGGTCGCTCTTGCTTTGGAATAACATTTGCAATCCGTTGAAATACATTTCATCAACACTGCTGCAAATTTGATTTCCACCAGCTCCAAACTCAACCGCCTCCGATCTAGAATTCGTGAGAACACAATATTTCTCGTACAGAGATTGACTGTATGGGAATTCACCGGATATCTCACCTTCCAAAAGAAGGATGAATCCAGAGGCTACTTGGCCCGATTACAGACTCTGCCTGAAGAAATAGAATGTAAACACTTCCTGAATAGTAGATCTGATGATCAACAGCTCTGATACCATGTAGAAATTTTGAATAATTTAACACATATTCAATGGAGATTATCCTGATCATGTACTATTGCGGAAACCATACACAATACATAATCTCCTCTACGTTGATCAACAATATAGCAGCATCAATAACAATAAAACATCAAGAGCATTCACACATTAACACAGTATGTATCCCGGGGAAATCATCTCGCTAAAAACCCCAACTATCTGTATATTAATGATTTAGTCATGTAACATTACACAGCATAATACTTCTCACAAGTATCTCCACCTCTGTTACACACAATACAGCTCATATCTGATCTCTAAATCTCTTCCACTGCTTGCCTGCCTCCACTGCTCAATACCTGCTCAAGAACTTATGAGAATGGCTCACCAAACTCGTTTTTCACCTGCAAAATAGTCACTCACACTTTGTTGGATGTGAGCACAAGCTATAATGTGGGCCAATACGTGAGCAAACTCATTGGCATACTCAATCCCTTGATTGTGCAAGATCTGGTGCACAACTATAGTCACAACTGATAGCAATCTGATTCTCTACCACCTGTCCTTGTTGAACTGAACATGCACTGACATGCAACTGAGTTAACTGATGTATTCATTAGTTGTATTATGAGTTAATAACTTGTGAATTAATTAATAACTAATTCACCCAACTCATCTCTAGTCTATTTGCCAGTTAGACTAAATACAACCAGTTTAACAAAGCTAAACTGAACACAACTCCATCAACTCCACAATCAACTCCACCAAACTCAACTGATTGAGTTCTAACTGAATTCATGCATGCAACAACTCAACTGACTCATAAGAAAAGCGTATTTCCTTCTGACAGCTGCATGTGCCACCTCTGTAGCTCAAACTGAAGTGCTCCAAGAGAATAAGATTAAGTTTATAGTCCAAATATTATTGTGAGATAATAATATTTGACTTTTCTATTTTTGACAGCCAATCTAAAAATAGACTTTGATCACTCACACTTTCATCAAAAATAGAAGTCCATCTATTTTTTCCCAACTTGATCAATCATCCATAAACAGCAACCTGCAATCCATAGACATGATCCATATGTCTAAAAATAGACATAGTCTAAAAATAAACTTGTGCCAAAAATAGCCTGCGGGCCCACTTAGTGAAGGCGACTATTTTCACTAAGCTCCATCATCTTGTTGCAATCTCAACAATCTCAAGCTATATAGCATTTATTGTTTTATTCTTGGATGCATATTAATAATTATGGCCAATAATATAGGAGTTGTCTTTAGCGTGACTTTTTGGAATTTTCGGTGCTGGAATCCGGTGGAAAATTTCGAGGAGAAATTTTGATTTGTGTTGTTTAAACTGGTTTTTTGACTGTATATATGGATTCATCACCTAAAAAACCCCTAAGGCACTTGGATTGTGCAGGGGTTACCCATCAAACTTGTGATTTCAATAAATTCCTACTGGATTTTAGAGAAATTAGACGAGAAAAGCTTCCAAAAAGTATCACTAAAGACAACTCAAATAATATACGCCCAATAGTAAAGTAATAAATACTATACATGTTGGAACCAATTGTAAAAAATATATATACATTCCATAGCAAATTAATAGATATTACACATATTGGAACCAACTTGTATAATATTTAATGTAATTATAAAAAATAATTCTATAAAGGTTGGCTTAAACCAACCTAAGCAGAATTAGAACCAATTTGTATAGTATTTATTACTTGTTCACACAACGCACATTATTTCTCAGCCCCAAGGGTTAGCTCAGTTGGTCAAAATCAGTGCCTCGCCGATCGGGAGATCACAGGGCCCATTCTGCCTGAAGCCCTTGGGGTTAGGCTTTGCTAGTGGGTCGCGGGGCTAGATTCCCTTCGGGATCGATTAGCCTAGATTTTTCTATGGACGTAGCGACCACTGTTGACCAAGGTGTCCGTGAACCACAGCCAAAAAAAACACACACACACACACACATTGTTTGTCATAATTACCAATGTAAATTTAACAATAAAGTATCCAACAATTTACATCATTGACATTCATTAGTTTGTTATAGGGCACATATTTCTTACTGTTAAAATTGGAAACTAGGGCCAAACTCCATATGGATCACCTTATTTATGGCAGCTGATATTTTTCTTTGATTCCTCTCTTTGAGAGGTGTAGGATTGATCTAAAGATCATCTGATTCTGACATGATATATGGAGATATGAATTTATTTATATTATTGACAAACTGTCAAGGTCGACCAGTAAGCAAAACAAACACTTTTACCCCCAGCTAAACCTCAACGTTGCTTTTAAATAGAGGAGACCTCAAGTCATTTGAGGAGGAAATCATTTCATGATCTCTCTCTCCACTTGTTTGGGTATGTCTTCTCACAAGGAGTATGTGGTGGAAAAAGAGATCTAGAGGAGCCCTAGCCGAGATCTAGAGGAGACCTAGCTGAGAACTAGAGGAGCCCTAGCTGCAAAGAAGGATCCTTACCTGCAGCTAAAGGAGGGACCCTAATATGTAGCCGAAGGAAGCTCTAATCTGCAACCAAAGGAAGCCCTAGCCACAACAAGGAGAACACTGGATAGTGAGGGCCTTTAAGGGTTATTTCAAGGGTACATTTAGAGGACAGAGCTTCTGGTTGAAGGGCCGAGGCGCTGTTCTTAGACGTTGAGTCTAGGAGGTACATTTGAGGGATTGCTGGAGGGTGGAAATTCCTCCTAAGAGGTTGTTGCAGACCTAGTTAAGGTCCTGTAGGGTGCCACAGTTGTTTTAGGGAGACAAGTTTATGTGTTGAGCTTTAAATTGCCGTAAAGGAGCAATGTGGAGGGCAGCATCCCATTGGAGGATAGACGCAACCAATATGAGAAATTCTAGGCCATTTTGATGGGTTGTTAGGGATTGTGGTTAGTTCCCTAACCAATCCCAGAATTGCAACATTTCAACAAGTTCAAAATAGTAGTGTTGGCATTCTTGTAGGCTAAAATGTTGTTGCATTAATGGTGGTTGGATACTATTTTGGAGATGTTTACTACAGGGGTTTCTATGTGCTAGGCCGTAGGCCGTAGAACCATAGCAAGGGCTGCATAGGGCAGTCTAGGATGTCCCACAACATCATAGCAAAGGGAGGAATTACTGAAGGGTATGCTGCAACTCTCTTAGGGGGTTTATGTTAGGTCCCTATAATACTGTGATTACCCCATTACTATTGTCATTGTATCCCTTATTGTTATTGTTGTGCCCCTATTATCCCCATATTTTTATTATTGTTCCCCATAGAATCCCACTATTGTTATTTTTGTGCCTTTGTATTATTATTGTTAGGTTGGCTTGGTTATATTGTGTCCCCTTAGACTCCTATATATAGAAATTAGGTTTTGTCATTTGACTCATCCAAGAATTTTTCATTTTTGTAATGTAAAGGAGGATTCCCCCTCGAAGAGGCTAAATTCTAAGGTGTTGATCTATCTCTTTATCTTTTTGTGAGCTGGTTTCCTAACATTTGGTATCAGAGCTTTAGATTCTAGGGTTTCGCCGCTCCAAATAGGTCATTGTGGCATTTTCGCTATAACTTTTTTTTGTGATGTTTCAGAAGTGAAAAAAAAAACCCATTTGAGATGAAATCGCGCTGAACCTTGGGTCTGAATTTCAGAGCTTTTCTCGCTATATTTTCAGAGATATGATCTGAGGAAGTTAGGGTTTTTGCAAGCTCTAGAATTTAAGCTAAAACAGGTCATTGTGGGATTTTCGCTATAACACTTTCTCTATGAAGTTTCAGAAGCTAAAAAAAAAACCCATTTGAGAAGAAATCGGTTTGAACCTGGCCTCCAAATTTCAGATCTTATCTCGCTATATTTTCGGAGATATAGTCTAAGGAAGTTAGGGTTTTTGCAGACCCCCGAATTACATTAAAAACAGGGCATCATGGGAAAATCATCATAAATGTCTCTCTAAGCATCAGATTGAAATTTCGTCAAAATGTATAGAAAGAGAATGGACTATATTGTGTATATTTTTCAGATCCAAAGGTCAAAACAATGACACGTGGCACTTCATACAAGTTTGCTCTTCTAAAAAGGTATATAATCAGGTCATCTTGGGAGATTGTGCATAAATCTTTCTTAAAGAATCCAATTTCGATCAGACTGGTGGCATTGGAAAGAAGACACAAAGGGCTATGGCAGGTCACGATTTCAGAACTGGAAGAGCTAAAATTACATAAATACATCAGATTCAATATCAGGCTCCTACAAAGTGAAAAAAGTTTGTAGTTTTTTTTTCAATTTTTGCATAAGCTTGGTTTGAAAAATAGTTTGAAGGAATTCAAAGGGCTTCATGAAGCTTTATTATCAGTAATTGATGCCCCAAAGAAAGAAAATGGAAACACCTAGTAAGCAACCTGAAAGCTCTAGCATGACTCATGAAGAAGAGGAAGAAATGCAACAAGATATATCAAAATTACAAGACCAAGTACAACAAATGTCACTCATGTTAGATTCGGTTTGGTCAGCCCTCCGTCAGAGATCAAAGCTCTTTGTGCATTTCAATTTTAGGTGTCCCGCTCCATCCACTCAGCTACATTTCACTAGGGACATGCCATGATCTGACGGAGATAGTCATGCTGGTCATTTTCCCTCATCTCTGGCCCCTGCTGGTTCAAGTCTTAGTCCATAATCACTGAAGTTCATGATAGTCAAGGTCTGGTCATATTACAGGACAAAGTCATTTTTATTATTGGGTCTAGGAAACCATCAATGTGGTCTTTGATAAACATGTCCAGAACAAGCCCTGCAGGCCAGAGGGAGACCTTATATAGCTGCGGTTAAGAAAGCTTCATCATCACCTGAAGAGACATCGACTCTTCTTCAAAACTCTGTTTTGAAGAAAAGTCAAACAAGGTCAACTATGACAAAATTTTCCAAAAATCGACAGTTGACATTTTCAAATGCAATCGTGGATTTCAAAGCCAGAGGCCCAGTCACACAGTCCCCGCAAAGAAATGCCGAAAATTTTATCATGAGAGCCAAAATTTCAAAGAAAAAGGGAAAAAGCAGAGTGTTTTAAAGTCAATAAAAAGTGCAAAACATAAACATTATAAAGTGGGTTTTAAAAGAGGAAAAAATTGAACCCAACTCATATATTTGTTTTGACCCAAAACTAAGTCATTGTGATAAGGAAAAGCTTGAGAGAGGCATTGTTGAAGAAAAGAGAGCTAAGTAGGAGGAATTCGAGTAAGGAGGGCAGATTTCTAGGTGGCGCGGCGCATACACCAGGGCGCGCGACGCACACGGAGGGCGTGACGCACCGGCAGCCAGCCCACAGTGAAAAATCAACAAGGGCGCGACGCACACAGCCAGGGAGCTCAAAAACACTTGCAAATTCGTTCTATATCCTGGTTGAAGGCTAGCAACCAAGAGGTAGGCTCGAATGAAACCCCTCCTCTGTAAATTTGGTCAATGGTTGGTGTTTCTAAGATGTCGAATGAGATCCAAATCATATTGGCCATCCATGCAAATAATCACCAAAGCAAAAATGATAAACGTGGTTTGCAAATTCGAAGACACCACCAAGGTTGCTCCCATCCCCTTGTCTCCTCACTCCTCGTCATTTGCCACCTCTATTCCACCTTGCCTCCTAAAGAAACCGCCCTAAAGCCCTCTCCCCTATTTTTCCAAGCAAATTAGCGTCGTTTGACAGTGCGCGGCGCACACACAAGGTGGCGCGGCGCACTGGGAGCCCGGCCACAGTGTTAACACTGCACTGGTGCGGCGCATACCCGGCGCGCGGTGCACAGGCCTGTGAGCCTAAAAAACCACTAAATTGCCCAAAATTGTTGTGAATGCCTATCAAAATTGAAAGATGGGGCAAGTACCTTCACTCTTGGCATTAAAATTGATAAGAATACCATGATTTTGGTGAGTATAAATACAATGCCAAAAATTTTTTATGAGCAAAGGAATACACAAAGAAAATAAAAAAACTAAGGTTTTGCTATAGTGACATTGTTGCTGAAGTATTCTTTTACCCCAACCCTATCAACTAATTTCCCTGTAGCATTTTCCCCTTACCATCACCCTAGCTACATTGTAATCATATATGTGCACCCCTTTTATCCCTATAGCCCAAAAAATCCCAAACCCTACCCCATCAAAACCATACCCCAAACAATCTGAAATCCCTGAGAAATTTCTCCTTTAAACCCCTATTCCCCTTTTCATCATTCCCCTCCTAACACTCCCCTATTTTATTGTCCCATTGGTGACATATTTTCAGAGCATTCATCAATGTCATTGGATTCAAAGTGCAGCATTAAACTCAGGGTATAAGCAGCAGTGATGGCATCATAAAATTCATTAGATTACGAGGGAGATACACACAGTGACACATCTTCAGGAGAGAGGGCCCATAGGAGACATCACCGGAGTGGCAGACATCTCAGAGACGAGAAAAACACCCTCACAGAACTACAGGCATGCCCACTTGCCATGTCTTGTTTCCAGCACTTCGCATGTTATGAATTTTGCCAAAGGGTGGCAAATGTCAGAGTACATCATGAGTTGGCCCGCCTTTTTTCACTTCATCTACAGGGAGGCCAATCTGTCCTGGCTGGGGTCACTTTCACCTTGACACCGGAGGCTATATCAGTGGAAACAGGGATACTTAACGTTAGGGAGCAGTGGCATAAGAAAAAGAAGGTGGAGAGGCATCACTATGAGCCTTACATCAAGGACAGTTGTTTGAGCCAGCTCACCAGAGTCTTTCCATTCAGGTTTTTGAGGGACGAGTATGCCCCACTCATGAGATTGATCATGAAGTATTTCAGTTGCGAGCGGAGGTTTTCTCGCCTTTACGCCTATCACATCCGCTTGCTCATGCACTTCACCAGGGTGCACATGATGAGCCTCCCATTCTTCATCTGCAACAACATTGAGAAGATGAAAAACTTCATGCAGCGCAAGACCCCACAACAGCAACTAAATAGTGTCTATAATTTTTCTCTCATCCGGATTTTAGTGGACCATCAGTTGCGATTGCAAGGTATTGCTTGGGAGGACTTCATCTCCTGTGATTTCTTCAGCACTCCACCGGTGATATCAGAGGCGGAACATGAGGTGGGAGGTCCTTCACATCAGTTTGAGCATGATACAGGAGGTCCTTCACATCAGTTTGAGCATGAGGTGGAGATTCCTTCACATCAGTTTGAGAGTCATGAGACTGCCACCATGCTAGTATACATCACATACCAGAAGGGCAGTAGACCATTGTTCGCAGCAGCTAGGCGAGTGTTATCTCCACCCGGGGTGGAAGGGGCCTCGCTTCCGACATCAACACCCTAGGAGCAGAGTAAGGGCAAGGATTCAGTGCAGGAGGAAGGGCCATCAGGTGAGCAAGAGACTGAGTTTTTTCTCCTCCAGGATGATGAGACAGATGCAAAACCCACCAATGAGGAGCTTATAGAGATCATCAAGGAGCAGCAATCAGAGATTGAAGACTTGACCATTGATTTAGAAAGGTCCAAGTGGAACATGAACTACTTGGAGTGGAGAAAAAAGCAGCTTGAAGACCAACAGACGATCATGGAACTGCAGAACATCTGTGAACAGCGCCAAGCTGCTCAAAGAAGAAGGGTTCCGCTCACCTCTTTGGAGCAAGAAATCAATGAAGACCGAGAGTCCAACCTTGAGAGGGTCAACATGCATTTGGAGAGGCTGTTGGACAAAGCAAACAGGGAGAAAGACATGCTGAGGCACATGACTTATCACTACCAGGCCCGCAACATGAGTTCCAAGGCAAGAATCAGGAGCCTAAAGGCAAAATTAAGCAAAGCGAGAAAAGAGGCAAAGGAGGCAAAGGAGCGAGATCGGCTTCGAATCTTATCTGAGGCTTCCTTGGCAAAGCAAAGCACTTCATAGGGAACCTCCAACCCAAATTTCAAAAAAATTGGGCAAATTTTGGTCACAGGCAAAATTTTTGGGCACAAAACAGGAAATTTCTCCCTGTGCGTCGCGCCACTGGCGCGACGCTAAAATTATAGCACTCCAATCGAGGAATGGCTTGCATATTTGGATTCAGCATCGAAAAATATGTCTACTGGTGTCCGGGCAAGAAATTTTGACAAGTTTTGTGTCTCCTAAAGGTCAAAAAACACCCAAAAATGGCCTCTCTGCCACTTTTTGGATACACAGAAAGCAGTCTTGGGAGAATGAATTTTTGGAGGGACAAATGAGCTTCAAATTAAAAAATTCCAGTTGGGTTAGAAATTAGACAGGACAGGCTTTCCAACAAGCCCACTTAGGAACATTTTGGACACTTTCAAGTGCCCCAAAACAGGCTCCAAAGTGGCGCGATGCACAGGGAATTTGGCGCGGCGCACAGGGGAAAAAACTGCCAAATTGCTCCCGTTTCGCGAAATTTCGGGTCGCGACTTCTCCAAGTGGGCCCGGTCCTCTACTCTTCATTTTTTTGGCACCAAAGGCAGCTTTTAAAGAGTTTTCTCTCCAGGTGGGCATCTATCCAAGTGGCAAAATAATGCAAAGGGTCACCCCAGCCAAATGTCATGCTTGAGAGCGCTGCACCTGTAGCTGATGGTTGGCTCTCCATCTCCTTTTCGAAATGATTTGGGTAACTTCCCAACCCCTGGGTGTTCCATCTCTTCTCTACACTTTCTATATATTGTAAGCAAGTTATTTGCAAAGGTTTGGCTGGCTTGTAACTTCTGGGAGATTGTGGGAAAGAAACTATGCTTCTGCATTGTGTATATTTTGACAGAGAGTTAATGAAAGGCTATGGCTCTATTTCATGAGATTCTTGTGGTTGTGAGTGTAGAAAATGTGTTCTTATGTTCCATATGTATCTTGTTATGTTTCATAATTCATTTCATGTTTCATTTCAGTGAAATTTTCTAAGTGAGATTAGGTAGAATTCAATTTATATTGCTCTGCCTGTGGGAAAATTTCATGTGCAGTGTTATTCTTCTATTGAAAAGGATTCATGCGACCATGCCCTTTTCACTATCTTCAGCAATCTTTCCATTCCACATCACCTTAAGTCGAAATTTCTGCGCTTCCCACCTACCTTGCCTCACGGAATAATCTGTGCCTTCATTCTCAATTCTTTGTTCTTTGCTAAGCACCAGTCCCATATACATCCCAGAAGCTCGGTCACTTCAAAAATATTTTCCAAAATCCTTTTTCACTTACTAGCCTAAGGTAAATATTGCATTGCAAGTCATCTCAGACCATTTTGCCTATCCATTCGCTGAGCATGACTCGGAGAGAGCCCTCCCCTGCTCTGGTAGGGCTAGCTACCAGACTAAGCGTGGTTTGTGGTTACCCTAATTTTTGTCTTCTTCAGCCTAAGGCAGATTTAGGTGATAACAACTCACACAAAAAGTAACAGAAGCTAAGATGGATGATTTAAAGAAATACGTAGAAGCTAAGATGGATGGTTTAAATAAAGATGTGGAAGATAAGATGGATGGTTTAAAGAAAGGTGTAGAAGCTAAGATAAATGGCATGGAAGATAAGATGGATGGTTTAAAGAAAGACGTAGAAGCTAAGATGGACGACATGGAAGCTAAGATGGATGGCGTGGAAACTAAGATGGATGATTTGAAGATAGGCATGGAAGATTTGAAGACAGATTTGACAAAGTTTCTACAAGAAATGCTTATTAATGGCGAAAGGGTAGTAAAGGAAACTCATGATGAGAACAAAATAAATGTTAATCATGATTTCATAGACTCTAACATTGGATCGAATAACCACCATGTTCCAAAGATCGATATGAGGAAGTTTGATGGCAAGGATCCCGGAACATGGATACTACAGATGGAGCAATTTTTCGATCTCCATAATGTGCAAAACACACAAAAGGTACGCATTGCAACTTTATATTTGGAACCAAATCAGTTTGTATGGTATCAATGGCTTTTCTCTCGTAAACAAATTGTCACTTGGGCTATTTTTACAGATGAAATGATAACACATTATGAGGATACAAAAAGCAACACTTTTTTTAGCCAATTGATAAATCTCAAACAAAAGGGTTCAATGATGGAGCACATTGAGGACTTCCAAAAATTGAATATAAGGGTAAAAGATATTCTAGAGGAGCATAGGATTGATATGTTCATAGGGACTTTAAAAGATAGCATCCAACATGAGGTTCGCCTTTGGGAACCAGATTCATTGGAGAAGGCATTCAGGTTGGCAAGAAAAATGGAAAGCAAAATTATGGCAACAAGGAAGCCTACCACTCACAATCATAAAGATGGAAGTTTCGATACCCCTAGCCATCCACCACCTACAAGGTTGACACCACAACAATTGGAAGAAAAAAGAGCAAAAGGGCTTTGTTACAGTTGTGATAGCAAATACACTAAAGGTCATAAGTGTGCCACGAAGAAATTATTTTACATAGATTGTGAAGAGGAGGAAGAAAAGGAACAAGAAACATTAAAATAAGAGGATATATACCAGGAACAAACCCTAGAAAAAGAAGAAATGAATCCGACCATATCTTGTAATGCATTGGCTGGAATTACCACTCCTCAAACTATCAAGATAGAAGGGCATATCAAGAAGAAAAAGGTAATAGTGTTGATTGATTCAGGAAGTACCCATAATTTTACTCATTATAAGATAGACAAAGAATTGAATTGCTTCCTATATCTAGCACCAGAGTGTCAAGTGATGGTTGCAAGTGGAGGAACCATAAATTTCTCAGGAAAGTGCCATATATCAAGCTATCCATGGGAGAATATGTATTGAATAGCCCAATGCTTTCCATTCCAATGGGTGGTGCTGATGTTGTACTAGGAGTCCAATGACTACAATCCTTGGGTACAATAGCTTTTAATTTTCATGAAATTCTCTTTAGAAGGAAATGAAATTGAATTAAGGGGCATCGCAGGGAAACCAGGAAAAATAATCAGCTCTAATGGAATCACAAAGCTTCTAAAGAAAGAACAACGAGGCATAATTACACAATTATATTCACTAGAGGTTCCCACATCGAAATCATCCATTTCTCTAGATCTCCAAAAACTCTTGGACAATCATTCCAAGGTATTTGAGACTCCCAAAGGCCTCCAACTTATTCGTGATCATGATCATGCTATCAATTTGATTCCAGGAAGTGTTCCTCCAAACATTAGGCCTTATAGATATCCCTATGTCTGAAAGAGTGAAATTGAACGTATGGTTGCAGAAATGCTCTGGTATAATTCAACCTAGTCAAAGTTCTTTCTTTGCTCCAGTAGTATTGGTTCACAAGAAGGATGGATCATGGCGCATGTGTCCAGATTATAGGGAGCTCAACAAGCTCACTATTAAAGATAAATTTCCCATTCCTGACATTGAAGAATTATTGGATGAATTGCATGGATCAATTTACTTCACCAAGTTGGATCTTTGTTCAGGATATCATCAAATCAGAATGAAGACTGAAAACATTCCAAAAACAGCATTTAGAACTCATGAGGGTCATTATGAATTTTTGGTCATGCCTTTTGGCTTTACTAATGCACCTTCTACATTTCAAGGTTTGATGAATTCCATTTTCAAACCCTTCCTTAGAAAATTTGTGTTAGTATTTTTTGATGATATACTAATCTACAGCAAGTCTTGGAAGGATCATGTTGAACATGTTGACAGGGTGCTACAACTATTGAAGGAGAAACAATTATATGCAAAAATATCCAAATGTTTCTTTGGAGTACAAGACGTGGAATATCTGGGTCATATTGTATCTCGTGAAGGAGTTAAGGTGGACCCTAGAAAAATTAAAGCCATTAAGGAATGGAAAATCCCCACATCCATAAAGCATCTACGAGGATTTCTCAAGTTGACAAGGTATTATTGCAAGTTTCTTAAGAATTATGGGAGAATAGCAGCACATCTAACAACATTATTGAACAAATATGCATTTTCATGGACTCCAGAAGCAACAAAGGCCTTTGAACATCTTAAAGAGGCAATGTGCCAAGCACCGGTCTTAGCTACATCGGACTTCACAAAAACCTTTATTGTGGAATGTGATGCTTCAGGAAATGGAATTGGTGTTGTTTTAATGCAAGATGAAAGACCCATTGCTTTTGAAAGTCATCCAATCAAGGGAAAGTTTTTACACAAAGCTATTTATGAGAAGGAAATGTTGGCAATACTACATGCACTTAAAAAATGGTGACCTTACCTAATGGGAAGACACTTCAAGGTAAAAACGGATCATGGTAGCCTTAAATACTTTTTAGAACAAAGATTATCCTCTTAAGAGAAACAAAAGTGGGTCACAAAGATGTTGGGTTATGACTTTGAAATAATCTACAAAAAAGGGAAGCAAAATGTGGTGGCAGATGCACTCTCAAGAAAGGATGAGGATGTGGAAGCATTATTGTGCACCATTTCCTACTATCCAACCAGATTGGATAAACGAAGCAAGGGAGGAATGGAAGAATGATGAAGAAGTATGGGCACTTATTCGAAAGTTACAACAAGATTCCATTACATTTGATACATTTAACTGGCAGAATGATTCGTTATGGTATAAAGATCGCTTATACCTCTGTAAGAATTCGCAACTCAAACAAAAGATTCTTATGGAATTTCATACTTCTCCCTTAAGAGGGCACTCAGGATTTTTAAAAAATTACCACAGGGTTAAGAAGGAATTTTTTTGGGATGGCCTTAAATTAGATATTCAAAAGTTTGTGGCGGAATGTTTGGTTTTCCAACAAATTAAGGTTGAAACAATTAAGACCCCGGGTCTATTACAACCTTTATCCATTCCAAGCCAACGTTGGGAGGAAATTTCAATGGATTTTATAACAGTTTTACCCAAGTCTGAGGGAAAGAGTGTCATCATGGTGGTAGTTGACAGACTTACCAAGTATGCACACTTTTGTACATTATCACATCCATTTAAATCCAGTACAGTTTCTACTACATTTATGGAAACAATTCAAAAGCTACATGGAAACCCAAATATTATTTTAAGTGACAGAGATCCCATTTTCACTGGAAATTTTTGGACAAGATTATTTTCTTGTCTCGGTCCTCAGTTAGCTCATAGCTCATCTTATCATCCTCAATCTGATGGGCAAACTGAGATAGTAAACAAATGTTTGGAAGGATATCTTCGTTGCTTTGTATCTGATAAACAAACACAATGGGTCAAATGGTTGCCTCTGGTCGAATGGTGGTATAACACTTCCTTCCATACAGCAAAAAAAATGACCCCATTTATGGCACTTTATGGATATCAGCCACCATCCATCACATCATATTTAAGAGAAAATTCTAAGGTTCAAGCAGTGGAACATCACATCGAACATCAACAACAGGTTCTCCAACTCTTAAAGGATAACCTCGTGTTGGCACAGAATAGAATGAAACAACAGGCAGATCAACATCACATCAAAAGAAGTTTTGATGTAGGTGATTGGGTATTCCTACGGCTGCAACCATATAAACAAATGGCCCTCAAGCAAGCTAAGAAGGATAATAAATTATCACCAAAGTATTATGGTCCATACAAGGTGTTGCAAAAGATTGGTACTATGGCATACAAATTGGAGCTTCCTGTAGCGTCTCGAGTGCACCTAGTTTTCCATGTTTCATGTTTAAAGAAGGTTATAGGCGACAAGCTCCCAATTCAAACAATATTGCCAGAACTTGACGAGGAAGGAAAAATTTTATTTGAACCGGAAGCAGTCACAGAAACAAGAATTCAACAGCTACGAAATCGATCAATTTCGAAGTATCTTATCAAGTGGAAGAACTTATCCGCTGAAGATTCCACATGGGAGGATGATAATTTTGTACAGAAGCATCCAGAACTACTCAAGCGTTGAGGACAACACTTTTTTGAAGGAGAGGGGCATGTTAGGTCCCTATAATACTAGTGATTACCCCATTACTATTGTAGTTGTATCCCTTATTAATATTGTTGTGCCCCTATTGTCCCCATATTTTTATTACTGTGCCCCATAGAATCCCTCTATTGTTATTTTTGTGGCTTTATATTATTATTGTTAGGTCGGGTGGGTTATATTGTGACTCCTTAGACTCCTATATATAGAAAGGAGGTTTTGTCATTTGAATCATCCAAGAATCGTTCATTTGTGTAATGTAAAGGAGGTTTCCCCCTTGAAGAGGCTGAATTCTAAGGCGTTGATCTCTCTTTTCTATCTTTTTGTGAGCTGGTTTCATAACAGAAATAACCAAATATAGTTTGAAAGGAGAAAAGGCTCAATGGGTTCCTCATCCCACTTCCCGACTGAAGACAAGCTCCATGGAAAGTCTGACTATCACAAATGGAAGATGTCCCTTGATCTGACAAAAGTATTGGATTATGTGAAGGGTAAAATCCTTGAGCCTCCATCAAAGTAAAGAATATTATTAGAGATTCCATTGGCAAGCGTCTAGTGGATTAAATCTCTGATTTAAACACCTCCAAGGATATCTACAACAGATTGGTAAGCATATTCAAGGTTAGTGATGCAAATCAATTTTTTTTTCTCAAAAATAAGCTAAAGGATATTAAGAAGGGAAAAGACGAGGATATTCAATCCTACTTCTTAAGAATCACTGAAATCAAGAATGATCTTCTTACGATTGGAGAAATCATATCTGACAGGGAACTTACTATCACTACCCTTGGAGGGATCCCACCTAAGTGGTATATATTTAGAACCACTATTCTCGATAATGATCGAATTCCAGGGTTTGAAGAATTAATGTCGAGATGCATTCAAGAAGAGACAAGAATGGTGGATAAAGAGATGTCTTTTAATAGAGGCAACCCCACTGCATTCTCTGCTCATGTTAAAAGGAGAAATAATGCAAGGTCTAAAGGTCATTTCCATAGAAATACTGGATCTAATGGAGGAAGGAAAGGAAAGTTCTTTGCCTGCAATAAGTTTGGCCACTATGCAAAGGAGTGTCCAAATAGAAGGGACGCGTCACATGATGATGATCACAATCATTCCAGGGGAACCTTCAACAACAACAATCGAAGGAATGACAGGTATAATGGAAAAGGATAAAGGAATGTGGGACATCAAGGAAATGGTCGACCCTCCAAGAAAGCAAGGAACTCCAGGTATGAAGAATCAAATGTTGTTAACAATAAGAAAAAGGAGTATTATCTTGTATCAGCCCTCTCCACTACCTCTCCTCCGGACACTTTGGAGAGTTAGCTTATTGATAGTGGTGCTTCAAGGCACTTTACGGGATACAAGCAAGCTCTCTCTAATCCGATAGACAAGGAAACAAATTTGGAGATTATTCTTAGATATGATGCCACATACCCCGTAAAGGGTGTAGGGAATGTTACTCTTCAATTGAATCATGGTAACATGATTCATTTACAAGAATTTATTTATGTTCCTAATCTCAATAAGAGCTTGGTGTCCATTTCAGCAATGGAAGACAAAGGTTACAAGGTGGCATTCATCGATGGAAAGGTACATGTTTGGAAAATAAATTTTAAAGATACTTTTACTCTTGGGTTTAGGGTTGGCACTTTGTATCAAGTTGCAGGAAGTCCATTTGGGGCCATGTCTTGTGACACATGTCTCCAATTTGAACTATGGCACCAAAGGTTTTCCCATCTTCATTACAAATCCCTACCCGATGTGAGACAGGTGGTGACAGGGATGCCCGAGTTCAAAGTAGAGCATGAAGGTGTATGTGCCGAAGGAAAAATTACAAGGGGACCATTCCCCTCAAGTAATAGCAAGACCAGATATATTGTAGTTGGTCCACTCCGACATATCTGGTATGATGCCTGTAATCTCTTGGAAGGATGAAGTAAACACCTAGTTCCGTCACTTCAAAGACTATGTGGAACAACCTGAGGGATTTGAGGTTCATGACCGAGAATCTCATGTATGCAGGTTGAAGAAATCTCTCTATGGCTTGAAGAAAGCACCCCGGGCTTGGTATGAGAGGATTGATAGATATCTGATGAAGTTGAGGAGTGAAGTCGATCCAAACCTTTATCTTAAAGTTGTGGATGATAAACCTCTCATACTAGTACTTTATGAGGACAACCTCTTTTTGACAGGTGCAGACCCTCTCATTCACAAACATAAGAGGGAGTTGGATTCCAAATTTGAGATGAAGGATCTAGGGCTGATGCACTAATTCCTAGGGTTGGAGGTCTGGAAAAAGCCAAGAGAAATTTTCCTATCTCAAGTAAAATATGTTGTGAAGATATTGGAAATATTTGGGATGGTGGACTGCAAGCATGTGACTACCCCAATGGATCTTAACTTCAACAAGTTATGTGGTAGTGCTGCCAGACCCAAATTGGGAAATGATTCTAAGTATCGTCAACTCATAGGAGCATTGATGTTCTTGGTGAAGTCTCGTCTAAATATATGTTCTGCAGTTAACACGTTGAGCCAATATATGGTTGAGCCTCATCACTCACATTGGATTGGTGTCAAGAATCTTCTGAGATATATTTGGGGCACAATCACTCATGGACTAAGATACATTGCCAGAGATGTAAGGTTGCATGCTCATTCTGATGCTAACTGGGCAGGCAGTGTGGTGGATCGCAAGAGAAATTATGTGTGTTGTTTCTCTTTGGGTTCTACTTCGATATCCTATATGAGAAGGAAGAAAAATTCGGGTTCTTTGAGCACTGTTGAAGCCGAATACATAACTGCAACTATGGCCTCTTGTGAAGTTGTCTAGTTGAGGAAGCTATTCAGTGAGCTATTTGGACATGTGCTAGATACCACCATGATCCTTTGTGACAACCAGAGTGGTATCTGATTATCAAAGAATCATGTATTTCATGATTTCTCCAAGCACATAGACATCATGTACCACTTTATCTGGGATATGGTACAACAATGAGCAATAAGGCTCCATCACATTAGGACTGATGAACAGGTCACCGATATTTTGACGAAGCCCTTGGAAGAGGTCAAATTCTTGATTTTTGGAGAAAAACTAGGCATCATGGAGAGACCCTCTCCTGAGGGTCCTATATGATATGAATATTGAGCTCTGGGAGCTCCAGGGGGCTTCGGGTACTTCTTGGCGCAATGAGAAATCATAGGGTGAGTGGTTCAGCCTTCCCCTAGTGGTCTGCTATGTAGGCAGGATGACTGGTTCGTCCTTCTCTTGCTGAGACACAATCATAGGGTGAGTGGTTCAGCCTTCTCCTAGTGATTTGTTGTGTACATGATGAGTGGTTCAGCCTTCCCCTGGGATACCCCATGGTGACATGTAGGCAGGATGAGTGGTTCATCCGTCTCCTATTGAGACATCCTACCCATGCAGTTTGGGACTCATGGGAAGTACCTCTCATCTAGCAAATGATTAGGGAAATGAATATAGGGACCATATTACCACTGATGGATGCATCATGTACTACCGTACTCCCTATTCTAGGATGATATTGATCTGGGATCAAATGGAACTGACTTCGGGTCAATAAGAGTGGTATGAGACACTCTCTTTATATGGGGCTGACTTCGAGTCAGTAGAGAAAGGTATGATACATTCTCGAAAACTTCTTATTCTTCATAGTTCAGCAGAGCATAGCAGTGTAGGGCAATGCATTGATGCCAGAGATAGTATCGACTGACAGATGGATTAGCATATGGAGTTCTTTCTAGTTGAGACGGAGTGTTAAAATTGGCAACAAGGGCCAAACTCCATATGGGTCACCTTATTTATGGCAACTGATATTTTTCTTGGATTCCTCTCTCTGAGAGATGTAGGACTGATCTAAAGATCATCCAAATCCGACATGTATATATGGAGATATGAATCTATTTGTATTATTGACAAATTTTCAAGGTTAGCCAACAAGTAAAACAAACACTTTTACCCCCAGCTCAACCTCAACGTTGCATTTAAATAGAGGATACCTCAAGTCATTTGAGGAGGACATCATCTCATGATCTCTCTCTCCACTTGTTTGGGTATGTCTTCTCACAAGGAGGACATGGTGGAAAGAGAGATCTAGATGATCCCTAGTTGAGATATAGAGGAGCCCTAGCTGAGATCTAGAGGATCCATAGCTGAGATCTAGAAGATCCCTAGCCACAGAGAAGGAGCCTTAGCTACAGCTAAAGGAGGGACCCTAATCTGTAGCCAAAGGAAGCCCTAGCCACAGCAAGGAGAGGACTAGACAGTGAGGGAATTTAGGGGTTGTTTCAGGGGTCCGTTTAGAGGAAAAAGCTGTTGGTTGGAGGGTCGAGGCCTTGTTCTTGGAGGTCGAGGCTAGGAGGTATGTTTGAGGTCTTACTGAAGGGTGGACAATCCTCCTAAGAGGATGTAGCAAGCCTAGTTAAGGTCTTGTAGGGTGTCGTAGTTGTTTTAGGGAGACAAGTCTATGTGTTGGGCTTTAAACTGCCCTAAAGGAGCAACATGGAGGGTAGCATCCCATTGGAGGACAGCCACAGCCAATAGGAGCAATTCTAGGCCAGTTTGATGAGATGTTAGGGACTATGGTTAGTGCCCTAACCAGTCCCAGAATTGCAGCATTGCAGGAACTTCAAGATAGCAGTGTTGGTGTTCTTGCGGTCTAAAATGTTGTTGCATTAATGGTGGTTGGATACTATTTTGGAGACGTTTACTACAAGGGTTTCTATTTGCTAGGCTGCAGGCCATAGCACCATAGCAAGGGCTGCATAGGGTAGGGCAGGATGTGCCACAGCATCAAAGCCACAAGGAGCATGAATTTTTCTGAAGAGGAACTGTAGTGAAGGTTGTGTATTCGCGCCCTATTTCTACTCTTAAGATATGGGCTCATCGCAACCTGCAATAAAACATGGAATCTCTTAATTGTAGTATGTAACAAATTTTTCAATTTGTTCTCGAGGTGGTTCATTTTGTTCTAAAGCCCTCATAATAGTATTTTTTTAAATAAATTTTGTTTAATTTTTTAACCTTGGTTATAACATCCTTTTAAGATATGATTTCTTTGTTTCGGTTTTAAAAGAAATAATAATTTTAACATCGTTATAAAGTTGTTATATAGAAGTTTTCCATGGAAGAATGTTTAAGGTGACAGAACTCAGTTCCTATCAACTTGTTCTTCATTATCTAATGAACTTTTGTAAGCTCTAAATAGCTAATTCTTAACTTTCTTATGGATCTGTCTCGGACTTTAATCCATGGATTAAATAAGGCTTCGATGTTCTCCTCCTTATCATGATCCTTCACAATCTTTCATAATTCTTGGATTGTTGATCATATTGTTTGATCAATTGATCAATGATCTTTTCATTTGACTGTAAAAGATTCAATCCAGCATTCTTGTGTTGCTTCTCCAAAGCACTCTCCCTTCTGAGATTCAATTGTGGCCAATCTGCATCATGCTTAATTAATTACAACTAGTATTTTCACATATTCGTGAAAAGAAAAGTTGAAGTGTGCAAGTGTGGCTGAGATTTGTACAAATGGTGAGATGCCATGGCGTCCATCCTTCGAGTGGGAGTCATGATGTCCACACCCTCATTCTCTACTCATCCCCAAAACGATCTCAGCTGAAATTCTTTTGACTGCAGAATTTATGGCCATGGCGATGGGCTATCAGAGAAAATTATAGGGAATTTTAGTTTTCTCTATGGTAGGGAGGCCTAATTATGGATTCGACATCTTCACCTTAGGGAATTGTAGTTTTCTCTATGGTAGGGAGGCCTAATTATGGATTTGACATCTTCACCTTCGACCTCCATGCAAATCTCTTTGTGTTCTCAAAGCCCAAATTTCTGAACGACCAATTACTCATCGACACCAAATCCATCAATAACAATGGCCAATTCGTTTCCCCGTCTGACGCCAAGATCCTCCTGCTTCGAGAAAATGTCAATGTCGATATAATTCACCCTCTTTAGACTATAGTTGTGTGTATCATGTGACAAGAGATGGTTTTCTAAAATCGAATCAGTGTACAAAAAGTGGTTTTCCAAACCACTGGTTTCAATTTTTGTGCAAATTTTTTCTTAAAAGTGACTTTCCAATAAAGATTGATCTTTTTTAATATTTGGGGATTTTTTTTTAAGAGAGAGAATCATAATTGCATTTTTTTATCCCTCTTCACTATACTAGAGGCTGGGAACATTTTCGATATATGAAATAAGAAATTGCGAAAGATCCTACCAAATTAATTTATTTTTTTTATCTCTTAAAGGGTTTCATACCCAGGTTAATATCAATGTACAACTCCAACCATCTTCGATGAAATATCAAAACAAAACAATCAGCGGATAAATGTTACCATCGAGGCGATGCAAAATTCGATTTTAACATACCTCTATTTTATGTTGTTAGTTTGGATCTGCTCGGTTTTTTGGATCATAGAATCTCCTTCAAGCAACTAGGGCATTCGAAGGGCGATCATTGTGGAGCTTGGAGATTTTGTTCTCATTCCCTGGTCCCAACACATACATATTTCGAAACTCAGCTTTGTTCTGAAATTTTTATTTTGTGGGCAGGCATTTAATATTAAAGGAGGCAATGCTCACACTTGAAAATTCATGGGTACTTATCATCGTGGCATCCATTTTCAGAACACTTCTTGAGATAGGATTGACTTGTGTGCTCTCCACCATGGTTTTCGCCTTTTTCGTTCTTTGGTTTTTTCAATTTTTTCCTTCCTATGGACATCCATCCACTCGTGGCTTCTTTGGCAGCTGGGTTCCAGGTTTGAATACACTTCATCGGCCAAGCTCTGTAATTTTTCTTTATATTGGTTTTTTTGGGTGTCATCCAAGGCATTTATAAGCTCTCTCTCATAGCGATCTGTGTGAGGCTTTTCATTTGTAAATTGCATATTTGGAATAAAAAGAACGAGATCTACGTAAGTGAGATTCCTTGGGTGTTTTTCTTCGTGAGTTGACTGGTGGTTATTTCTCTGAGTTCATTTTCCATTTTATTTTTTGAACAATTTATCAACATGGATAAAAGATTGCAAGAAATCCATGAGAAGAAGGAAATTGATCCACTTCGAAACGAATTCCTTCAGAATTCGTTATAAATCTGATTTCCTCCTCTCCCAAACCAAAACCAGTTATCATCCGCTTGCAATTTCAATTTGCTTCTTCCAATGGCTCAGATTCATGTTTTTGGTATTGCTACCAATAGTACATTAATCTCTGATAACCCAACTAAAATAATGGACGTGTCCATGATTGGGTCGTCCATCAAAGGCTTCAAAGATGGTGATAATGCTGTAATTGCAGGGTATACACTCAATCCCAAAAATAATGCTCAGTTGCTATAGAAATCAATAAGTTACTTGTTCGAGGATGAAATCTTATTTTTTGATAACCAAACCTATAAGTATTATGCTGCTAGAACATGATCTTATAAATAACTTTTTTGGTGGGTTTCTACTAATCGGTATAATGGGTTATGTATCTACATGATGTGGTGGCACTGATATTTCATTATATTAGCCACAAATACAAAGGTCTTCCAGCGTCATTATCATTCTTGTTTACTTCTAACACTCCAAGGATTTTCGCCAGTGACTCTAATCTAGTATATTCACTGCAAACATTGCCCCAGTTGAAATCAAACATAAAGAAGATACCACAATAATATGAATACAATAATGTATTCACTACGGTAATGTATTATAATATGAATACGATAAGGCTTCCCCCAATTGATATCCACCCACGTTGAATGAAAATCGTGGGCGGCGTCCACCTCCATGAGATTTGCATAGATCCCCTAATCACACAACGCCCTCATCACCCTCACCGTGTCCCAGTGCCCGTCAAATTCATGAACGTCATGTTCTACATGAACTGGTAGAATAGCATGACATCACCATTGATGATTTCGATGTCATGAATTTTTTTGTTAGAAGCCAGGGCATCCTTGGAAATCGTCGACGCAAAGAATCTGGATCTTGAGCCCTCTAGTTCAAAAAGATATCGTCCATGCTAAAAATGGTGGCCATCTTTTTGCACGCAATGAAAAATTTCAATCTATAATTCTAATAAGTGAGCTCTCTTCCTTATTAGGACCCCAACATCATGTCCCCAAGTGTTGTTAGTTAAAACTCATACATGCTTAAACCTCATTGAAAAAATAATTTTCAGATTCGTCCCCTCGAGGATTGAATTTGAAGACTTCAATAACCTCTAACTATCATTTCGTTCTTCATAGATCAAGCATGAATATTTTCTCTCCATTAGAAAAGTTGTGTTTGAATTTTACTCCAATTGGTAGGAGATATTGGTTTGATTTTCATTTTTTGGACCGTGAGTATTATTATTGATTTTTGGAGTTAACAGGTTAACTTTTTTCCAATGGCAAAGCCTTTTCCATAAAAAGGAATACCCTACCCTTTAAACTTCATCTCTCATGCTCCACATCATGTTGCAATGATTTGCTTAAAATTTCTTTGTGACCATCTATTAGCTGCAGCTTTTTATGTTATAGTGGGTGCAACCCATTTCCTGCAAGGAAAGCATGCACCTGCTTGTTGACTTCAATCCAACTACATCCAGCTATTGGTTTAATCCCCTGATCTTTCATGGTTTTTCTCGTATTTTCAATACCATCCTGTTGGTGCACTAAGATGTCTTTTTACAGGCAATCTTAATTCCTACATTAATAATCAACCAAGGCAAGTCTTTTTATTTCAAGAGTGTCAACACTATATATGCAGTGAATTCAGAGGTTAACTGATAATGAAAGAAATTGGAATCGTTGCAATTGCTAATGACTATCTCTTTAAATTCAATCCAAACCACTCTGAAAGAAATAACTCTAAAAGAAATTCATAACACACTTTGCAATTCTACTTAACCTATTCTGAAAGCAAATGAATCTGAATGCAAATGGAAAGAATCACACTTGGCAATCTTAACTGGAATTGAAACTAACTCATTGAACATGAAAGAGAACTATGAAAATTGAACAACAAATAGTAATTGAACAGCAAATGATAATTGAACAACAAATAACCATATAAGCATCTCACGGAAAGCAATCAATTCTATCTTTGAAATCTATGATAACATTACTTAGAATGAACAACGATCTAATGTTGGAACTAACATAACCAATTCAATAAAGAGCATCACGCATATGTAACACACAGCTAAATCTTGAATCTTGAATAAACAACAAATGTAAATCAGAATCGTCAATCCTCACAATAATCAGAATGATATTAACTTAACAATAACAAATAGTAAAGAATAAACATAAATGATTATAACACAGGTGAAGTAGTAGATCTTCTCTTGACTGGGCCCAAAGTCTCCAGAAGTCCCTGCTATTAGATACTCAGAATACGATTATGAATTAAACGCAATCTTCTTCATTAAAATAAGTAACAGAGTTACAGCATCACCAAGATGAAAGTATTATATGTCCAAAAGAATAGTTACAAACTGTGAATTTTTGAACTCCTATTCAGTTCGCCTTTCGGCCATATATAAAATTTAGAAAAGTAAATAGATAGAAGTGAATCCTCAGGATCAGGGATCCTAAGGATTTCGCAACACTCGATCTGATCTCATCATAAAATAGCATCGGTCTGCCCATTCTTCCGTTGTCATGCTTTTCCCCAGACATTGGCTTTTTCCTTTACTGGTTGTTGTTGTTATGTCGATTGAACAACCATTGTCCAATTCGCGTCTTCTACACATAAATATAGTAAAAGTAATTTTTATGTGCATAGTGTAGAAATTCTCACTATAGATTAACTTGATTATGCAATGTACTAAAGCAAAATACTTAATCTACTTCTACAATCAAACTTGCAGAAGCTTAATCTATTTTGAGAAAGATCAAACAGAACACATATAACAGAGAAGAAGAATCAATCACACATGAAACACAAAAGAATACTCTGTGGAAAGCCTCAGCTAAAAACCCCGCTATCTTTATTATCATACAAGTGGAAATATCTCATGATTACACAAAGTTTTAGCTCTCACAGCTATCCAACTCTCAGTAACATCCCTCATTGCTACTCATAGACAGAATAGACAACCAATATGCCTTTCCCTCTACCCTCCAATCCTCCTATTCCTTGCGTAGTTTTCCCTGGGTGCTCCAGCTGTAACCTTGTGTGACACTGAACTCGCACACTACTCCAACACACTATAAAACTGCGCAAATCTCAAGGAATGAATTCCTTCTACATGCAAGATATTTTCTTATAGGAAAATTCTTGCAACTGATAGTACATTGTCCCTGCCTTTAATCTCAACTGGGTCTTTGTCTGAACTGACATGCATGAGTTATTTATGAGAGAATACTCAGTTATCTGGAGTACACTAGTTTCATGCATGCATGCATTAACTAACTGAACTCAAAATTAGTTCCTCAAACTATTTGGAACTAATTTAACTGGACTTAACTCAATTAATTGAGCTAACTAATTACAACTCAAATACAACTCATCCTTATCTCCTTAATTAAGGGATAACTTCCTCAATCAAAGGGATAATTGTTGCATGACTTCACAAAGACTTCATGTTTGAATTTCTACAACTAATTAATCCAAGATGAATTAATTAATTATTTTTCAAACAGCTGGTGAGACTAAATTCAAATTTTAATTCAAGGATAAATCAAAATTGGATTATTCTGAAATGTTATTTTTAGCATTTCTTGTTGTTATTTTCAACACTCCCTCTCAACAATAAAGGGATTATCTGCCACCCTGATCATGTCTCTATGGAACTCGAATTTACACTTTGACAATGCCTTAGTCAAAATGTCAGCATTTTGCTCCTCAGTCAAAATATACTGCAACAACATGATCCTCCTCGCCACACAGTCTCTGAGATGATGATACCGAATGTCAATGTGCTTGGACCTGTCATGAAATACTAGATTCTCAGAGAGTTTGATACAACTCTAATTATCACAATAGATGTTAGGCACCTATACTACTAGTGTAACCCCTTATTGTTATTAGTACAACCCCCTTATTATATTTTTGTACCCATGTAGTCCCCATATTGTTATTATTGTACCCCATAGAAGCCCATTATTGTTATTATTGTGCCCTTACATTATTATTGTTATGTCGGCTCTAATTATATTATGACCCCTTAGACTCCTATATATAGAAAGGAGGTCTTGTCATTTGTATCATCCAAGAATTGTTCATTTTTGTAATGTAAAGGAGGTTTCCCATTCGAAGAGGCTTATTTCTAAGGTGTTTATCTATCTTTTCTATCTTTTTGAGAGCTGGTTTCATAACATTTGGTATCAGAGCTTTGGATTCTAGGGTTTCGCTGCTCCAAACAGGTCATCGTGGAATTTTCACTATAACTTTTGTTCTTTGATGTTTTAGAAGCTTAAAAAAACCCATTCAAGACAAAATCGTGCTTAAACTTGGCTCCAAATTGTAGATCTTTTCTCGCTATATTTTCAGTGATATGATCTGAGGAAGTTAGGGTTTTTGCAAGCTCTAGAATTTCATCTCAAACAGGTCATCGTGGAATTTTCGCTATAATTTATTTTCTACGAAGGTTTAGACTCTGAAATTAAAACCCATTTGAACCAAAATCATGGGGAAGCTCGGGCCCAAATTTCAGATCTTGTTTCACTATATTTTCGGAGATATAGGCCAAGGAATTTAGGGTTTCTGCAGGCTCCCGAATTACATCCCAAACAAGTGACCTGGGGAAAATCGTCATAACTGTCTCTCTGAGCATCAAATTGAAATTTAGTAAGAAGTTGCAAAAAGAGCACGGACTGCAGTATTATGTATCTATTTTGCAGATCCGAAGGTCAAAACAGTGATACGTGGCACTTCATACAAGTTCACTCTTCTGAAAAGGTATATAATTAGGTCATCTTGGGAGATTGTGCATAACTCTTTCTTGGAGAATCTAATTTCGATCAGATTGGCAGCATTGGAAAAAGCACACAGAGGGCTACTGCGGGTCGTAATTTTAGAATTGGAAGATCCGAAATTACAGAGTTACAATCGTTTCAAGATCGAGCTCCTAAAATCAAGAAAAGGTGATATGAGGAAGTTCGATGGCAAGGATCCGGTAAATTGGATACTACAGATGGAGCAATATTTTGATCTACATGAGGTGCAATTGTTACAAAAGGTACATATTGCATCTTCATATTTAAAACCAGTTCAATTTTTATGGTATAAATGGCTTTGTTCTCGTAAACAACTTGTTACATGGTCAATTTTCATGGAGGAAATGATAGCACATTATGAAGATACAAAGAGCAACACCTTATTTAGAGCAACACCACAAAAATTGGAAGAAAAAATAGCAAAAAGAGCTTTGTAACAAAATGGAAAGAAAAATTATGGCAACAAGGAAGTCTACCCCTCACAACTATAAAGATGAAAGTGTTGTTTCTCCTAGCCTTCCACAACCTACAAGGGTTACACCACAACAATTGGAAGAAAAAAGAGAAAAAAAGCTTTGTTACACTTGTGATAACAAATACATTAAAGGTCATAAGTGTGCTAAGAAGAAATTATTTTACATTAATTGTGGAGAGGAGGAAGAAAAGGATCAAGAAATGTCAAAAGAAGAGGATAGACACCAGGAACCAACCCGAGAGAAAGAAGAAATGAATCCGACCATATCTTGTAAAGCATTGGAAAGAATTACTACTCCTCAAACTCTTAAGATAGAAGGACATATCAAGAAGAAAAAGGTTCAAGAAGTGAAAGACCACATCAAGAAAGAAGAAATGAATCTTACCATATCTTGTAATTCATTGGCCGGAATTACCACTCCTCAAACTATCAAAATAGGACATATCAAGAAGAAAAATGTTCAAGAAGTGAAAGATCACATAGAGCATCAAGAAATGAATCTGACCATATCTTGTAATGCACTGGAAGAAATTACCACTCCTCAAACTCTTAAGATAGAAGGACATATCAAGAAGAAAAAGATTCAAGCAGTGAAAGATCACATCGAGCATCAACAACAAGTTCTCCAACTTTTAAAGGGTAATGCCACTTTGGTGCAGAATCAAATGAAACAACAGGCAGATCAACATCGCGGTGAAAAAAGTTTTGATGTAGGTGATTGGGTATTTTACAGCGACCTCTCAAGCAAGCTATTTATGAGAAGGAAATGTTGAAAATACTACATGTACTTAAGAAATGGCAACCTTACCCAATGGGAAGACACTTCAAGGTAAAAATGGATCATGATAGTCTTAAATACTTTTTAGAACAAATATTATCTTTAGAAGAACAGAAAAATGGGTCACAAATATTTTGGGTTATGACTTTGACATCATCTACAAAAAATGGAAGCAACATTTTGTTGCATATGCACTCTCAAGAAAGGATGAGGATGTGGAAACATTGTTTTGTGTTATTTCTATTATCCAGCCAGATTGGATAAATGAAGCAAGGGATGAATGGAAGAAGGACGAAGAAGTGTGGCCACTCATTCAAAATTTGTAGAAGATCCCAATTCAAAAAATATTGCTAGAACTTGAAGAGGAAGGAAAAATCATATTGGAACCTGGAGTAGTCACAGAAATAAGAACCCGACAGCTACTAAATCGATCAATTTCAGAGTATCTCATCAAGTGGAAGAACTTACCCGCTAAAGATTCCACACGGGAGGACGAGAATTTTATACGGAAGCATCAAGAACTACTAAAGCATTGAGAACAACACTCTTTGAAGGAGAGGGGCATGTTAGGCACCTATACTACTAGTGTAACCCCTTATTTTTATTAGTACAACCCCCTTATTATATTTTTGTACCCATGTAGTCCCCATATTGTTATTATTGTGCCCCATAGAAGCCTATTATTTTTATTATTATGCCCTTACATTATTATTGTTATGTCGGCTCTGATTATATTATGACCCCTTAGACTCCTATATATAGAAAGGAGGTCTTGTCATTTGTATCATCTAAGAATTGTCCTGCTGTGTAAATTAAAGGAGGTTTCCCCCTCAAAGAGGCTTATTTCTAAGGTGTTTATCTATCTTTTCTATCTTTTTGTGAGCTGGTTTCATAACAATAGATCACAATTGGATCCATCATCTGATCAAACAAACCCACTAGAATTTTCCGCATCCAAATGGCCTCACATGTTGCCTGACTTGCAACCATGTATTTGGCCTCTGTTGAGCTGAGTGCAACTGGCCTCTGTTTCTTGCTGTACCAAGACATTGTAGCTAACCCAAGGTTGAAAATTCCTCCTGATGTGTTCTTCCAATCTGATGGACTCCCTACCCAATCTGCATCTGTGAAGCCCTGTAGCTTCACTCCCTCTGTTCGTTTGTACCATAATCCATACTGAGATGTGCCTTTGAGGTATCTCTAAACATGCTTAGCTGCCTTCCAAAATAGCTTGGTAGGCTGAACCATAGCTTGACTCAAATGGTTCACTGCATAGCAGAAATCTGGTCATGTTTTCACTAAGTACATCAGTGAACCCACAAGCTTTCGATACATAATAGCTTCTACTACTTCTCTTGAAGTAGCATCCTCCTTCCTCCAGTTACCTGCTAGAGGTGATCCAAGTGGATATTGGTGGCCACCTACCAATTCCACTTGGACCCCCACCATTGTTTCTTTCAGCTTTTCAGTTTCCTTAGTTGTAGCATAATTTACTCTTTTTAGCAATTTTTTGGGTCCTGAACTTCCAGAGCCGTTTTGAGGCCCTAAACGACGTTTTTTGGGAAAATTAGGAGCAACATGGATTCCTGGACTAATGTTTCTCTTCCCAAACTTATAGCTCTCGGATAGATCTTTCTAACGAGATATTGTGCACGTCAAACGGAGATCATATGCCAAAGTTACGACCCCGGGAAGTTGAGGTACCAATTTACCCAAACAGGGCCCATAGTTTGGTGTTTCATCTTCTAGGGTTAGGTTTTTGGATGTTTACGGTTTTCCATTGTTTCTCAACAATAAATAGGCCTTCGATACTCATTGTAACATATTTCAGAGACATGTAGCCGCCACATATCTTCTCAGAGATAAGCTACCATCGCCCTAGCTGGTTTCTTTCCATTGTTGTTTGTAAGAATATTTCGGTATTTTACATTAATGAAATGAAGTATTATTTCTGCTGCATCTCTATGTTTATGTTTATCTCTGTAATTTGTTGCGTTCCTGTTTAAATCTAGATCAGTGGTATCAGAGCGGTCTGATTTTTCTCTGTTTTTCTTTGCATGTCCCCAACGAGGTCGGGATCTAAGGAGTTAGGCTTTGAACTGGTCGAACCTTTGCAAGACCAACCTCACAAATCCTGACAGCCTCCCATGGCGGATGAAAAGAAAGACGAGGGGGTAGGAGATCCTATCAAAATCTTGCTTGAAGAAGCCCTCAAGCGACAAAGGAACGCGATGATGGACAACTTTACCCAAATCCTTCAGCGCTACCCAGGGGCGACACATCGGCTTCCAACAGCTACTCTAGAAATGCCACACCGTTTAAAGTACAAGTTAATTTTGAAATCACCATATTCGAGGGTCTGATAGACGTAGATGTCATCAATAAATGGTTAAATTTGCTAGAGAGTTATTTTTCTGTTCATGATTTTTCCAGTCGGGAAAAGAATATTTTCGCTCTTCTCAAAGCAGCCCCCCGTGTCAAGGACTGGTGGGAAACCTACTACGAGCAGAAGGACGAAAGTACAGGCTCACTATTTTCAGTCACACCCACTTTGGATTCATTTTGAGATGCCATCAAGGAGCAGTACTACCCTGTTGGAAGCTATGAGGATCAATACATAAAGTGGACCACGTTGTGGCAGGGAAGGGACCAAGACATGCTGGAGTTTACCAATATTTTCCATACCCTTAGCACAAAGTTGGGTATCAAGGATTCGAAGTAGCATTTGGTACTCAAATACCGTGGCTGCCTACACAAGTACATCCAGGAAGAAATAGAATTCCTGAACATCCCCTCGCTCGGCATAGATATCAATATGCCGTCAAAGTCGAGCAAAAGTTTGAACAAAAGAAGCGAGACTGGATCTGCGAATCTGAAGCAAGGGAAAGGTGCCCCCAAACCGCAAAACAAAGGACAAAGCCAAGGTGGGGCAGCCCAAGACAACCCACCAAAGCTGCAAGCAAAGAAAAACGTCGTGAAGCCGAAAAAGGACACAGGAAAGTGGTGTGAGTTTCATAAGAGCTCCACTCACAACGCAAGTGAGTGTCAGGCCAAGTAGTCACTGGTGGCCGAGCTAAAGGTTTCAGAATCAGATGCATGTTTTGACTCTGAGTTAGAACCTGACAAGGGGAATGACAAAGGGAAGAAAATTATCAATGTGGATCCCAACACCACCATTGCCACCACGAAGATCCAGAAGGAGGAACTCGAAGATCCAGAGGAGGAGGAGCATCTCTTCCACTCCCAGATGTGGGTAAAGGGCTCTCCGCTACAGCTCATTGTCAATAGCGGGAGCCAAAAGAACCTCATTTTGGCAGAGGTCGTGAAGTGGTTGGGCTTACTGACCATAGCACATCCACAACCATACACCATCAGGTGGCTTCACCAAGGACGGGATCTTCGCATCTGCCAGCAGTGTTGCCTTCCATACAACATCAAGCCCTTCACAGATGAGGTATTTTGTGACATTGCACCCCTTGAAGTTTGTGATGTATTATTAGGACAACCATACTTGTAGAAACAACATGTTTTGTATGAATCAAGGCCTCGTGATGTTATTATTACTTTTGGAAATAAGTTGTACAGGATACTGGAGGTAGCACCGCCTACCGCCATCTCTTTGGTTACTGTAAAACAATGCAGTAAGCTCATTTCCAAAACCAGGAAATTTGTTTTCCTGATGATAAGCCCTCAAGGAAAGAAGAATACGATGGCCATGACCTCCAAACATGGCCCCTCCGCACGACAAATATAGATGGACAAGGTCGTGGAGGAGTACGAGGATATCTTCACCTCCCTCGCAAGGGTTCCTCTGCACTGTCAGGTCAAGCACTCCATCGATCTGACCCCAAGTGTGACGCTGCCCCATGGACCAATCTATCGGTGCTCCATTCTGGAGAATGATGAAATCAAGAGGCAGATTCAGGAGTTGTTGCAAAAAGGTCACATCTGTTCGAGTTCATCGCCCTGTGGGAGCCCGATCATGTTGGTACAGAAGAAGGATGGGACTTGGAGACTCTGTATTGACTATCGGGTGCTGAACAAGATCACTGTCCGTAATAGGTACCCGATCCCATGGATTGATGACCTCCTAGACCAACTGAAGGGGGGAAAATATTTCAGCAAGATCAATTTGAAGTCATGATATCACCAGGTACCAATCGAACCCTCCGATGTGTGGAAGACTACCTTCAAAGCCAAGGAGGGCCTTTTCGAATGGTTGGTTATGCCTTTCGGATTGACGAATGCTCCTACAACCTTCATGAGACTAATGGATGACATCTTGCGGCCATTCACCAACTCATTTGTAGTGGTATACTTGGATGACATCCTGATCTTCAGCTAGAGTTGGGAAGAGCACCTCCACCACATCCGACAGGTTCTCCAAACACTGCGGCAACACAAGTTATGAGTCAATTTGGAGAAATGCACTTTTGTCATGACTCGGGTTCAGTATTTGGGATACATTATTGATGAACAGGGGGTGCATGTGGATCCAGCCAAGATCCAAGTCATTCGGGATTGGCCATCTCCAACCACTCTGATAAAGCTCCGCAGCTTTCTAGGTCTTGTCAACTTCTACCACAGGTTCGTGTTGGTATTTTCTCATATCACTTGGCCCTTGAGTCAAGTCACCAAGGGAGGAGAGAAAGAAAAATTCTTTTGGTCTGAATCTCAAGAGAAGGCATTCACAAAGTTGAAATATCGCCTCTACATGGCACCAGTGCTCGCATTACCAAACTTGCAACAACCATTTGAGGTCAAGACAGATGCCTCTGACTATGCTATTGGGGCAGTCCTTACTCAACACAGGCATCTAGTGGCATATCATAGTGAGACACTTTCAGACACAGTCCGGAAGTATCCCACTTATGACAAAGAGATGTATTCCATTATGCAAGCCTGCCAACAATGGAAGCATTACATTTTGAGGAAGGAAATGGTCATCCACACAAACCACCAACCCCTATAGTTCATACAGACCCAAGGGAAATTGTAGAATGATCACCATCAGAAGTGTTCCACATACCTGCAACAGTTCCATTTTAATAGCAATTATAAGAAGGGCAGCACCAATAATGTTGCAGATTGCCTTAGTCGACCACCAATCATGGTGTTAACCATTGTTCTCAACTCTTGTGGGAACGAGACCTCTGATTGGCCACTTCTCTACAAAAGCAACCCAGAATTCGGCCACACATACCAGACACTCTTGGAGGGTCAGCATGTTCCAGATTTTCACCTCTAGGATGCCCTGTTATGCCACCTGGGTCACCTTTGTGTTCCTTCAAGAAAGTGTGCCAATATGATTTGGGAAGCACACTACAGTCAGGCTGTTGGGCATTTCGGAGTCGAGAAAATGGTGGCAGTACTACAGAAGTATTTCTATTGGTTGAATCTTCGACAGGAAGTCGGGAAGTACAACAGATCATGCACTACCTGCACCATTGCCAAACTAGCCATCAAGAAGCAAGGCCTCTATACCCTTATGCCTACCCCTAGTCGACCTTGGGAATCCATCTCCATGGATTACATGTTAGGCCTTCCTTCCACTAAGCATGGAAATGACTGTGTTTTTGTAGTCGTCAACAGGTTCTCAAAGATGGCCATTATGGTGGCCTGCAAGAAGAATATTACAGCAGAAGCCACTGCTAAACTCTTCTTTGAACGAGTGTGGGTACACTTTGGGATCCCACAGTCTATCATCTCAGATCAAGATAGTAGGTTCCTCAGTACATTTTGGTCCAGTCTCTGGTTGATGCTCGACACAAAACTCACTAAGTGCACAGCCTTCCATCCTCAAACTGATGGCCAGACAAAGGTTTTCAACTGGATGATTGTACACATTCTTCACATGTACAACTCAAAGCATCCACGCACATGGGACAAGAGCCTCCAATATGTTCATCACAACTACCATTGGGCTCTCCACAGCTCGATTAGCCACAACCCTCTTTAGGTGGGCTTGGGATTCTAACCACTATGTCCCATTGATGTGGCCATGCCAGTTGTAGCTACTCACGCAGATTCGGCTCATGTCCAGTCCAAAACAGATAAGGAAAACAAATTCATTTAGCACATCCAACATATTCGCCAGCAGGTCCATGACATTCTGGAGAAATCAAATGCCAAGTACAAGCAACGACATGATCAACATCGGGTACCACACAAGTTTCACGTGGGCGACAAAGTCTGGTTGCATTTGTAAAAGGAACGCCTTACTGGAGCCTATCGGAAACTCAGGCCACTCCAATATGGTTCTTACACCATTACCAAGGTTGTGGGAGACAATGCATTTGAGCTCATCATTTCCCCATTCCTTTACCTGCACCCAGTGTTCAATGTGGACCGCCTTTGACCATACTTTCCACCATTACTAGACACATCTGACATTGCAGAATAGCTCACACCCACAGAGTTAAATCTAGATTGCATGGAACAAGCTGCAACTGATCAGATTATGGACACACAGATCAAGCACACTCGCAAGCAGAATATCCAACGGTATCAAGTTCTCAAAGCAGGCCAACTCCTTCACTAGGGCAAGCGGCTCACCAGGGACCAAGTTCAACAAAAGTTTCCTCATCTCATGGAGGAACTCAACACAATGGGGACCATTACTTCCTAAGGGGGGAGGAATCTAGGTGGATATTGGTGGCCACCTACCAAGTCCACTTGGACCCCCACCATTTTTTATTTCGTCTTTTCAGTTTCCTTAATTGTAGCACAGTTTACTATTTTTAGCAGTTTTTCGGGTCCTGAACTTTCAGAGCCGTTTTAAGGCCCTAAAGGACGTTTTTTGGGAAAATTGGGAGCAACATGGGTGCATAGATCGATGATTCTCTTCCCAAAGTTGTAGTTCTCGGATAGATCTTTCTAACGAGATATTGTGCGCGTCAAATGAAGATTGTATGCCAAAGTTACGACCCCGAGAAGTTGATGTACCAATTTACCCAAACGGGGCTCATAGTTTGGTGTTTCATCTTTTAGGGTTAGGTTTTTGGATGTTTAGGGTTTTCCATTGTTTCTCAACAATAAATAGGCCTTCGAGCCTCATTGTAACACAATTCAGAGGCATGTAACCGCCACATCTCTTCTCAGAGATAAGCTACCATCACCCTAGCTGGTTTCTTTCCATTGTTGGTTGTAAGCATATTTCAGTATTTTACATTAATGAAATGAATTATTATTTCCACTGCATCTCTGTGTTTATGTTTATCTCTGTAATTTGTTGCGTTCCTGTTTAAATCTGGATCAAGAGAAGTCTGCATGGGCTTGCACTTCTCCATGTGGAATCTCCTGAGTATCTCATTGGCATACTTGCCTTGAGACACAAACAACTCCCCATCCTTCTGCCACACTTCCATGCCAAGGAAGTAGTGCATGAGACCCATGTCTTTCATCTTGAATTCTCTTGCAAGGTCCTCCTTGCAAGACATGATCAACTAATCATCACCTGTCAATATGAGATCATCAACATAAAGAACAATGATCAACTGCTTACCTTCTACCATGATGTGGTACAGGTTCGCATCCGCTTCACTCTTTGTGAAGCCCAACCCGGTGAAGTAGTTGTCGATCCTGGTGTACCAAGAATGAGGTGCTTGCTTCAGCCCGTACAAAGCTCTCTTGAGTCGAAACACATGTGACTCACGAACAAAGGTCTCAAAACCTTCTGGCTGCTCTATGTACATCTCTTCCTCAATCTTACCATTGAGGAATGCAATCTTCACATCCATCTGATGGATCTTCCAACCCATCTGTGCTGATAGTGCCAACATCGATCTGATAAATGAGTACCTTGCTACAGGAGAAAAAGTCTCATCATAGTCGATCCCCTCGACCTTGTGAGAAACCACAGGCAACAAACCTTGCCTTATGTTTCTCCATGCTACCATCAGCAGCTTGCTTTACCTTGTAAAGCGAACGGAAACTCACAACTGACTTGTTCTCTGGTCTTGGAACCACATCCCAAACACTGTTCCAAACTATGGAGTCATACTCCTCCACCATAACATCAATCCAAATCGGTTGCTGCACTGCTTCCTCAAAGGAAGATGGCTCGGTCTCAACACATTCCCCAACATGGGCCATGTATCCAGTGTACCTATCAGGTGACCTCCTTTGTCTGCGCTGAGAAGATGGTTCTCCCACATTCTCTCTCGCATCCGACAATAATCTTTCATCTTCTCTCGTGTGCTTCCTCCCATCTTTAGAAGACTCTGCTTGAGTGGATGTCTCCACTTCTGGAACCTCTGCATGTGGCTACTCCACATCAATCTGAGGCTCCTCCTCCTTAGGAACCAAAAGTTCCTCCACAGCCTGTAGTTGGAGCTCCATCTCAAGGGAAACTCGCATGGCCTTCTGTCATCAAACTTAAGATCTTTTTGAACCACTGTTCTCCGACTGGTAGGCAAATACACCCAATAGTTGTGGAGTGTATCATTGTACCCCACAAGTATCCCCAACTCTGTTTTCAGCTCAAGTTTCTTCTGGGCATCCTTGGTCACATGGAAATATACTGATGAGCCAAAGATCTTGAAGTGACCCACCTCTGGTCTCTTCCCGAAGAAAGCTTCCTCTGGTGTCTTCATCCCAAGTATGAGATGCGGGCTTCTATTCTGAAAATATACCATTGTGTTGCATGCCTCAACCCACAAATGAAATGGTAGGCCTTGGTCATGCAGCATTGCCCGAGCTGCCCCCACAATTTTTCTGTTCTTCCTCTCAGCCACCCCATTCTGTTGTGGATTATGAGGTGTCGTCAACTCCCGTTTAATTCCTTCTGTAGCACAGAAGTCCTTAAACTCTTGAGAGACATACTCTCCACCATTATCTCTTCTCAAGGCCCTGATCTTCTTCCCTGATTCTTTCTCAACCAAATCTTTGAACTCACAAAACTTTGAGAAGGTTTAATCCTTCTTCTACATGAAATAAATCTAGCATTTACGAGAAACCTCGTCAATGAAAATCACATAATACCTTTGTTTCGCGGTGGAGGTTTTCGAGAATGTTCCACACACATCTGTATGAACTCGCTCCAAGATTGCTTCAACTCGACTATCATGAAAGGAAGACTTGGCGTACTTTCCCAAGGTACAACCTTTGCATATGTCTACTTGCTCAAGTTTACCTTTGGAAATTTTGGTGGAAATATGTTGCATTATCTTCAAGGCCCCATGATGCAAGTGACCCAACTGCCTATGCCATAACTCGCCAATGTCTTGGCTTTGTACCAATTCTGATTTCGAACTCAATGCAGTACAGTCATCTACCTCCAGCTTGTAGAGATTCTTCACTTGAATCCCAATCGTCTTGGTCTGGCCCATGGGTAGGTGTCTCCGGAACGCCTTTCCTTTACTGAAGACTACATCATAGCCTTTGTCTTCCAACATCACGACCGATACCAAGTTCTTCTTCAGTCCAGGCACATACTTTACTTCAGTCAGGGTGAGAGGAGCTCCATGCTCCCTTTGAAAAATAATCATACCTTCACCTGAAACACGGTACTTTCCATCATCACCCATCTCTATGCACATTTTGAGGTCTTTCTCCTCCAAGGTACTAAATAAACTCTTATCGCTGGTCATGTGGAATGAGGCTCCACTGTCCAGATACCAAACACAACCCACCATCGATGAAACCATGCATGCGATGAGGGTAAAATTCATTTCGAACTAAGAGGCCATTGCCTCACCTTCTGATCCTTTCGAGGATCCCTTCTTAGATTTCTTCAATGGACAATTAGTTGCATAATGGCCCACCTCATGACAATTAAAGCATCTCACTTTAGATTTGTCAATCTTCTTCCCTCCATGGGAAGAATTCGATTTGGAATGGGAAGCCTTCCCTTTCCCTTTCCTTGCCTTACTTGCTAAGGCTAGATTTTCTTCATCATCATGCTTAGATGAAGAACCATCTCTAGTGCTCCCCCTGATCTCCTCCTGCATCAAATCTGACCTCAGTCATTCCCAATCCAGCAGTTTCTCTCTTCCATTCATTGAATCCTCGTAGCCATTCTAGCTCTTTGGAAGACTAAGGAGATCAAGGCTCACCAGATCATCATCGGTTGTCGTTATTCCTACACTACCAAGCTCATCTCTGCAGGTGGTGAGCTAATTCAGATATGTAGAAATAGTGTTGCCCTTTTCACACTTGATTTTCTGAAGCTTGTCCTTGAGCGCCAACTTCCTCTGGTCGTTGTTGTTCTGATATAGGTCCTTCAAGTCTTCCAAATTGAAAATGGAGTCTCCTTCTCATGGAGACTTGAGACAATATGGTCTCGAACTCCCTCTAGAAGAATCCTCCTCACCTTCGCCACACACTTCTTCCATTCAACCAATTCTTTTGCATTAGTTGCAGCTGGCTTGGGGATTTCTTGATCAATGAAATCCTTCAAACCATTGTCTTCTAATACTGCTTCCATGTGATCCTTCCATGCTATGTAATTCGAGCTGCCATCCAGAGCATACTGGAGTCTCAATCCATTGAACGCCATTGGTGAACTTTGAGGTGTGATAAGAAATCGATTTTGTACCTATAATCAAGAACTTCAAACTTTGAATCTTCCCTTCTCAGTTATGTTGTTCACAACTCTGATCAACTTTGCACTAATACCATGTAGAAATTCTCACTGTAGGTTAACCTAATTATGTAATGTACTAAAGAAAAATACTTAATCTACTTCTACAATCAAACTTGTGGAAGCTTAATCGATTTTGAGCAAGATCAAACAGAACACATATAACAGAGAAGAAGAATAAATCACACATGAAACACAAAAGAATACTCTTGGGAAAACCTCAGCTAAAAACCCTGCTATCTGTATTATCATACAAGTGGAAATATCTCAGGATTACACAAAGATTTAGCTCTCACAGCTATCTAGCTCTCAGTACCATCCCTCACTGCTACTCATAGACAGAATAGACAAAACATATGCCTTTCCCTCTGCCCTCCAAGCCTCCTATTTCCTTGCGCAGTTTTCCCTGGGTGCTCCAATTGTAACCTTGTGTGACACTGATCTCACACATTGCTCCAACACACTATAAAACTGCACAAATCTCAAGGAATGAATTCCTTCTACATGCAAGAGATTTTCTTATAGGAAAATTCTTGCAACTGATAGTACATTGTCCCTGCCTTTAATCTCAACTGGGTCTTTGTCTGAACTGACATGCATGAGCTATTTATGAGATAATATTTAGTTATCTGGAGTACGCTAGTTTCATGCATGCATGCATTAATTAACTGAACTCACAATTAGTTCCTCAAACTGTTTGGAACTAATTTAACTGGACTTAACTCAGTTAACTGAGTTAACTAATTAAAACTCAAATACAACTCATCCTTATCTCCTTAATTAAGGGATAACTTCGTCAATCAAAGGGATAACTATTGCATGACTTCACAAAGACTTCATGTTTGAATTTCTACAACTAATTAATCCAAGATGAATTAATTAATTATTTTTCAAACAGCTGGTGAGACTAAATTCTAATTTTAATTCAAGGACAAATCAAAATTGGAATATTCTGAAATGCTATTTTTAGCATTTCTTGTTGCTATTTTCAACACCTAGATTTATCTAATTTGTTAATGTGAAGACAAATTCTAAATAAATCTATTTACAAGGAGAAAATGTACCTTTTTCTTGGCCCAACATACTCCCCATCTTACCTTATTGCATGTCCTCATGCAATCAGATGGTTTAGGTGCAGTTGAGTTAAGGAATAGGCAGGGTATACCTCCTCCTTATATACTCTGAAACCGTTTTTCTTCTTGAGCATTGCAAAGGCCTGGTTTATGTGATGATCTGATAGGTTATAATCAAAGCGATACCCATCTGGAGGATACCATATAATTGGGATTCTATACCGACACCCTATCCACTCAAGCCCCATGGTTAAGACCATGTTACTGTATTTATGGAAGAAAGAGGAGGAAGCTTTAAAATTCCAGTATCCAAATGGTTCTTTGTTCCTAACAGTATTGCTGGAGGCTTCCCACCTTTGTCTGGCTGCAGACAAAGCTTCTTCTTTGATCTCCTAGAAGTACTCCTTCCCTACTTGTATAATGTTTGTGTGGAACGGCCCTAATTGGCCCACAACACCGGTTCATTTCATAAATTGTTTGTGCCTGACAGAGAGATGCAGGGGTTTTGTAGGCTCTCCCCTAACCCATAGGTCAATGCCATATTCTCTCTTTTGAAAAATATTATGGGCTTTAGCCCATTTGATCTGGTTAGTAGCAAAGGAAAGAAAGGCTTGGAATTGGATATCCCCTATGAAGGGGCCAGGGTTGTTATCTCTGTCATCTTCTAAAAAGAAATTATGCATGTAAAGTTCACACAAGAGGCGTTGTACCTGCTCATTCTGTTCTCTGAAACACTTGATGAAGTCTGGGGTGGTCTTGATTTCCACAGACTTACCAGCTTTAACAGCTTTGATCTTCAGTAAGAGGTACCTTTCTAGGAGGAACAATGCATAGTTGGTAGCAGGAGCTCGGCATGACAGGGTGTTTTAATAAAGAGAGCAAACAATCTCTGATTGCTCTTTAGCCTTCTGTAATTTGACCTCTACTTTTCCAACCTTCTTTTGCTCAGCCTTGTACTGAGTGAAGGTCTCATCCTCAGTGATTGTGAGTGCCTCGAATTTCTTCCTTAATTCTTGATGTACACGTAGGGGCACTACTTCCTCTTTATGTTGAGTTAATTCCTGCTGGACCTTAATTAGTTCATTCTGCAATTTCCTAATGATTGCTTCCCTTACTAGGGAAATGTAGGAAAGTGTCTCCTCTCTTTGGGCCTCATCATCCTGTGTTTCCGTAGGATCATTATGAACAGTAGCCATAGCCTCTTCTTGAATCATGCAATAATCAACTTGGATGTTTTCTTCAGCATCAGTTTGAACGACAGCGTTCATAGTAGGGAAGTTTGTTTGGGTCTCCTGTGGGAAAACACAGGGATCTTTAGTCTGCATTTCACTGTCTTCTAAAAGACATGGCTCTGTCTGAGTTTCCTTTGAATAAACCAAAAGAGTCTCAGTCTAGGTTTCAGCATCTTCTCTAGAACAATGTTCTGTCTGGGTCCCTGTGGTCTCCATTTCTGCTTTCAATTTTCTGACCCTGACTGCTTCCTTCAACCACTGTCTTAGCTGCCTAATTGTTCTCTTTTTCTTCCTATACTTTTTAAGCATCTTTCTGAGCTTGTCCTTGTAGGTTTTATTTGTTGTGAGACTTCTGACTGGCAGTGGTATAGCTGCATTTACCTCAGGTTCATGCTCAGGTGGAATTGTGTTGACATCAGGGTGGGGTTCTATGGGAACCATATCTCCCAATGGATCTTCACCTTCCAGGTCTCTTTCATCATGAATTTCTCTCTCAGGAGACCCCAATGGAATGGTGTCTCCTGAGCAATTATCATTTTTAGGGCTTCCTTCTAGGTGGGCCTCGTCCTCAGGGGACTTCATAAAACTAGCATTTCCTGGTTGATTTTCACCTCCCAGGGTTTCATCTATAGGATTTTCTTTAGCTGGGGGGTCCAGTGGACTGGTAGTTGCTACTTGATTTTCTTCTCTAATGGTTTCCTCTACATGCACCTCTACTTCAAAGGGATTTTCCACAGAGGGGGTTAGTTCCCTCTGTTCTTCAAAAGTATCAATAACCAAAAAAGTTTGATCATGACCAGGACTGCCAACAGAGGCAGACTGGTTGGGGGCACAATTTTGTCCTTCAACATTCTCAGATTGTTCCCTTCCTTCACCAAATATCCCCATGTTTTCCAGTACCCTGGCCACCTCTTCCTCATAGTCTTGCAAGGAGTCATTCTGCGGACTTGGAGGTGGTGTGTGAGATGGCCCAGCCTCATTTATTTGAATTGGTTTATGTCGTTGCAACTTCACCCGCACAAAGCGTATCTTTTTTGCTCGGCCCAAGGCCACAGAGGAATTCTTCATTTTCTATGTCCTTTTCGAACCTGTGGCTCTTGGCCCTTGCTATTCTATTGTTGGGTTTTCTATAGGTGGGGCTAGAGTAGGATTTACAATATTGTCCCAAGTTAGTTGTTGTTGGGCCAGTCCATGTATGATAATCAATTTGATCAGCCCATGATGGCTGATGATTGTATGTGGGTCCTTTTCTTTTCTAACTCGATGAGAAACATCATGCAATAGGGAATTTAAATAAAACGGAAAGTTAACTAAAATTTTTTGTTTTAAAATGGCTAGTAGTTTAAGTTGGCAAGGTTTTACCACATCCTTTCGACCATCACATGTGATGTACCTCTACACAATGATTGCCAATTCCTACCATGGTTTTCTTAACGCTGAAGGGTGAATCCCTTTTCCTGTTCGCACCAATTGCTCACCTGGGTCCTGAAATACTACGACCACATTGTGCAGAAGGACATGTTTGTCCATCCATCTTGTTCCCTCTGCTGGAAGTCCAGTGACTTTGGCTATGACTGCTTCAGAGACCGTTATGTTCCTGCCTCTTACCATAGTGTTGCCATTCTGCAAATTCTGCAGAAATTCCAGTGTCATCTCTTCGTGAAATCCTTGTAATTTATTCAAATATTGCAGCCAGCCAGCGTGCTCAAGAATTGCACAAGCCTGGTTTGATACCATGAGAACTATGGGTTCATTTTGGATGGCTCTTCCTCCCATGGTTATTGTTTACCTGTGACTAGTTCACTTGCATGCACTTCTTTCACACTTTCGTAGTTTAGAACAGCAACAAAGAACATTAAAGAAATTGACAGGGAAATGACGTTGTTTTGGGAATTAATATCATATATAGTCAAGTCATTTGTCTCATCGGTAATATTTGATGCAGGATCATAATCAATCCGCATGCCATCCATAATGGTTTTCATCCTTCCTCCAATCAGAAATACTTTGATAATTATTACACATACACAATCATCATGCAGTCCTTTAACCGGAAATCAGTTTAATAATTATCACACAATTATCCATAAATTGTCACACATGTTGTTCATACACAGACCATCCCCCCTCCAATGAGAAAAGGGCGTCCATATCCGCCAAGCATGGGAAAAATAAGAGAAAGCATCGGTAATTCATAAATGCAGGCAACCAATCAATAAAAGCGGCACAATATACGACAAGGCAATTAAAGCAATACACGTCATCAGATTTAAAATGGCTGTAAATTAAAACAAAGATTTAAATCATTATGTCAAAATATTTTTACCTTAAGTGGAATAGTAACAAACACATGATCAGCGATAATTATTAATGGTTGTCATTAAAGTGATTGGACAAATATGATATAATGAATATAAAATATAAGTTACCATGCATGTTGGATTTTTAGGAGTGTTATTCAAATGGGAAATTTTCCTTTAGAAACAAATCCATAGGTGGTAATAGAATAGAGATCATTTGGAAGTGTTACATAGTACTTCAATACCACAAATAGAGCCACCGCTGTCAGCAAGCGTTCATAGCCTTGACAGGGTTGTTTTTTAACCCTACAAATGAGCCAGAGTCCTCCTTTTAGTATGTAGATGATTTTTTCTTTTCTTTCCATAAAGATACCACTATGCTAGCGTGGTGACTAGATAATCATAATACCAACCACCAGGATATAACAAAGTGATCAGGCTAGCTCGTAATGAGACCCTCTGGCCTTCTGATAATTTTAATTATCAAGAAGGTTATTACCTTGGTTTGGTGGCCAAAATGGAATGTCACTTGTTACATCCTTATGATCATGGTAGGTTGGCTCGTACTGAGACCCGCTATCCTCTTTAAGAAAATGTTTCTTCCATTTTCATATTTTTTTATTTTCATGTTTTCATATTTTGATGTTTTTATTGTAAAAAGATGGAGGTTCATTTACTCCTTAAGAGTCAGGGATGGTGTAAGAAGTAAAAAAATGCCAATGAAAGTTTATACTTTTACCCCCATATCATCATATCAAATGTATTTATCCATTTGAAAGTGTGAAAGATAAATAAACATGGTATTAAAATAATAAATCATTTTGTGATGTGTCCAAAGAAAAGATATTCAACCAGTCATTATAGAGATGCACCATGTTAGCTTTTGAATAAAGATAACCATCAAAAGGTTTTATAGGTTATAATGGTATTAACATTACTATTTTTATTTATCTTTGGAACAAATCCAACCAGGTGGTTTTTATTTGAAACATAAAAGAGAAAGAAAAATGGAAAAAATAATGACCAACAATGAAGTAGCAAAGAGAAATCACAGTTATTCATTCTACCGATTAAACAACTACACACAAAAGCAAAATCAGGGTTATTCAATTTATTGAACAACATACACTCAAAAAGTGTTGTTCAATTGATTGAATAGCAACACAAAAACGCAAAAAAGTATTGTTCAATTGATTGAACAGCAATCATTCTATTGATTGAACAGCAAAATTGTAGAAGCACTAAAATGTTGTTCAATTGATTGAACAGCAATCGTTCAATCGACTGAATAGGAAAATCGAAAAGAAAAAGACGCAAAAGCATTGTTCAATTGGTTAAACGGCAATCGTTCAATCGATTGAAGTGCAAAATCGAAAATAAAAAGACGCAAAAGCGTTGTTCAATTGGTTAAACGGCAATCGTTCAATCGATTGAAGTGCAAAATCGAAAATAAAAAGACGCAGAAGCGTTGTTCAATTAGTTGAACGGAAATCGTTCAATCGATTGAACAGCAAAATCGAGAAAAAAAAAAACAAAAACAAAAAACAAAAAGAAACAAAACAAAACAAAATAAAAACAAAAAAACAAAAACAAAAACAAAAACAAAAGAAACAAACAAGCAAACAAATAAACAAAAACAAAAACAAACAAAACAAACAAAAAAAACAAACAAACAAACAAAAAAACAAAAAAACAAAACAAAACAAACAAACAAACAAAAACCGCCAAAGTGTTTTTCAATTGATTGAACAACAATCGTTCAATCGATTGAACAGCAAAAATCATAAAACAGAAAAAGTTTTGTTCATTTGATTTAACAACAATCGTTCAATCAATTGAACAGCAATCGAAAATCACAAAACATGTTGTTCAACTGATTGAACAGCAATTGTTCAATCGATTGAACAACAATCGAAAAATCGCAAAATGTTATGTTCAATTGATTGAACAGTAGAAATCGTAAAATGCAAAAAGTGTTGTTCAATTGATTGAACAGCAATCATTCAATCAATTGAACAAAAAGACACCAAAGTGTTGTTCAATTGATTGAACATCAATCGTTCAATCAATTGAATAGCAAAATCGTAGGAACGCAAAAGTGTTGTTCAATTGATTGAACAACAATCATTCAATCGATTGAACAACAAAAAACACAAAGTGATGTTCAATTTATTGAACAACAATTGTTCAATCGATTAAACAGAAACTCACACACAAAAATAAGCATTGTTCAATTCATTTAACAGCAATCGTTCAATCGATTGAACAGCAACACGCATGAAAAATTAAGTGATGTTAAATTGATTGAACAGCAATCGTTCAATCAATTGAACATCAACACAAACATAAGTGATGTTCAATTGATTGAACAACAATCATTCAATCGATTGAACAACACTTACCAAACACCCAAAGACAAGAAAAACCCTCATATTTACATTGTGATGCCCAACTGAATGGAAATCAATCGAAAAAAAAAAGGTATATACATTATTTGAAGTTAAAGAAAGACACAATTTTACGAGAGAAAAGTTGTCGGGTCATCACTCCCTGCAGCTAAAATTTGCATGGTGGGGTCCTCACATACATGTTGACAAAAAGAATCCTTGATGAGTAGTTTTTGATAAAGATGCACTCGATGCAGCCCCATTCACCTTGAAAGAATGACCAAACCCGTCAATGGTAGTCAAAGTGAGAGTACCATTATTATGTACTTCTTGAATTTCATAAGGGCTGAGCCACCTTGTTTGTAACTTGCCCGGAAAGTCTTGGAATTTGGAGTTGTATAGGAGTGCCCAATCTCCTTTTTGAAATGTTTTTTTTTTAATAATATTGTCGTGCCACTTTGCCCTTTGTTTTTAGATAATTGCAATCCGTTGCAAAGAAAATAGTCAAGTTTGGTTGAATTTGTTTGCTTGTTGAAGTCGCTTGGTTTAGGCTTCTGTTAGATCCTGTCCTACTTCCTAAGCCATTCTTAGAGTCTTTATTTCGAATTCAATAGGAAAAATAGGTTCTTTGCCAAACACAAGTTGTTACAGAGAAATATCCAATAGTATTCGGCCAAGTTGTGTGATAGGCCCACAAGGCCTCTGGCAGTCTAGCATCCTAGTCACGTCGATGTGTTGAGATTGTCTTGGTCAGAATTGCTTACATGACCTTATTGGTGCTTTCAACCTGCCCATTCGCCTACGGGTGATACAGGGAAGTGATTCTATGTGTAACGTGGTGGTTTCTAAGAGTGGTTGTAATCTTGTTTCCTACAAATTTCCCTCCCCCATCTGTTATCACTTCCCGCGGTAAACCATACCGCACAAATAGCCCAAAAATAAAGTTAATTACAGCTTCTTATGTAGCTCTTGGAAAATCTATTGTTTCTACCCAATTCATCACATAATCTATGGCAACCAGTATGTAGGCCTTTTGGTTTGATGGCAGATGGAATGGGCCAAAAAAGTCCAACACCCATCATTTGAAGGGTTCTATGACCAATTGGGGCTGCAGCATCATTTCATCAGATTGGCAAGGTCGGCCCATCCTTTGGCAGCTATCACAAGCCTGGGCATATTTCTTAGTATCTTTAAAAATAGTGGGCCAATAATAGCCCATATGTAGTACCTTATGCCATGTCCTATGATCTACGAAGTGTCCCTCACAGGGCTCGTCATGGCAAGCCTTTGGGATGTCATAAATCTCATCCTAGCGAATGCATTTGCATATACACATATGGGAACCTGTGTGAAAAAGATATCTGCCAATCCAAGAGAATCAAGCATTGTGTTGAACATTATGTTTCCTTTCCCTTGTTGTCAAATGCATAGGCAGCTTCCCCACTGCCAGATAGTTTCTACATCTGCATACCATGGCATTTTCACTGCTACGGCAAACAAATGTTCATCTGGAAATTGATCGTCCACTACCAATGGATCATTTATCTTTCGGACTCGAGACAAAAAAATCAGCAACTGGGTTTTCCTTCCCCAGATGATCTTTGATAGTGATGTCGAATTCCTACAAAAGCAATAGCCAACGAGTCACTCAACCATTTGTGAAAGGTTTGTTAGCTAAATACGTAATGGTGGAGTGATCAGTAAACAAAAAAACTTGATAGCCATTTATATAATGTCTAAATTTGTTTATGGCATAAATGACAGCTAAGAATTATTTCTCTGTTAATGTATAATTAAGTTCAGCAGCAACAAGATTTTTTTTGATATAACATATAGCATAAGGTTTTATGTCCTCCTCCTGTCCGAGGACAGTGCCTATTGTTGCATCTGATGCATCCATGGATATGTGAAAATGTAGCTCCCAATTTGGTCCACATAATATTGATGTTGTCGAGACTAATTTCTTTAAACCTGTAAAAGTTGTGTCACATTTGTCCAGACCATTTAAAATCAAAATTTCCAGTTAAAGCATATAAAGGCGTAGTAATTTGTGAAAAGTTTTTGATAAACCTGCGATAATATCCTGCATATCCCAGGAAGCTACGTACCTTCATCTAAGTACAGGATATAGGCAGTAAAAGAATTACCTGTATTTTTGTTGGATCTATTGTATTCCTGCTGCAGAAATATAATGTCCCAACATTACGCCTTAGGTCATCATCATGTGACACTTGACATTGCTTAAACACAACCTGGTAGCAATGAATCATTCTAAAACCTTTTCTAATTTTTGTAGCGCTTGATCAAATTCATCCCCATACGAAGTACAGTCATCCATGTAAACTTCAATTCCTTCACTTATCAGATCAGCAAAAATGTTGAGTATAACTCTTTGAAACGTAGTAACACTCTGCAAGCGAATGTACCCCAGGGACAGGTGAAGGTTGTTTTGTCTTGGTCTGCAGGGGCGATTTGAATCTGATTGTAACCATTGAAGCCATCTAGAAAGGAAAGAACTGCTTCACTGCAAGAGTATCAAGGACTTGATCAATAAATGGAAGAGAGAAGTGATCTTTCTGTGTTGCCTTATTCAATTCCCGATAATCCACACAGATACATCACTTCATGTTTTCTATCCGAAATAGGATAAATGAAATTCATGTCCAGCAGCTTCTGCAAATCTTCTTTTACAATGTCCTTGAGATGTGAAATCAATCTCCACTAAGGCTACCATATAAGATGAGCATCGTTTTCGGTATAGATGTGATGTGTACACAACTGTGGGTCTATACCCTTCATGTCAGGATAATCCCAGGCAAAAGCCCCTTTATATTTTTGCAGGACATGAATGAGCTTTTGTTTTTTATCACTGTCCAGGCTATCATTAATGTTTAAAATTTTGCCTGGTTCAATTTCAGTAGGCTTGTTGTTATGAACAACAGTCATCTAGATATGTTGATCATCAGTATCCTTCAAAGTATCTTCCAAGGCTTCATTATGAAGAATTTCTTTTAACATTTTACATTGCTCACGTTAGTTGGTTGATTGATAAATTTGTTGGTAACATCATCTTCAGTCTGATCCTTGAATTCAAGTGCCTCTGCTACTGTGAGTGGTGAACGTATTCTTTCTTCCAGGTATGCGGGTGGTTGTTTACATATTTTTGCAATGGGCAGACTTGGCTTGGCAGGAGGATATAAAAAAATATTTTTTACATCATCCCCCTTAGCAATGGTCATGATGTACTCTCGGAAACCTATATAGGCATCAGTTGTTTCCAACCAAGGTCAACCCAAAATGAAAGGGTTCCCATCCAATCGACTCTTTGGGTTTATAACAAGAAAATCTATTAGATTCTCCCATAAATCAATAGAAACCATAATATCCTATAAAGTTCCCTCCGGCCTGACCACCGAACGATCAGCAAGTTCTAGCAGGGTGGTGGTTGGTTCCAGAGCTGTAATACCAAGTGTCTGACAGGTTTCTGCTGTTAAGATGTTAATGGATGCACCCAGATCAACTAGTGTATTGGAAAAGGAGCGGCCATATATTTGAACTGTAACTATGGGATTCCCAGGATCCTCGTAATTTACCAAAGTTTCCCCTCCCAAGAGTAAATCAGATAAGGTCCCTATAACATGAATGGTGGGTGAAGTTTTTTCTTTCCTCACATGCTTCTTTACACATAACTCTTTAATCGTTTTAGCATAAATGGGAATATCTTGGATGGCCTAGAGGAGAGGAATTTTAATACAAAGATTTTTTAGTTTCCCTACAAGATCAAAATCAGGATAAGAAATTGGTTTCAGTATCGTTAACCTTTTGGGGAACGGGGGAGAAGTGACTATGGCTTTCTCAGGATATTTATGATGATTTGTCTCTTCTCCTTGTTTTATTTATGTATCAATTACAGTTGGTGGTATATGTACAGGTGGGGTTTCTATCTCAATTGATGGTTGGTCCCTGTTTTCCTCAGGGGTGATGATATGTCCTAACCTCAATCTAAGTTCATTACATTCTTTTTGTTCAATCTCATAGTCTAAGCTTTCGACAATTTGCACCAACTAAACTGGTCTATTATTAGGATTCGGATTCGGTTGAGTTGGCAATTAAGGATGCAGAAGAGGCTGAGGATTTTGATGTAATGGATATGGATCTGATAATGCAAGTTGAGGGTGAGGACCTATCCCGATAGGTGTATTGAATATCCCCAAAGGTTGCTACCAATTCGTAGACCAATTCTGATATTAAGAAGTGGAGGCAGGCCACTAGGATGGATAGGGATTACCTTGCCAAACAGGAGTAAAAGGAGAATTTGGCTAGCCATTACCCGGAAAGGATTGAGTTGGCCAAGGTGTCATAGGGAATGGTTGGGATTGCCAATTTGAGTAAGGTGATTGGCCTTTCCATGTTGCCCCAGGGTTCTGTTGTTGATTAAATGGTGAAGAAGGAAAGAATTGGGACGTGTCCTGTGACATACCTATAGGTTTGGCCTGCTACTATCGACGCTAGTTCATTAAATATATTGACTCTGTCTCTTCTTTTTATTCCTTGAAAACTACTTTCAGCCCTTGAAGTGATGGGCATTGCTCAGTGGTGTGATCTTTGGTGAAAATAGCGCAATTTTGAACCATGTCCAATGGACACTCCCATTGGTTGTGCTTCTTCCGACAGCATGGGCAGAAAATGACCAAGTTCTATTTTACTAAGGCTTGTTTTTGTTTAGCCTGTATGACGTCTAGCTACATTGTGAGGGTGCCCAGGATATCTGTCTTGAAATCTTCCAAGAGGTTACCAATTTCCATTCGTGTTATGCATCCATTGTGTGGTTTGCTTCCCCTAGTCATAGGATCTCGGCTTCCTATTCCTGTGTGTGTGCTTCCTCGTGAACACCTGATACACAAGCGAATGATTTCATCATAATCTTCTTGAGAAATATCTCCTTTCCCCATTAAATTTAGAGTTTCTATCCATTCTTCTTTCATTCCTTTAATTAAGATATCTCTTAGGACTTCTTTTGGTAAGGTGGTGTGTGGAGATCTCTGCAAATTATAATGAAACTGTTCGACATATTCTTCTAGAGTTTCATTATCCTTTGCAGCCATCTTAAAGATTTCATCTTTTAGTTCCCTAGTCTTGCAAAAGTCCTGGTATCTTGTGAGGAAGGAAGTTTTCATGTCATCCCAAGAGTTAATAGTACGTCCACCCAAACCCATGAACCATCTCAAGGCTACTCCCTTCAGAGTAGAAGGGAATAGTTTTATCTTTTGAGGGTCAGTGGTATAGTCATACCCTCTGCAGAGGACATCAAACTCGAACAGGAAGGCATCGGGATCCTCCGTGATCATCCCATGAAAAGTTGGGATGCTCTGTAAAGGAATAGCTTTCATAGGGGCATTGGCCACTTGGTCGACTATGGGGTATTCCAATGTCGAGGTTTGACCTTGAGGTGGTTGATTTGCCATTTGGTCAAAAATGTGCCAATATCCTTCAGGAATTTCAGGGGGTGCTATTTGAGTAAGCGGAGGATTAGCAATCCAAGTTGGTTTTGCAGCACTGCCTAGATATGGGATCATAAGAGATCCTTGTTCAGATAGCTAAGGTCTTGCCTTAGCAGTTCCATTGGTTTCTCCCTCTCCTTCTCTTAAGTTACAAGATTTTCCCTCTTGTAGAGGATCAGAATGCAAATTTGTTGTAACATGAAGACTTTTTTCAGATCCTCCAATTTGGCTTTGAATCTTAGTGTAGGCTGCAAATGGTGATCCTGCTGCCTGAGGGATTATTGTAGGGCTTTTCCCAGATATAGTCTAGAAGTGTACTAATGCTTGAGACTTTGATTTTCTTACGATTTCATCTATAAAATTTGTTCTCCCAAGGTTCACCGATCCTTTGGGTTTTGTGGATTTAGGTGGGGGGTTCTGATATTTTTCGATATTTCTATTCCTAGTCATTCATAAAAAAAACCTATTCCTATTTAACCTCTATGCTTTTGCTGAAAAGTGGGTTTGTGAGCAATCACTTTACTTGCTAGTTACGCAGGTTGTTACCTCCCATTTTTAAAACCCAATTATTTTACAGTAAGATAAAAGGGAATCACTTTGAAACACTCTCCCTGGAAACGATGCCAAAATTTGACCTTAAGGTGGTTGATTTACTATTTGGTCGAAAATGTGCCAATATCCTTCAGGAATTTCAGGGGTTGTTATTTGAGTAAGCGGAGGATTAGTAATCCAAGTTGGTTTTGCAGGACTACCTAGATCTTGGATCACAGGAGATCCTTGTTCAGACAGCTGAGGTCCTGTCTTAGCAGTTCCACTGGTTTCTCCCTCTCCTTCTCTTAAGTTACATGATTTTCCCTCTTGTAGAGGATCAGAATGTAAATTTGTTGTAACCTGAAGACTTTGTTTAGATCCTCCAATTTGGCTTTGAATCTCAACATAGGCTACAGATGGTGAGCCTGCTGCCTGAGGGATTATAGTAGGGATTTTCCCAGATACAGTCTGGAATCCTACTAATGCTTGAGACTCTGCTTTTCTTACAATTTCGTCTATAAAAGTTGTTCTCCCAAGGTTCACTAATCCCTTGGGTTTTGTGGATTTAGGTGGGGGGTTCTAATATTTTTCTATATTTCTATTCCTAGTCATTCATAAAAAACCTATTCCTATTTAACCTCTATGCTTTTGCTGAAAAGCGGGCTGGTGAGCAAGCACTTTACTTGCTAGTTACGCAGGTTCTTACCTCCCATTTTTAAAACCCAATTCTTTTACAACAAGATAAAATGAAATCACTTTGAAACACTCTCCCCAACAACGGCGCCAAAATGTTGGTGCACTAAGATGTCTTTTTACAGGAAATCTTAATTCCTACATTAATAATCAACCCAAGGCAAGTATTTTTATTTCAATAGTGTCAGCACTATATATGCAATGAATTCAGAGGTTAACTGATAATGAAAGAAATTGGAATCGTTGCAATTTCTAATAAATGTCTCTTTAAATTCAATCCAAACCACTCTGAAATAAATAACTCTAAAAGAAATGCATAACACACTTTGCAATTCTACTTAACCTATTCTGAAAACAAATGAATCTGAATGCAACTGGAAAGAATCACACTTGGCAATCTTAATTGGAATTGAAACTAACTCATTTAACATGAAAGAAAACTATGACAATTGAACAGCAAATAGTAATTAAACAGCAAATGATAATTGAATAGAAAATAACCATAAAAGCATCTCATGGAACGCAATCAATTATATCTTTGAAATCTATAATAACATTACTTAAAATGAACAACGATCTAATGTTGAAACTAACATAACCAATTCAATAAAGAGCATCACGCATATGTGTCACACAGTTAAAACTTGAATCTTGAATAAACAGAAAATGTAAATAAGAATCACCAATCCTCACAGTAATCAAAATGATATTAGCTTAACAATAATAGTAAAGAATAAACAGAAATGATTATAACACAGGTGAAGCAGTAGATCTTCTCTTGATTGGGCCCAAAGTCTCCAGAAGTCCTCGCTATTAGATACTCATAATACGATTATGAATTAAATGCAATCTTCATTAAAATAAGTAACAGAGTTACAGCATCACCAAGATGAAAGTATTATATGTCCAAAAGAATAGTTACAAACTGTGAATTTCTGAACTCTTGTTCAGTTCGCCTTTCAGCCTTATATAACATTTAGAAAAGTAAATAGATAGAAGTGAATCCTCAGGATCAGGGGATCCTGAGGATTTCGCAACACTCGATCTGATCTCATCATAAAATAGCATCGGTCTGCCCATTCTTCCGTTGTCCTACTTTTCCCCAGACATTGTCTTTTTCCTTTATTGGTTGTTGTTGTTCTATCGATTGAACAACCATCGTCCAATCCGCATCTTCTGCACATAAAGATAGTAAAAGTCAGTTTTCCATGCCTAGATTTATCTAATTTGTTACTAATCGCTTTTACCCAACTTTATTTGTTGTTTCCTCTACTTTTATCCATAAAACAAAGATAAACATGTGAAGACAAATGCTAAATAAAACTATTTACAAGGAGAAAATGTATCTGTTTCTTGGCCCAACACATCCCACCTGCCCACTAAAGCATAGATATTTGAACTTCATATCTCATGCTCCATAGCATGCTAGACAAATAATGTTACAATGATCTACTTAAAATTTATTTGTGACGATGTATTAGTTCCATATTTTTATGTTATATTGGATGCAACCCATTTCCTGCAAGGAAATCATGCACCTGCTTTTTGACGTCAATTCAAATGCATCCAGCCATTGGTTTAATCCCCTTATATTTGATGGTTTTTCTCATCTTTTCAATACCATCCCACCTGCCCACTGAAGCATAGATATTTGATAGCACAACATAAGTTGCTACATTTTTCCAATCCAACTCAAAAAGGTGTTATGTAGTGTATTCTCCTAACTCTGTATTGTAATGTATGATACAGGCACCAAGAAAACACCCCTAGATTGTAGCTTCAAGGGTTATTGCCATTTTTCTTATCAAGTATTTAACCTCTCCCGAGTGCCCAGCACGACCAATAAGGTTAACCATGCAGCCATAGTGTTCTATCACAAGTGTGATCTGGTAACATTGACTCATAGAATTAAAGTAATTTCGGCCCTCATCCACTAGTCTTGCATGACAGCATGCTAACAACACATTGATGAATGTAACCTTGTCCGATTTCATACTAGATTGTTGTATTTCTTGAAATAGTTTCAGGGCCTCCTTGCCACATCCATGCATTGCATATCCTACAATCATTGAATTCCACGAAACCATATATTTTCCATGTATTTTTTCGAAAACTTCACTTGCCTTGTTTATGCTTCCACATTTTTCATACATGTCCGGAAGCGTGTTACACAGAAAGACATTGCACTAAAAACCACTTATAATTATTTCTTCATGGATTTCCATGCCCTATTCCAGAGTTGCCAAATTAGTGCAAGCTAGGAGAACATTGGCAATTCAAATCTAGATGCACATTTTCTTGTTGCATCTGCAGAAAAATATCCATAGCTTCCATGTTGTGCCCATTTTGTTCATAACCTGTAATTATGGCAGTCCAGGATGCATAATTTCATTGAGGCATTTTGTCAAACACTTTGTGTGCAATGTGTATTCTCTCACAGTTTCCATACATGTCTACAAGGGTAGTTCCCACAAAGACATTATATTCTAATCCACTTATGATTACTTCTCCATGTATCTCTATACCCTGTTGCATAGCTCCCAAGTTTGCACACGCTAGGAGAACACTAGAAAAAAAATTTGCATCTTTCTCAAGGCCTGCCAGATGCATCTACCTAAACATCTCCATGGATTCCAAACTGAGCCCATTATGCACATACCTAACAATCGTTACAGTCCAAGAGACTACATTGCAATGGGGAATTTCTCTCAAAATATTCAATGCATCATCTTTGTATCCATTGTACAGGTATTCCATAATCATGGCATTCTAGGAAACAATATTTCATTCAGGCACTTTGTCAAACACATTGAGTGCTTTCTCAATAATACCACATTTTTCATACATGTCCAAGAGGGCAGTGCCTACAAAAACATCATACTAAAACCCTCGTCTAGTTATGGCCTCATGAACTTCCGCGAGGGTTTCCAAGGTGTTACGTGCAGGAAGAACGTCAGTAAACATGAATTGATCGGGTTAAAATTCACTTTGTTCTTTCACTTGAAAAAATAGAACAAAAGCTTCCTGGTAATATCCATGTCTGGAATATGTTGAAATCATGGCATTCCCTGAAATGCGTCTCGTGTTGGCATCTGGTCGAACACCCACCGAGAATCCTCTGGGCTCCCACACGTAGCATACATAGTGATAAGAGTATTAAGTAAGAATCTATCTCTGACAAACCCCTCTGATGAATTTGGGCATGGAATATTTTTCCACCCGATAAGGCCTTAATCTTGACGCAACTCTGCACTTCTATCTACAAAGTTGTTGGTAGAATTCAAGAAGTCGAAGGCGTCTTTTAGTAGGCCCTCTTCGCACAGTGTTACCCCATTTTGTACATACAGATTATTTATGTTAGCTCTTGTTTCAAGTACAAAAATGGCAGACTGCCTAACTTGAATATTAAGCATGAACCTAATGAGCATTACAGTGTGATTCTCTTTCTTGTTTCTTATTGGTTGTCTCCTTAGCAACTTGTTCATTTGAATATGTTAAAGCTCAAATCTATGGCATCCCTGCTGCATAAATCTACTGAATGTAGGCAGATTTATTTCAAATTCAAAAATGACACTGATCAAATGAAAAATGTGTTACTACTTGTATGGACACTAAGATTTCAAAACATTACAACATTGTAGCTAGATTATGTGGCAGTCAACGAATCTAGCTACAATGTCATGAGGCAAAGCCTCACCATAAAAATCTGTTGGCTTAATTATAAGAATCAATTCACATAAATAGAGGGAATTTACAAACAATGAAGGGAGGCTTGGTTCATACAGATTTTAGAAAACTAGAAACATGGTACTTTTCTCTATATTAATCAATTCCTCATATGATTGTACATAATATTTACATATAAGGAAATTATGCCTGATTTATATATAATTGGTCTCTCTTTGGCCCCTTGGCTATAGTTTGCCTCCACACTTAATCCTCTCGACTCTCATCTCCTAATGCTAAATTTTTCCCTTAGGATTACATAATTATACAAAGGATTCTAAAACTATAATCTGGTTCAGATCCACAAAATCCTCAACAAACCCCTATCTCTAGGACCCTATAGATCCATATTTCTCTCAAGAGATCTAATTGATCATAATATCACTCTAACTTATTAAAATATTCTCGAGATATCTTCTAAGAAGTATATATGATTACAATATCCTCAACCTCAATCATAGTTACATAATCTCTCTCGATTTCCTAAGAAACATAGGAAATACAAATATTTTAACAATAAAGCTCAATTAGGGAACCAAGTCCCTTTTAAATGAAAGGCCCCATTAGGACTAGTCAAATGTGTTTTGACTTGGAGGTAATATTCTCCTACATCATACTCCCAAGGAACAAAAGATTCATGATCTCCTAATCATGAGTTTCTCGCTAATTCCTCTTGGATCCAAAACTTGTATTCATAGCCATCTATCTACTCTACTATGTGATAATGTCTTGTTGCTTCCAATTCTCCAGGCTTCCAAACTTTATGTCGTTGTTGCTCGTTTTCTTTGTTGATGCAAATTTATTCAGTTAATTGCACTTCCTTGTTGGCTATGCTCCTTTTTTAACTATACCTTTTCTTAGTTGTTCTCCTCATCAACATCCACAATCCATCAATCTCCTTATCTAATTTTGTCTTTTGTTGAACATTGCTACTATTATCCATAGGTTGCTACATATCCTCCTTTGTTATAAGATTTATGAGATTCTTATTCAATTCTGGTTTACATACCTCCTTTTCAACATGCTGACCATACTTTGCAATCTTCTCTTCATTTTGTTTCAAGAGAATTTTTTCTTCTTCTAGTTCTCATTTTGCATGTAGAATATGCAGTCTTCGGCATATTATACTTTCCTCCAAGGAATTAAATTCTTCATACAATTCAAAAAAATAAATTTTAATTCTATTTGTATCGTGTTGTAGCAGCTACAACCACCCTCCAAAAATTTTCGCATGCTTCAAATAAGACTTATCTTTTCATTTTCGCTTGTGTTTGATAACTTATCTGATTATTCTAAGTCACAAGTTGATATCCCAACTTGGTCTCACATCAGTTTCGGGCTTGCCTCTAGAAACTACGTAATCCCTGAGGGCAAGTTGCCTTGATGATAGGAATTGTGCAATCTTGACTATCAGTCAGCCTTGAGCTCAGAAACTGCGGAGTCATGGAAGGCATCCCAGAAACTGTGCAACCCTCACTAAGCTTAGAAAGTGTGAAATGCACTAAGTCGTAAAGTTGCCCAGTTCCCCAAAACTGTGCAGTTTTTCCTAGTAGTGTGCATGGCAAGTTTCCCCAGCAAAAAAAAAACCTAAAAAATAGGGATCTATTTTTAATATCCCAAAGGAGGCACTTACGTTATTTTTAGAAACTCCTGGCAAGTGTCTCTTTTTCCTTGATTTTAGGCATGCGTGTCATAAACCCTAATTTACCCAAATTTATTTAATCGAGGCTTCTAGATCTCATTTACAAACTTTATCTTGGATCTCTAGCATTCCCAAGGAGATCAAGGAACCTTCAATGCGATCGTCATCGCTTTTCTGGGTGAGTTTTTCTTTTGTCATCTTTTACTGCTTTTTCTATGTTTTTTGTCATTTGGCTTGGGCGAGTGTTGTTTCACATATTTTTCTTCATAGTTGCTGGTGTTTTAACTCGTTTTAACTTATAGAAGTGTCGCATTAGTTTTCTTGTTTTTGCACCAATGGTCGTTGTTGCGACGACTCACCTCACATACTTCATTTTCCTTCCATTTGATTAATTGTTTCACCTGATTCACATACATTTACTCTCACTTAGTCAGATCTGCACTGAGATTCACACTATCTCTCAGATCTTATAGTTTTCCACACTTCCCTTAAGCAGATTTGCATTCCCCTTTGTCGGTTTTCACTTTTCCCAGCTGGAACTACGCAATCCTAAGGCTCAAGCCACAATATTGTCCTCTTGAATTGCATAGTGTTCAGTCCAAGCCCACCCCAAATGCACACTGCACAGTTCCAGTAGCCAGCCTGTCAACTTGGCTACTGATACTGTGCAATGTGCAGTCTCTCCCAGGCCTCTGCCTAAATTGAACTGTGTATTGCACAGTTTCAAGCCACAAGCTTCCACCTTGGTTGTTGGGACTGCGCAGTGCACATTTACCACAGGAAACTAGTCCCTCTTACCAATGATAATTTTGAAATCTTCCCCATGAGATGCCTGGATTGCTACTTGAACTTGCCTTGTAAGTAGATATTCTTAAGATCGACATTTGCTTTCCATGAGTGTCATTTCTATCCCACAGGTACAGCAGTTGTTGAGCACCTCTCCAGCAATCATTTTTACCATGGCACCTAGGAGAGCTGCTTCAAAGGAAACCACTGAGAGCAGTACTGGGGAAGTAGTTGAGCAAACATCAGTTGATTTGTCAGTGTATTTAGATACTCAGTTGTTTATAAAAAAGGGATCATCACTAACATGGAAGCAGGTTAAAGATGCTTTTGCAAAGGACTTCGAGGCAGACTTAAGGGACCGGCAAGTTTAACTCTGCATCTGGCAGTCAAAATTATATAAGTTTTGTTAATTTTAGATAACAATGGTATGTTCTATGCTTAAGAGAAATTTACTTCAATTTTTCTTATTAGCCCAATATCAAATTCTAGATTAGCAATCACACTAACATTGATAGTAAATGTAAATAGAACATAAACAATAAGCAGTAGACAAGCCAAGACAAGAGGACACAATATTTGGCGGATGCCAGGGAAAAACCCCAATGTGGAGAAAACCCTTTAATCAAATCTTCTTATTATTCTTCAAAAGTTCAACAAAGAGAGAGAGTACAATATATAAAATTTACTTGCCCAATCACTGTAAACCAGTGTAGTCAAACAACAGTCAATAGGATGCCCAAACCAAAAATTCAACGTTGGTCAAACCAGCAGTAAATATCCTCCAAATAATCTCAGTCAAACCTAGCCAACTCAGCCTCAAAAGACAGTCCAAATTAGCCCAAAATAGTCATGAAAATTCTGGGCAAACTTGGTCAACGCATAGTCAACTTCTGCGGTCAAAGGGTTGCAATCAACATTGGTCAAAGTGCCCAGAAAATATCGGTTTTTGTGCTAGAATATGTGACTTGTCCAACTAGAAATTATCCTACAAAAATGGCAATCAAATGAAGTCAAAGATTTCTTGGTCAACGTTGGTCAAAGTTGGAAGCAACTCGGTCAATGCAGAAAACAAAAATATCCAATCAACTCTTCGCACGTGTGAAGAAGAACAGGCTGCCTGAAATTCGTACGACCCAATCAAATGAAGAAAGAGAAATATGTGTGATGATGAGTGTCCAAATGAGGAAAGTGCCTCTTCTATTTATACACAATGTTGAGGGTGAAGAGATACGTCTGTTGGGCTTCATGAAACTACATTAGACTTCTGGCCGACCTTGACAATTTTTCCACAGAAGAAATAAATTCATAATTCCATTTCTACTTGTCAGAATGAGATGACCTTTAGATCAATCTTGCACCTCTCGAAAATAGGAATCCAATAAAAATATCATTTCCATCATATGAGCTATCCAAGGTATATTTTGGCCCTAGTTTCCAATTTTAACACTCCCTCTCAACTAGGGAGAAATCCACCTTCCAAACCATCTGTCAATATGTACCATCCCTGTCATCTCTGCTCTGATCTATTGAAACATGAAGAAATAATGAATAATAAATGATTGAGAGTCTATCATACCACTCTCCATTGACCCAAAGTCAGTCTCCATTGATCCCAGATCAATATCACATAACCTATCATAGGGAGTAAGGTAGTACACAATGAATCTAGCGGTAGTACCATGGTCCCTATCCTCATTTCCCAACTCATTGGCCATATGATAGGTACTTCCCATGAGTCTCGCACTGCATGGGTAGGATGTATTAGGAGGAGAAGGTGAACCACTCATCATATGCATATATCAACCATCATGGGGTATCACAGGGGAAGGTGAACCACTCACCCTGTACACAATGCACCACTAGAGGAAGGTGAACCACTCACCCTATGGTCTCTCATAGCTTCAAGAAGTACCCCAAGCCCCCCAGATCTCCCAGGGCTCAATATCCAACTCAAACGAGACCCTCGTAAGGGGTTCTCTCCATGACTCCAAGTCGTTCGTGGAATGTTAAGAATTTGACCTTCCCAAGGGGCCTCATAAGAATATCTGCAACATGTTCATCAGTCTCAATGTGATGGAGCATTATTGCTCCTTGTTGTACCATATCCTGGATAAAGTGGTACCTAATATCAATATGCCTTGAGCGGTCATGAAATGCGAGATTCTCATAAATAAGAATCCCACTTTGGTTGTCACAGTAGATCACAGTGGTAACCAACACATGCCCAAATAGCTTCATAGTAGGCCATACTAGCAGTGATATATTTGGCCTCAGCATTGCTCAAAGCCACCTATTTCTGCTTCCTGCTCACCTAGGATATCGAAGAAGAACCTAGTGAGAAGCAACATCCCAATGTGCTCTTACGATCCACCACACTGTCAGCCCAGTCAGCATTAGAATAACCATGGAGACTTAAATTCCTGGCAGTGTATCTCAGTCCATAGGTGATTGTGCCCCAGAGATATCTCAAGAGATTCTTGGCAACAATCCAATGTATGTGATGAGGCTCGACCATAAATTTACTCAATGTATTCACTGCAAAGCATATGTCTAGATGGGAATTCACCAAGAGCATTAGGACCCCCACGAGTTGACGATACTCAGAAGGATTTCCCAAATTGGGCCCATTAGCACTTTCGCATAACTTCTTGAAGTTAATTTCCATTGGAGTAGTCACGGACTTACAATCCACCATCCCAAATCTTTCAAGTAGATTCACAATATATTTTCCTTGGGAAATGAAAATCTCACCTAGCTTTTGCCAGACCTCCAAGCCTAGGAAGTAGTGCATAAATCCTAGGTCCTTCATCTCGAATTTGAAAGCCAACTCCTTCTTTCATTAATAAATAAGAGGGTCTGCACCTGTCAGAAAGAGATTTTCCACATAAAGTACCAAGATGAGAGGTCTATCATTTTAAACCTTGAAGTAAAGGTTCGGATAAGCTTCACTTCTTGTAAAATCCAGCATCATCGGATAGTTGTCGATCCTCTCATACCAAGCTCAGAGAGCTTACTTCAACCCATAGAGGGATTTCTTCAACCTACATACATTTGTCTCCCGATCTTGAACTTTGAACCCCTCGAGTTGTTCAACATAGACTTCCTCCTTAAGTGACTCATGCAAGAAGGCAGTCTTGACATACATTTGATGTAAATTCCATTCTTGAGAGGCAGCAAAGGTAATGATCGAATGGATGGCAGTATATCGAGAAATTGGTGAAAATATCTCATCATAGTCCACACCTTCCTTTTGAGAGAAGCCTCGAGCAATAAACTTGGCCTTAAATTGTTCAGCACTTCCATCAACTCCATGCTTGATCTTGTAGATCCATTTTGAGGTAACAACATATTTGTCCTTGGTTCTAGGGACCACATCCCAAACATCATTCTTCATAATCAACTCATACTCTTCGTTCATAGAATCCTTCCAAACTTGGTGCTCCACAACTTCTTCGAATGTGCAAGGCTCATTTTGAACAATGGTGCACATGGCAGCTAAGTACTCTTGGTACCTATTCAACTTCTTACTTTCAAGAAAAGTCCCCCTTAGTGCAATATGTCTCTCGGCATCTTCGAGAGTGTCCCTAATCCATGAGGGTCTCCTTTTTTAGGAGGAGGGCTCATGGGGAGGTGGATCAATGGGAACCATTGGTCCTTCAGCATTGGGTTGTTACACAGCATTTTGTCACTGTCCTTGTACTCCCCATTCCATGTTCTTGGAGGACCTCTACAGTGAACCCTACATGCTTCCCCTTCATGAAGAAACTCCCATTGTGTCCCTCTTCATGAGTAGAACAATTCCCTTTTGCATCATTTCCCAAAAATATATTTTTTTTCCCAGTTTACAATACCGACGCTAATGACATGTGTCCTCCTTGCGCCGATATGTAGGGATTACAACTATCCCTAGTGCCGACCAGAGCGACTGAGCCTTGTTCCAGTTGTGTTGATCCTCTTTTGGAAAGTTTTTTAAATAAGGGGCCAAATCTTCCTACTCTAGAAGCTTCTTAATGAAAGTCTAGTAAATGGTTAGGCCGGATGGAGTCGAGGAGATCAGTTTGGGCTCCTTTCCCCTAATAGGATGGAACTACCTCAAGAAATAAGACCTTCTCCCATGAGAAGAAGAACCATCTCCCATGCATTCAAGCTATATAAACCTCTATTTTTCCCAAGCACAAGCTAATGTGTGTGCGCTAGTTCTAATTAGGCTCTGGTTGAAGTTTTGATTATGGAGTAATTAGCAAGTTATTCATAGTTGTAGCTTCCTAGTTGTGTGTGAGGAAGAAGTGTGAATTTGGTTTAGTGTGAAGACTAAAGGGAAGAGCCTTAAAACTACCATTATTTAGGCCATCGTGGAATTCTAATGGAAGTGTGTGAACCCAGATTTGTCGGAGGAGAACAACAATGTCAAGACAACGGTTGTAATCTCTTCTTGATTTAATATATATGCAACTATCGATTGATTTCCTACATAATATGTCGTCTCACATGTTTATGGCTTAATATTTCTTGACTTGTTAACTAGTTTGAATACAATTTGCTTATTATCATGGTTGTTATTTGTTTTTGTTTACTTGTTTCAGGTGCTCGAAGAAGGAAATGGGAGATAGCTGGAGTGAGCAAGCAAGGTCATCACCAAACGGGATAAGCATACTAAGAGGTAGGCCCTCTTAATTGGTTCTAACCTAAGGAAAAATTCCATAGAATGTCTTGTTTGTGGCTAGACTCGCTATCAGGCTAGATGAATTGTTTGTCTCCGCACTTATAATTTTACTTCACCACAAATTGGTGACTCCGCTGGGGACCCAATCCTTCTATTTGTTTGCTTGGAATTTCATGGTTTTGTGTGAACTTTTCTAGTTTCGCCATTTTCCCTTTAGTTTTGTCTGCTTTGTTTTATTTATTGCCCTCGGTCTAAAATTCATAGTAGCAAGTCTGGTCTCAACTTTCGAAAATTTTTATTTTTTTCTTTGCATCCTCGCTCAACGTGCTTATTTCACTGGTAGGCATGCCGATCAGCACGATATGTTCAGAAACAGTCGCATTGACCCCGTTCTGGCACCTGTTGTCAGTTAGGCAGTCGCATCGATGCTTGTAAGTGAATATTAGGGATCACCCCAGATCTTGGCCAGTGTGTCTTGCTCTCCTGATTTTTTCCTTATGGCTCGTTTAGATTGTGTTCTCCCTGACTAGAAAGCTGCATTTCACTTGGTTTATTTGTTTGTTGATTTGCCTTCTTTTCACTCGATTTCCTGGGTCGTTGGATGGTTTGCGGCCCTAGGGTGTCTAGGTTGTCATCCATTTAGTTGATTGTGAACTCAGTGAGTCAAGTTGTTGGTGCATTTACTCCTTGCATTTCGTTTATAGTCCTCTTATTGCTTTGGTCTCCATTACACAAGTTTGAAAAGTTTCGTTTGCTTGTCTAAACGTCTCTTTTCCGGCATAGATCACATTGCTTGTCTTGTTTTTGGTAGATTCATTGTGTCATTAGTTTGAAAGAGATTATCTCTTTGTGTTTTTCATTTGCTTGAGAATCGATTGTCTCGAAAATTTTTCATTGAAGTGTTTTATGAGAAATTCATTTTTTCATTTCATGAAAATTACACAATTCTAGTATTCTGCGTCAATATGTTACATTACTTAGCATCATTGAAGACTAGGATTGCATTGGCATTTGAAAAGAAAAAGAATTCTCTTTACTTTTGAAAGGACTGTTTGTAGTGTACTTGTTAGGAAATTAGGAATTGGAATGAATTTTTCATTAGTTTATTTTTTCGAAAAGTGAAGTAGTGAAAAATCATTTTGCTTTCGGTTTCTTGGTTGTTTGCATTTGATTGTGTTTTCTACCCTCTCTAGTGTATAAAATTCATTGAATTGAAAGGATCTTGTCTCATTAGCTGCATTTAGGGCTTTTTAAGGGTCTTGTGTCATTTAGCTGCATTTAGGGCTTTTTTAGTCACATTGCTAAGGCCTGAAAACTAAGATATAATTCAAGATAAACATTAAAATGAGCTCAATCAACCTAAGGTTGAAACCTAATAATCACATCTATAAGGTCTAGGCTAGAGACATGTTCTGGCGTCTTTAAACCTAGCAGCTGTTGTTATCTTTGGCACTAGATAGTGCTAGGATGGACTTGTGCTCCCTGTACCATAGAGTATATAAAGGGAGACCCCTCTAGGCTACAATCCTTTATCCATACAAAGTCAAGTCTGCTGCCTTGCAAACGTGATACACCAAACACAACATTCGGGGAGATTGCTTGCCCGTACTTCTCGATTCGCTGGGAGGTATTATGCAGTTCCCGGTTGCCTGGTAATCCTTTTTACCTAGATCATCTGGAGTAGTCATTTGATCTTTTCGACTCATTAAACTTAAAAGATCATTCGAGCACTTGTCCTTTTGAGCTCATTTCCAGTCGAAAGTGATAGAGTCATCTTTTCTTCTTTCTCGACTCTTGAAACATGAAAGAGCATCAGTTCATTATGCGTCTTAGAAAAAAATTGTTGCCCATGATCTTAAAACATCATGTTAGTCTTTTATAGACCAAATCGTGAGTTTTCCTTAAAGTAAATTTTAAAGCCTTGAAATTTATCTATCTTTTCTTGTTAACTAAGACGAGGTCATCGTGGTTGAACCATCTAGTTCACCTAGTTCCTCTTCCTCTCCTCTGTCTTAAAGATTGTCTGAGGAACCTTTTCCTGAATTACCAAAGTCACTCGAGGACCAACGTGTTTAACTCAGAATTTTTCTGAGCATTCAACCTTTGTCATCTCATCCTCCACCTACTTCAGATACTAGGTCACCTTCTGATATTGGCCCGGAATCTCCAGACAATCCCGTCCAGACTCCTGAGAGTTCGCCGACTATTGAAGGTCAGCTTGGACTGGTTATATATCCTCTGAATCCTTTGTTCGACCCTGTTGTGATATCACCACAGCGTCCATACAGTTTGTACGATCAGTCAGGTGTTCCTTCAGAATTATGCCCTCATACATCTTTGATCGTTCGTCGTCGCTTGTTCCCAGCTATGGAACCCGAAGGCGACGCTTTAGTTACCTCTCTGGATCAGTCAGAAGTTTCTACTCCACACACTGTCAAAGAGGAAGAGCATCAATTTCCTCCTGAAGGCTTCCCCTACATGAGGAGCATTCCCATTAGTGTGTATCGAGAGTTTCCACCTAACTATTTGACTTTAGCACAGTTGGTCTTAGGTACACCTAGTGCCTCATCACTTTATCACAATCCTATTTGGGCATCTGGCGCTATGCCTACCACAGGTCCGTTCATTCAGAACTCGACCTCCCAACAAATGATGATGTCTGTAGTTACCTCAATCCCGGTGCAACCCACTGTTTTGAACCCTCTTGTCTCATCCTTCCAAGTCACCCGTCTGGTTCAACGAACGGTCTCGAGACATGTTGCTGTCAGTTTTTCGACCCCTCCAGTAATGGACAACCTATGCCACCACCTGGGGGGCAGAATCTGAGTGTTTCTATGGTGATAGGCACAACCAATGTGAGTATCTCATAGGCTCCCATGGTTGGGATGAACCAGCCTTCTTCTGGTGTTATTCAAAACCTTGTTGGTCCTGCTGGATCAAGCAATGTCCAGTACCAACAGGTCCAAAATCCTGTTGGTCTGTCTGGGTCAAGCAATTTCTAGTATCAGTAGCCTTATGAGGCTCAGGTTCAGTACCAAGCTCCTTATGTTCCATATGGTTCCCAAGGAATGGTCAATCTGCCTTACATCCTTCAGCCTAGACAGTATGTTCAGCCTAGTCCATCCACTTTTCATAGTGGCTATGGCCAAATACAGTTCGGAAATTTCCAAGGTCTTAATCTGGGAACTGTTCCAGTACCCTTGCAATAGCAAGGGCAACCTCTGCAGTAACAAGGGAAACCTTTGTTGCAGCAAGGTTCGTCCACGCATCCACAGGGGAAGATGATGTCGCAGCAAGGACAACTGCAACTACCACAGGGCAACCCTCGCAACAATTGCAGCAAACCATGTAGCCGCAAATGCAGTATGCTCCGAAAACCTCCTAGCCTATGTCTTCGCAAGGCCAACCTCTACAGCCGCAGGGACAACCTTTATAGGTGTAATGTCAATCCTTGCAGTAGCAGAGCCAACCTAAGCAACAGAAAACCTTATATACATATCAACAGGGTCAACCCTTGCAAGGAAAAGGTTAGGGTCAAGTCTTGTAGCAGCAGGCCCAAAATCCTAATGTCCAAGGGCAATAGGTTATGAATCCTTTTGTTTAAAGGCACCAGGTCCAAAATCCCTATGTCCAAGGACAGCAAGTGCAAAATCCTTATGTCCAAGGATAGCAGGTCCAAAATCCTCTTGTTCATGGGCAGCAGGTTCAAAACCCGTATGTTCAGGGACAATAGGTGCAATATCCATATGTCCAAGGTCAACAGGCTCAACAGCCTTTTACCCTGTATGTTGCTCATCAGCAACCTCTGGCTAGATAGTTTTAAGGATTTCAAGGTCAAAATCCTCCATATGGCCAAGGTAACCTACAGTGGGGGAAAATCACATTCCATATGGCCAAAACCCTCCACTATGGGGACAAAATCCTTACCAGCAGGGATGGGCTCCTCTGGTTGGACCCGCTTATCGACCTCCCATGCCTTTCAATACTCAATTGTCATTCTTGGCTACACTAGAGTTTCCAGATGTGTCTCGACTCACGAATGATCGAATTCTTCATTCACCATATTGGCCTCTGGTTCCGTCCAAGGTCCCAAGAGATTTTTCGAAGCTTGATGGGAAAGCAAAAGAAGATCCTCAAGCCCATGTGATGACATATCACCTCTGGTGCTCTTCGAATTACTACGTTGATGATTCTATTCGTCTCTGTCTTTTCCAATGAACCCTTATAGGTGTTGCAGCCAAGTGGTACATCGAGCTTCCTCAAAGTACTTACCATTACTTCAACTCTTTAGCCATGACTTCAACTCTTTAGCCATGGCTTTCCTCACGCATTTCCAGTTGTCAGTTCTTTATGAAATTGGCACCTATTTTCTTACATCGCTCAAGCAAGATACTGTGATGCACATCTCTGATCACATCCATGAATGGAAACGTAGACGTCGCCTGATCAAATTCAAGATTTCTGATCAGTTTCTAACCGAATGGTTTACCAAGTCATTCGTCGCTCCAATTGGTCGCGATATAGCTGTGGGTGGATGCATTACTGAAGAAAAAGCCATTTCTCATGCCCAGTACTTAGATCTCGTTTATTCTTAGTCTGGCACTTTATATGAGCTGTTACCTGATGCTCTGCGGCCATCATCTGATCCCACGGCATCAAAGTCATAGGCTACACCTCTTGTTGATGGAGTAATTGGTTTAGTGTCCCAAACCCCTACAAAATCTTCTTCTAAACAGAAGTCAGTCTCGAACACTACTTCCAATAGTCGCTCCTAGAATCCACCTAGCCCTGGTAAAACTTCAAAGGTCCATGATGTTCAGTCAACCACAACGGGCAAATCCTTGAAAGTTAAGAAGAAAGGAAAAGGCAAGGGTAAAGTTGATGCCCCAAAACAAGGTCCTCCTAAGTCATCTACTGGTGATTCTTCACAACGGAAGCCTAAGTATCCGTGCCTCATTTGTGAGGAGGATCACTATACTAAGGATTGTCCCCAACGGTCCGCAGTTTTTCATTTTCTCAAAGGGACCCCAATTGTCCTAAAAGAGTTGTTTTCGACTCATAAAACTCAAATGGTAGACCAGCCTCATTCGTCTGCTTCCTTAGGATCACAAGTGTTCATGATGAGTACGCCTATTGATGTGGCTACTAGATCAAAAGACTATCAAACTCCTGCTTCGATAGCCATGAAAGAGAAAGAGGCCACCCCTTCTTATTCTTCCCTGAGTTCTAGCCCTCTTCACATCGAGCGCCCTAACCCTGAGTCCGCCATTCGACCACCTTCTCGAGGTTTGCTAAGGAAGTCCTCGTACAATTCCAACGCTCGAGCAACTCAGCACTATAATATTGTTGAGGATTTGGCTCAGGCATTATCAGATATGTCTGCTCTCGAGGTACTCCAAAGCTGTCTGTCTCAACGGAAATCATTACTGTCGATCATTGGAGGTATTGATCCTACCGATACCAATTTGATATGTTTTGATCTAGAGAACCACGTTCCACTACTGCCTCATCAGATTGCCTTTCTCATTCAGGTAATCATCAATGAGAAAACCATCCATAGGACCATCATTGATGAAGGTGATTCTACCTACATCATGTCAGTCACTTTCTGGAAGGGAATTGGTTCTCCTACTTTGAACCAATCCCCTAACACTTTGGAAGCTTTCGACAGGTGCGATTCGCAACCATTCAGTGTCTTACCCAACCTTGCCATTACTTTGGAGGGAAAGACAGTACACGTCGAGGTGGAGATTGTTGATGCTAATCTCAATTATAATCTTCTACTCAGACGGAGTTGGACCCATGCCATGCATTATGTAGCCTCCTCCCTGTTCCGCCTGATTCATTTCCCCATTAAGGGAATATTGTCACAGTCGACCAATTGTCTTTCTTTGCCTCTTCCTCCTCGGATGGCAATGTTCTGTATGTCAAGCACAGCGGTGCTCCTTATGAGCATGTGGGGCAGGACTTTTTAAAGATTCTACCTTGAAGGGAATTTTTTCGCTCCCACCTCCTCATGTAGCCTCTGTCAACATGATCTCGTTCAAATCTGATCCTTGGGTCATACCTTCACTAGATCTTGTTGATACCTGGGGCGAGGTTATTCCCCTTAGTCCCGCTGAAGTCAATTATGTGGAAATTTTTTCGGCCTCAAGTTTCGTATCCTCTGATTTTCCTATTTCGAAGACATCTCTCGATACGTATTCTCAATCCTCATGGCTTGGTGCTTTGGAATCTCCTGATCCCTTAGCTGAGACTTTTCTTGCTGACAAGAGTACCATGGAATTAATGTCTCTGGAGGAACCCCCTTGGAACGATGCTCATCATTGTTCCTTGTTCCTGCCTAACCCGGCGGCCATGTCTACTTGTCTCAAAGAGTTATCTTCTCAGTTTCCTTCCCTACCGCTTCAGGAACCGATCATGACTCGTGAAGTGTGGTTGGAAGGAAATTTGGGTAACATTACCCAAACAATGCCAATTAATATTTCTATCAAGCCTAGTGTCGTTGAAAATTTCCATATTGGGGTAACTTGTTCCCCAGCTGAGATCAAGGTCTATACTCGTATGCTTCAAGAATTTCGTGATGTGTTTGCGTGGTCATATGAGGAAATGACTGGCATTTATCCTAGCATCGTCGTGCACGAAATACCGACTTATACTCACGCGAATCCCGTTCACCAGCGACTCCACCCAATGCACCCTAGGAAATCAGCAGCTATCAAGGGTGAAGTTGAAAAACTACTCAAAGCTGGATTCATTTATCCGATCCCTCTCACATATTGGATGTCAAATATTGTACCCATGGCCAAGAAACAAGGCATGATCTATGTTTGTGTCAATTACTGTGATCTCTATCGTGCTTTTTCTAAGGATAACTATCCCACTCCCTTCATTGATCAGATCATTGATGAATGTTTTAGGAGTGAAATTGTTTCCTTTATGGACGGTCTTTCTCGTTACAACCAGATTAACATTGCACTAGCAGATCAAGAAAAGATGGCTTTTATCTATCCGTAGGGTACTTTCGCATAAAAAAATCTCCCTTTTGGCCTAAAAAATGTTGGGGCTACATTTCAGAGGGCGATTTCCTATGCGTTTCACGACATTTGACACATTGTTTAGCCTTACTTGGATGACCTTCCCGCTCATTCTTGTAAGTACCATGATCACCCTAGCCATCTTCGGAAAAAATTTCTTCGTTGTAGACACTACAAAATTCAGTTGAATCTGCATAAAAGAGTTTTCTGCGTCGAATCTAGACGACTCCTCGGCTTTATTGTCTCTAAGGAAGGCATTCACCTTGATCTGCTTAAAGTCAAGGCCATTGTTAATTTACCCCCTCCATCTTCGTTGGACCAACTGTAAAGCCTGCAGGGAAAAGCAAATTTCCTTCATCGTTTCATACCCAATTATGTTGAGCTAGCTTCAGGGTTTACCCGGTTGCTCAAGCAAGGAACGCCCTTTGTTTGGGATGAGATTTCACAAAAGTCTTTCGATGATCTTAAGGCTATCCTCATAAATTATCCTTTGTTGCATCCCCTGGATTATCATCGCGATTACTTCCTTTATCTAGTTGTAGCCTCTAGTACCATTGTTATGGTGTTGGTACAAGACGATGATGAAGGTAATGAACATGTTATTTACTACCTCAATTGCAATCCTCGACACCAAAACGTGTTATGCTCATGTCGAGAAGTTGGCTTTGGCTTCCGTACAAGTTGTTCCGCGCTTTCGGCACTACATTCTCTTACGCACTACTACTGTGATTTCTAAATGCAACCCCATGACCTACATGCTGACTCGTTAGTTTTTGGGGGCAAGTATTCTAAATGGATTGTTATCCTTCAAGAATTCAATTTGGTGTTTACTACCACCAAATCTAAGAAATCATTGGTTTTTGCCGAGTTGATTTGCTCCCTTCCTTCTACGTCTCTCCTCGCTGGTGTAGATGAGCAGCTCCCAGACAAGACTTTTTTCCTGATATCATCATGTATCTCCAGATGTCCATTTTCCGATCTATGTTGGGTAAGGATGATCGCCGACGTATTCGGCATCACTTCCAACCCTACCATATTATTGGAGATACTTTATACCGTGTCGGTGTCAATTCAGTTCTTCGCCAATATCTTACTCTCAAGGAGGTTGAGAGAGTTCTCAATGACTGCCATTCTGGGGCATGTGGTATTCATATGCCTAGCTATGCTATTGTTCAAAAAATCCTTCACGCTAGTTATTTCTGGCCATCCATCTTTAAGGATTGCATCCTTGTCATATGCAAGTGTCATGAATGCCAAATTTACCAGCGCAAGATGCGCGCCCCACCTGCTCACCTACACCACATCATTACCATTGGTCCTTTTGCCAAATAGGGCATCTACTATATGACATGTAACCCTCATTTAGTGGGGGGGCATGGTTATATTATCATTACTGTGGATTATTTCACCAAATGGGCCGAAGCGATGCCTACATATTCTACAAATGCTAAAATGATGGCTCAATTTCTATTCAATCACGTTATTTCTAGGTTCGGTGTACCTCAAGCCATTGTCACTGACCATGGCTCCCATTTCCAAGATTACATGATGGCTGAGCTGACCTCTACATTGGGTTTGCACCATGATGGCTCAACCCCGTATTACCCTTAGGCCAATGGTCAAGTTGAAGCTGTGAACAAAGTTTTGATTGCAATGCTTCAGTGTACTATTGGGATGCATAAGTAAAATTTTCATCTCATGCTCTTTTCAGCTCTGTGGGCTTACCGAACCTTGACCAAGGATGCAATTGTTTCCACACCATTCCAGCTAGTTTATGGTCTGGAAGCAACGCTACTGATTGAATGCGAAATTCCTTCACTCAAGCTAGTTTTCGAACTTCTCCCTGAAACCTCACCTCAAGAAGAACACCTCTTGTATTTAGAATGGCTGGATGAGACTCGTCATCTTGCTGCTTTGGTCATAGAAGTAAAAAAGAAGTGAGTCAAGTCCCATTTTGATCTGTCGGTCTCCCCTCACGCATTCTCTAAGGGTGACCAGGTTTTACTATATGATCAAGCTAATGATAAGCTGGGGGCGGAAAAGTTCTAACTCATGTGGCATGGGCCCTACATTGTTAACCGAGTGTTGCAAAAAGGGGCCTATGAGCTAATTGATTATAAAGGAAATCCTTTAGACAAGCCCTGAAATGGGGCTTAGGCCGTATTGCATGGTTACTTGTGTACATGAGTGTGTCATTCATTTTTGTGTGGTGTGGTTTGGTGTGTTAGTTTTCAAACAGCTTTCCTGTTTACTATGTTTTTCCCTGCTTTGCAGATGTCTGTGACTCCTCACATCGGTTTCACTGATGGTGCTTGTCGTAGTACCCAGAATATATCCTCCGCAGCATGGGCCATTTATGACCCTCATGGTGAGTTGATTGATCTTCAAGGTATTTGTTTAGGTCGTACAACTAATAAAATTGTTGAATACAACGTAGTTATCGAATTGTTGTTAGAAGCCATTGCTCTTGACATTCGGGAATTGGTTGTCAACCTGGATTCACAACTTGTTGTCCTTCAACTCAATGGGAAATATTCCGTCAGAAACCCTCAGATATTGAGAATGTATCTACATATTCATCTACTGGAAAGAAATTTTGATTACATTACATATCATCATATTCCTAGACACATGAATACATTGATAGATGCATTAGCTAATTATGTGTTGGATATACATTTACAAAACATGTGAAAAGCTAAAACAAATCATTTGTACCATAGTAAGCAAGAAAATACAACATATATATATATATATATATATATATATATATATATATATATATATATATATATATATATATATGGCGATAATGTTTGATACATCAAAACCCCAAAAAATAATATGTGTGTTCAAATAACATCGGTGGCTCGCAGGCCTCATATATTCATGGCATGTGGGCCTAAAAAATGTAAATGTTGAACCTAGGAGCTAATCAACATGGTGATCATGGTAACATGAAACTTCTCGTGCTACACGAGTCAGCAATTGGCAGATCTGATCTGATACCCCCACCATATGCATCTGGTACTGGCGTGGGATGTCTCCCACCCAGGCATACTCTGGGATACCACGAGTCAACCCCTTAAGGTTCCTCGTGATCTCCTCCTCATTGTTGCTTCCTTCCTAATAAGGAGCAACATCAAACTAGCGAGCGACGTGCCTGGCTATTGGGGACATCTCAGTAGGATTCTCTGATCCAACATCTGCATTGATAAAACAAAATGTTATAAACACATATATATCAAAAACAATTAAAAATCAAAAAATTCAAAATTGATTTTTTACCTTCATCATTGAAATCCTCCCCATTTGGAAGCGGCATATCCGGATCTCTGCAAAAGTCGGAACCACTGTCTGGCCAATCCTCCACTATGATCATCTGTCATCATAGCCATGAGAAGAAGGCGGGCTTGTAGGACGTATGATAGCCCCCGGTGATTCTAGGCATCAAATGACTCCAATAGACCATCCGTGGGTCTCATGGCATCGGCAAATCTACCTCAGTCAGCTGGTACTGGAACAGCAGAACCCGCTCCAGGAAGAAGGTCACTAGCACAGATCCAAAGCAAAATTTCTTAAGATTCCCCACCTTATCTTTTGACAACTGGCATTTCATGTTGATCTTCATGGCTTCCACCCAATCGAAGATCGTCGCTTCTTTACAGTCGATAGCATATAGAAATTTTGACTTGTTGGTTTCGTGCTCTGCTTGGGACCCAACCACTCTATTGATAGTCAATAGTAGCACTCTCAATGTAAGATCTTGCACAGTGGCAATCTCAATCCTGCCGCTCTTGGATTTGAGGGCTTCTGGGAAATGTTCGGCAAGTAGCATGGATATGCTTACCCCAATCGGCCATGACCCATATAGGTTGACTGGTTCCCCTCTTCGGGACAGTCCTATGATGAAATAGATATCTGAAGTTGGGATTCGAAACGTTGGTTCAAAAATGTTTATACTGTGGATTCTCCGATCAATTCAAAAAAAAAAAAAAAAAAAAAAAAAAAAAAAAATCTGAAGTTTCCAACTCCAGCTTCTGGTCACCAATGATAAATATTTCTCGATTTATGTCCTAGAGACTAATTAGGTATCGACACAGCTCAAGTTGAGCTCGCATCCCTGGTGTGAGAAAGAACTTGAGTATCCCATAGTTCCTCAAGGCATCCAAGCAGTTTGGATCTTTCATTGCCTAGGTGTCCTCATCTTTGTGCTCGCATTCTTTCTAGTCTACCATTTTCGATGATTCTTTCCTGTAAAAACCATGTTTTCAAGTCAATAATCATTTTTGGCAACTAAAATTTGGATTCAAATGGTGGATTTAAGAGAAAAAATGGTTTTTTCTTTGTTCATGGCACCAGCGTGCCTGTTTTAAAAATAGTTGCACTGACGGGGCAATTGGTCGTTTTAGCAACCCTCAGCCGGCACAATTCTATGCCCAGAAGCTGCGCCGACTGAGGGCGAATTTTTTTTGCCAAAACCCCCCTCATAAATCCAAAAAATGGATCAAAACGGGAATAAACAATATGGAAATGAAGCTTAGGGACTTGGCTCTTACCTAGAACTAGCGGCTTGGCGAATGACCTCCCGGATCTCCTACAAACTGCTCCAGAAAAATTAGGGCAAAAGTGGTAAAAAGTTTTTCACAACAAGGTAAAATGGTAAATGTTAAAAAATATTTACTTTTCCCTCCTTTTATTCAGTTTTTCATGAAATATTAGGGTTTTTAAGTATTTTTTACCTGTTTTGCCTCAAGAATTGGATAATGCATTTTACCTTTTGTGCAACGACATGTGATGGATGTTTGACAATGGTACCGAGTCACGTTTCAGCGCTTTTCTCGACTCGTAAAACTCAAATGAAAATATTTTTGAGTATCTTTCCTTTTTGACTCGTAAAAGAGAATAAAATGGGAGACCCGCTTTCAAGCTCTTTTCTGATCCTTTAAACACGAAAATATTGTCGAGCTCTTGTTGCTTTGAACTCATTAGCAGATACGAAACCTTGTGTGCCCAGTATACGTTTACCCCTTTTTTGGGCTGGGATGCACTATTTATGAAAAAGGTACTCCTTGACTAACATGCGGTTCTCTCAAGTATCGTTTTCTACCTTTTCGAGCTTCAGAGACACAAATGTACGAAAAGGGACTATGTGGAGTTTTCTTTTCCGTGTCTTTTTCAAACTCTCTAAACATGAAAAAGATACCGAGTTGCACCTTTGTCGGACTCGTTAAAACATACAACGACATCGGATTCATCACCATGATGAACATGAGCTTCTCCTTCCTAGGACTCGTTAAACTTACTAGGTCGGATTCATCAGAAGGATGGACTTAGAGTGCAATCATATGTTATCCCCTTCAAGCTTGCGATTAAAAAATAATTGGGGTACCTTTGAGAAATGGTGGGGGGAAATTTCGAAATTCAATCAGTCATGTCGGTAGCCCACTCTTAAACATGACACTTTCTGCTTCATGTTGGGTTGGGATATCCTCACTTCATCTTCGACCCTCCTGGCTTGGGCCATTTATTTCTGCCTTACATTTGATCTCTGCCACGTCATTATGACCACCGATCCTATGGATCTAAAAGCTGCCAAAATTCCAGTCGTGTCATTGATATGTTCAAGAGTTGTCCTTCTGCAATTACACTTACCCTTGATTCTATGTATCATCCAAAATCATTTTGCATACCTTTGTCTCATGTCGATGATGTGGGAAACATTATGGCCCTCCTTCGACACAGTCGCTTCCTTGTTGGGTTGTCTTATATTCTTTCCACGACTAGCCCACGTAGTTAACCAAGGGGTTAGAAGGGGGGTGCAGCCCCCCCTTCATTGCACCGATTGCGTAGCAGGGGGAGTCAAGGGGGTTTGAGGGGTGTGGGTAACCCCACATTATGGCGTCCGGGGAAGCGCCCTGGAAAATTTTGTTTTTGGACCCTATATTAGGTTGGGCGGACCTACCTATGGTTTTGTGCATGATTTTTCGCACATGGTTTTGGATGAAACGGTTTTCGGTCCATGGTTTTGGACATGATGGTTTTTGGTCTATGGTATTAGATGCTTCGACATGTATAAATATGTATTGTAACATTGAAAGGAATATAATAAAAAATCAAGTTGGTAGTCCCGATTTTGGGATCTAGGGGAAAATCTCTGTGTATATGTGTTTTATGTGTTATGCTCTCGCATTGTTTATTTTCTATGTTTTAGAATTCGTATGCAGGTAATTTTTGTACGGAGTTAAAACCTACATTTGGTATCAGATTTGTTTTGGCTTCAAGGGGATGCCTTTGTTGCTGAGGGTTTCGCTCGGGCCTGTGGTAGGGCCTGTTTAGTGGGAGATCTGCAAGATCGATTCTAGTGGTGAAAGAAGATGGCGAGCAGTGGAAAGATAGAGATCGAGAAATTTAATGGTCAGAGTTTTGAGTTTTGAAAACTCAATATGGAGGATCTTTTGGTGGATAAAGATAAGTGGATCGCGGTAGATCCGGGTACTAAACCAACGGGAGTGTCTGATGAATAATGGAAGAAGTTGAATCAGAAGGCAAAGAGCACAATACGATTGTGTGTCTCAGATTCAGTATTGTTGAATGTATCAGGAGAAGCTATGGCGAAGGATTTGTGGGACACATTAGGGACTTTGTACCAATCTAAGTCTTTGGTGAATAAACTGTTCCTACGGAAAGAGCTGTATAACCTGAGGATTAAAGATGGAGACTCGGTGACAGAGCATCTGAATGCGTTTAATACTATGGTAAGTCAGTTATCATCTATTGATATCAAAATTTCAAATGAAGATAATTGCATTAGTTTTTTGTGTTCTCTACCAGATTCGTGGGATAGTCTGGTTATTGCAATAGGTAGCAATACAACTGCCTTGCAGTTTGATGAAATAGTCTCATCCTTACTGACGGAGGAGATGAGACAGAAAAATATGGAGAGCCATAATGGTGATGCCTTGTCTGTACGAGGATGGTGCCAAAACATAAACAAAAATAAGTCATCGAGTGGGAGATATAAATCTAGAGGGAGATCTAAATCTCTAGGAAAACCTGTAAAGGTGGTGTGCTGGAAATGCGGAAAGGAAGGGCACTACAAAAGGGACTGTAAATCTAAATCTCCTGATAAAGGAAAGGGATATGATGATGCTCCTTCTATAGAGGTGAAAACCACCTCAAATGAAGGTGGGGATGTGTACTTGGCTTCTTCAAGTACACATGTAGATCATAAGGCATGGTTGATTGACTCAGGTGCATCCTTTCACTTCACTCCCCATAGAGAGTGGTTCTGCGAGTATGAGAAATATGATGTTGGTGATGTCTTCTTAGGGGATGACAGGAAGGCTAGAATCATTGGTCACGGAAAAGTAAAGTTAAATTTGCAAGGTGGAAGGGTTAGAACACTTCTGGGTGTTCTACATATTCCTGCATTGGCCAGAAATCTGATTTCTGTAAGCAAGATGGATGATGTAGGTGTAAAAATAGTGTTCAATAAGGATACCTGCAAGATGGTTCAAGGAGCATTGGTATTGATGCGTGGAGTTCAGATTGGAACTTTGTACAAGCTACAAGGTAGCACTATTGTTGATGGGTCCAACAGTTCTGTGGTTCCTGAAAGTGGAGTAGAAAATCTAGTGGTCTCTGGAGAGAATACCATGATGTGGCATCAAAGGCTTGGACATATTGGAGAGAAGGGCCTTCGAGTACTTCATGGTAAAGGTATGGTAGAAGGTATGAGTAATAGCTCTCTGGATTTTGATTTTTGTGAAAATTGTGTATATGGGAAGCAGAATCGGGTGAGTTTCCCCTCTGGTGGTAAGAGGGCAAAACAAATATTAGAGCTTGTGCACAATGATGTGTTTGGACCTGTGAAGGTTCCATGACTGGGTAAGTTTGTGTCCTATGTATCATTTATAGATTACTTCTCAAAGAATACATGGATATATTTCCTTAAGAAGAAATATGAAGTCTTTGACAGATTTAAAGAATTTAAGGCTTTGGTGGAAAACCAGATAGAGAAGAAGATAAAGGTGCTGAGGGCAGATAACGGTGGAGAGTTTTGCAGTAAGGAATTTGAATAATTATGTAAGAAGTGTGGTATAGCATGGCAGAAGACTACTCCATATACACCTCGGCGAAATGGGGTTACAGAAAGAATGAACAAGACATTGATGGAAAGGGCAAGAAGCATGCTCAGTGGTGTCGGGATAGGACAGGAATTTTAGGCAAAGGCGGTGGAGACAGCATGTTACCTGGTCAATAGATCACCTTCATCAATGTTGGAGGAGAAGACTCCACAAGAGGTATGGACTGGTAAGAAACCCTCTCTTTCACATCTGAGGGTATTTGGATGTGATGCATATGTACATGTTCCAAAGGAGAAACGAACCAAGTTGGATAGTAAATCTGAAAAGTGCATCTTTATTGGGTATAAGGATGGTTCAAAAGGGTTATAAGCTTTGGAACCCAGTAACAAGGAAGGTTGTGTACAACCAAGATGTGGTGTTCAAAGAGGTGAAAGATGTTATTAAACATGAATTCCAACCAAAGGAACCTGAGAAGATAGAGTTTGAGCTAAAGGAGGAAGAATCAAACTCTACAGCAGAGGAGGAATCAAAAGATGAAGAGCCACAAACTCCGGGCATGAGAAGATTAGTTCGAGAAAGAAGGTAGCCAAAAAGGTATAGTCCATCTGCTTTCTGTTCAAATTTTTCTTTATCTATTACTGATGATGATCCCAGAACTGTGAAGGAAGCAGTAGATTCAAAGGATGGAAAACTCTGGAGAGAGGCCATGGTTGATGAAATGGCACCTTTGCACAAAAATGAGGCTTGGGATTTGGTGGAATTGCCGGCTCGAAGGAAACCCATTGGCAGCAAATGGGTGTTCAAGAAGAAGACAAATGCAGAAGGAAAGGTGGAGAAATGCAAAGCTCGATTGGTAGCAAAAGGTTATTCCCAGGTGCCAGGAATTGATTTTGGCGATATTTTTTCTCCTGTTGCCAAGATAACTTCTATTAGATTACTTTTATCTGTTGCTGCTGCTTCTGATTTTGAGGTAGAACAGATGGATGTGAAGACATCATTTCTTCATAGGGATCTAGAAGAGGAGATCTACATGAAGCAACCTGAAGGCTTTGCGGTGAAGGGTAAGAAAGAACTGGTATGCAAGGTAAAGAAGTCTTTGTATGGGTTAAAACAGTCACCAAGGATGTGGTATCAGAAATTTGATACATTTATACGGGGACTTGGCTTCACTAGAAGCAAAGCAAATCACTGTGTGTAGTTTAAATTAATTGGTGACCGTGTTATTTATCTGATCTTGTATGCGGATGATATGTTGCTGGTTGGAAATGACAAAGAAATTATCCAAGATTTGAAGACCCATTTGTCTTCCAAATTCGACAGGAAAGATCTTGGTGCTACAAATTATATTTTGGGCATGGAAATTAAAAGAGATTGTACAAAGAGGAAGCTCTGGTTAAACCAGAGGAAGTATGTCGAGAAAATATTATAGAGGTTTAATATGCAGGATAGTAAAACGGTGAAGGTTCCTATTCCTGTAGGTGTAAATTTATCTGTTGAACAGTGTCCCAAGACACAAGAAGAGGAAGAGGACATGTCTTGTGTTCCATATGCAAGTGTAGTCGGTAGCCTGATGTATGCAATGGTCTGTACTAGACCAAACATTTCATATGCAGTGGGAGTATTGAGCAGGTTTATGTCAAAACCAGGGAAGGAGCATTGGACAGCAGTGAAGCGGGTTTTTAGGTATTTGTGTGGCACTAGTGATTATGGTTTGTGCTACCAAGGAAGACGAAGATTGGACAAAGTGTTGGATATTCATGGCTTTGTTGATGTAGATTGGGCTGGAGATCTGGATCAGAGAAGATCTACAAGTGGGTATGTGTTTAACCTATTTGGAGGTGCAGTCAATTCGATGAGTAAGAAACAATCTATAGTGGCACTATCAACTACAGAGGAAGAATACATGGTAGTCATTCATGCAAGCAAGGAAGTAGTTTGGTTGCAGAGATTGTGTTCAAGTATGGATATGGGGTTAGTACAGGGTGCTCTAAGGACAGACTGTGACAGCCAAAGTGCAATTTTCTTGGCAAAGAACCCTGCATATCATTCAAAGACAAAGCACATTAATGTTCAGTATCACTTTGTGAGGGATATGATAGAAGACAAAAAGATGTTGGTGGTAAAGGTGGACACTTTGAAGAATACTGCAGATGCATTGACAAAATATGTGAGCTCTGAGAAGTTCTCTTGGTGTAGAGAAACAATGGATGTTGCAGGGCTGGATAAATGATTAAGCTCTCTTGTGGGCCCCTCTGGAAAGAAAAAAACAAGTGGGAGAATGTTGGGTTGTGTTATATTCTTTCCACAACTAGCCCACGTAGTTAACCGGGGGATTAGAAGGGGGGCGGAGCCCCCCCTTCGTTGCACCGATTGCGTAGCGAGGGGAGTCACAAGGGGTTTGAGGGGTGCAGGTAACCCCACTTTATGGGGTCCGGGGCAGCGCCCTGGAAAATTTTGTTTTTGGACCCTATATTAGGTTGGGCGGACCTACCTATGGTTTTGTGCATGATTTTTCGCACATGGTTTTGGATGCGATGGTTTTTGGTCCATGGTATTGGATGCTTCAGCATGTATAAATATGTATTGTAACATTGAAAGGAATATAATGAAAAATCAAGCTAGTAGTCCTAGTTTTGGGATCCAGGGGAAAATCTCTGTGTATATGTGTTTTATGTGCTATGCTCTCGCATTGTTTATTCTCTATGTTTTAGAATTCGTATCCAGGTAATTTCTATACAGAGTTAAAACCTACATTCATTTCCACTTCAACTCATTATCCAGGAAGTTGACCGAGAGACTCCCTTCCAGTACCTTCGAGTTTGCATGCCCTAATGGAAATTTCTTCGCACTCAACAACAAGTTCACATCATTGGCTTTCGATCGGGATTTCACGGGTGTTCGACATAAGTTCCTTTATTCACATTCTGTGAATTGTGTTGATAGTACCTTGAGGACCATTTTCATTATTGGTGGTTTCTCTCGCGCTTGTTAACAGTTTGCATCATCGGATAGTAATCAGGCAATTTTCTAGCACGTTCGATGTCAACACATCTCTTCACATGTTAGAATTTGTACTTTGATCAGGTCGTGTTGGAGTGCAAGACCCTGGGCTCAGCTTACACAAGGCCAGGTTGCAAGGCAGTGTGACATAATTATGTTGATATACATGTCTCTTTCAGATGGGTGGCTACGACCATACCTTGGTTTCGATATGATCCTCTTTATCGGATGGTTGCACCATGCCCGGATCCATTCGCATGATTTCGTCCATACCAAAATTCATGTATCATTTGAAAGAGTTTTCGGTTATGTATATGTATTTGTACTAGCTTGCACATTTTCCAAAAGCAGACTCTGGTTCCCCAGACTGGTTCATAAATCATTTCACCCCTCGCTTTAAGTTCGGCCTTCACACTTTAGGGGGGCATCTGTTACACAGCATTTTGTCACTATCCCTGTACCCCCTGTTCCATGATCCTAGAGGACCTCTACAGTGAACCCTACATGCTTCCCCTTCATGAAGAAACTCACATTGTGTCCCTCTTCATGAGTAGAACAATTCACTTTTGCGTAATTTCCCAAAAATCATTTGTTTTTCCCAATTTACAAGACCGACACTAATGACCCGTGTCCTCCTCGCGCTGATATGAAAGGATTACAATTGTCCCTACTACTAACCGGAGCGACTGAGCCTTGTTCCAGTCACATCGATCTTTTGGAATTTTTTTTTAAATAAGGGGTTGAAGCTCCCAGCTCTAGAATCTTCGTAACGAAAGTTGGGTAAATGGTTAGGCTGGATGGAGTCGAGGAGATCAGTTTGGCCTCATTTCCCCTATAAGGATGGAACTACCTCAATAGATAAGACCTTCTCCCATGAGAAGAGGAACCATCTCCCATCCATTCAAGCTATATAAACCTCCATTTTTCCCAAGCACAAGCTAGTGTGTGTGCGCTAGTTCTAATTAGGCTATGGTTGAATTTTTTATTATGGAGTAATTAATAAGTTATTCATATTTGTATCTCTCTAGTTGTGTGTGAGGGAGAAGTGTGAATTTGGTTTTGTGTGAAGACTAAATGGAAGAGCCTTAAAACTACCATTTTTTAGTCCATCATGGAATCCTAACAGAAGTGTGTGGGAACCCAAATTTGTCAAAGGAGAACAGCAACGTCAAGACAGCAGTTGTAATCTCTTCTTGATTTAATATATATATGCAACTATTGATTGATTTCCTACATAATATGTCATCTCACATGTTTATGGCTTAATGTTTCTTTACTTGTTAAGTAGGTTGAATACAATTTGTCTATTATCACGGTTGTTGTTTGTTGTTGTTTACTTGTTTTAGGTGCTTGAAGAAGGAAACAGGAGATAGTTGGAGCAAGAAAGCAAGGTCATCACCAAATGGGATAAGCGTACTAAGAGGTAGGCCCTCTTAATTGGTTCTAACCTAAGTAAATATTCCATAGAATGTATTGTTTGTGGCTAGACCCACTATCAGGCTAGAGGAATTGTTTATGTCTGCACTTAGAATTTTACTTCACCACAGAGGCGTCGGCTCATCCTACAGTTCTCCCTGCTTTCTTGTATCTACTTCTTTGTCCTTCCTTGGAATAGGAATGTCCTTAATCCTCCCAAGGGTAGCATCTTCATCAAAGGTGACATCATGACTTATTTCCACTTATCTTTGACCAGGCACATAGATTATATATGCCTTTGAGGTTTCACTATAGCCCAGAAATGTTCCTTTTTTCCCAGATGCATCCAATTCGCTTCTCTTTTCTTTCGGCACATGAAAATATACAGGGCTACCAAAAATTATAAAGTGAGAAACATCAAGTTTCTTACCGATCAAAAACTTATTTGGGAGTTTTGGAGTCCAATTCTTGATGAGGGCATCTATTTTGAACATACACGGCAGTGTTGGCAGCTTCTCCCATAGGAACTTCAGAAGGCTTTGATCATGAAGCATGGCACGGGTGGCTTCTATAATGGAACAATTCTTTCTTTCAGCAACTCCATTTTTCTCAAGAATATATGCAGTAGTAGTCTCCCTCTTAATGCTAGCTTCTCTACAATAGTAATTGAACTCATTTTATTCATATTTGATTCCATTATCTATCCTCAATATTTTCATCTTCTTCCCTATTTGATTTTTGACCAAGGCTTTGAAAGAGCGGAACCATGTGAACACTTTGTCCTTCTTATTCAATAAATAAATCCAATTTTTGTGAGAGAAGTCATCCACAAAGATAGCGTAATATAAGTATCCTCCGAAAGATGTCACAAGAAACATACCAAACAGATTAGAATGAACCAATTGCAAAATATCAGTAGTCTTGCTATCACTTGAGGGGAATGGTCCCCTTATATGTTTTCCTTCAGCACATCCCTAACAAACACCTTCATGTTCTAGTTTAAATTTGGTCATACCTATTGTTAGCGCTTGGAATTCACCTAGGCTGAGATAGACAAACTCTCAAGGCTACATCAAACCATTTCGCCTCGTAGCTAGCCCTACGAGGTATGAGAAGGCTCTCTCGGGTCAGATTCGGTAGATCTTTCAATATGATAAGCTGACCAATTAGGAATAAAGATTTTAGGCTAGTAAATTGATAAGGGAGGTTTATTTAAAGATTTTTGGGGTTTTTGGTGGCAATTGGAGGGAGTGCAATTCAGGGTGCGGGGATTGGGCTCAGTTTTTGCAGGGAAATCTTTGGGGCAAGGTAGGAGTGAGTGCTGATGCCTTAATCTGAGATGGATGATCAGGAATGATAGAGGAGGAGCTAAAGAGGGCAAACAACAACTTTGAATCCTCTTTAGACAGTGGAAAACATAGATATTGAACAAAATTAAAAGCTGAGCATGGCATGCATGAATTCAAACTTTATCACTTCATCTGTTCAATTAGCAGCAAAGAAAGAGATGGAACACATAAACACACTTACAGTGACATGTAGAGAACACACCATCAACACAACAATCCACAAGAATCCACAATGATGTCTGCAAAACCCTGGCCTTCCTTTTCCTTAAATTGCAGTAATAGATGTACAATATACAATAATGCTTCTCCCACAAGAGTCCAACCATGAAAATGAGAAAGAGAGAGCATAATATAGACCATCTAACTCCTTTCCCCACCTCTAGGGGTCGAGCTCAGCTTCCTAGGAGCAGTTTGAACTGATTCTAAACTAAGCACTAGATAATAGGCAGTCAAACAACTTGCCTCTATTACTTAGCTAACTCATCCATGCATTAATTATTCAATTTTTACATCAAGGAAGCTTCTAGAAGGGTAAAGAGAGATAAAATCTATCAATGTGCCATGAAAATTAAACATTCATCCATCATCTACAAGTAAAAATCATCAACCAAGGTGAAAACAGTGTTTTCTGGCCTGAAAAGTCAAAACTGCCAAATTCAGCTCGAGTGGTCGCGCCCCCTGCTCGAGTGGTCGCGCCCCTTTGCAGCAACTTTTGAGTGGGTTCCACTGGTCCAAATCAGGTGCAATATGGCTCATTGGAAAGCTTGGTCTGTCTACTTTCCATCCCAAGTGGAATTTCTAGATTTGGAGTTGATTTGACCCCTCAAAAGTCAATTCTCCCAAGGTCACTTTCTGCAACTCAAAAAGTGGGCAGAAAGTCAATTTTTTGATGTATTTTGAGCTTTTGGAGGCCCAAATCTCAAAATCAAGCTTCTCCCAAGTATAGGTAATTTTATTTTTTGCATGCCCTTTCCAAAAATGTCAACTTTTTCCAATTCCGAGCAATCCTCACGAGTGGTCGCGCGGGGGGTGAGACCACTCCACAGGCAAAAACCTGTAAATTTCCAAAAAATTTCCAAAATGCTCCAAAACTCTCAAAATTTTTTGATTTTGCTGTTGGATGAAGGCTAATGAGTACCATGGTGAGTGAGGGATGCCTCAGCCAAGATACGGAGTGGGTTTGTCCTTTTCTTCTTCTTCCGGGCCTCTGACAGCTTCTTTTGGAGAATTTTCATTTTTGCTTTGCAAACATGTAATCTGGCCCAACAATGTGTCTTCATGTTGCGGAGGAGCTCCTTGTCATGATTTGCCTTCTCCAACAATCTCTCCAAGCGAAAATTTACTTGGATGAGCAATGACTCCCTGTCAGCGGGCAATGGGTCCCCAGGCCTCCTGCGGTTCAAGCCTCTGTTACCGCGGATCCTCCATAGTTCATCAAGCTCTTTCTCTCTTGTGATGACCACCTTTGCCACCCTTACGAGGCCTCTGTTGTGTCTCAACCTCCGTGGATGAAGATCGGTCATCACCTTGCTCATTAGTCTCAGTGGTTGACATGATGTTATTGAGCAAGGTGGAACAAATAGGCAAAGATGACTGCTGCCATGCCTGCAAAATGCTGAGAAGTATGTTGTTTTCAAGGGGAAAAATCATGAGGAAAATATTAGGGGAGGGAGTTTATATAAGGAAAGGGAAAATATATACAAAAAACAGGGAACTTTGAAGGAAATAATCACACAATGTCAAACATGCCATCTCATCTCTCATCATTTGCAAATCAATACTTTATTAGGGAAAATGTGTGTTTTGATCACCAAGGGAAAGGACAATAAAAATTTACATGATGGAGGGAATGAGGGCATCAGTATCAGGGTATGGGGTAGCATCAACCACAATCAATTTTAGAGGCTGCTCCTTTTATTTTGCTTTTAATGTCATTCATGAGCATACTCTGTTTTTTCAACCTTTAAAATGGCTTTTGGATGCTAATGGGAAACAGTGATTTAGTTTATTTGATCACAAGGGGAGGGGAAGGGTTCTTGTGACAATTTTGCAATGGAAGGGAGAGGGACTGTATCAACGGAATTAGGGAAATGAGGGGATAAATGAATTAGGGTTTGGGACTATGAAAACTACTAACAATGCTGCCAACCATATTTCATAACAGCAGTTCCTTTACAATGCTGGCAGCTTTCATATTTGCTTTTGTCATGGGTGAATTAGGGTTTCAATTACATGCTTTAACAAAAGGGAAGGGATATCAATTGCATAGGGATTTTTAGAGGATTAATGAGCAATTGAATTAGGGTTTTCATGAGGGGAAAGGTAAGGGAAAACAGAGTTTAGGGATTAGGGAGGAATACCATGTCATTGTGCAAACCCTAGCCACAGCAAACTGCTCCTTTTGAAAACATTGCAGCTGTACATTTGATAATCTTTGCATGAACACCATATAGCTACTAACCTCTGATTTTTGTGCAGCAAGATGTCCTTTCTTTTGTTTTTGTACTAGGCTATGCAAGTTACATTTTTGCTCTGTTTTTTCATAATTTTTATGTGCATGCCTCTGTCATCAATTTCTTTTTCTTTTCACTATGTTTGTTTTCATTCATTGCTGTGCCTTTTACATATGTTTGCTGTGTGCAATAGTGTTTAGGGTTTGAGCATGATATATGAGGGAAACTAGGGTTTGAATAGGGTTTAGAAGGGATTTGGGTTTCATGGAATTGGGCTGGGGTTTTAGCATTTCTTTGCAAATGAGTTGATAACAACAACACTTTAACATTTGTGATTTTATAATGGGAAAACAAATGGAGGGAACAAAGGAATAAAGAACCTTGAAAAACAAACAAACCCTAGCATAAGCTTGCAAAACAACAAGTCACTTAACCTATCTTTTGATAATTTTTTGCATGGTGAACATGAGCAAAAACCAATCATTGAATCCATGGCACCATCACTTAAAATTTTTAGGAGGCCTACCTCACTCCAATTTGAAAATTTTGAGGAAATTTGAGTCAATTTGGCACTTACAGCCTGAGTGGTCGCGCCCCTGCTTGAGTGGTCGCGCCCCTTAGGAAAATACACTGTAGAGAGGCCTCTGAGTGGTCGCGCTTTTGCAGGAGGCTTTTGGAGGCCTTCCCGGTGTCAGAATTGGGTGCAGGATAGCTCGTTGGAAATTTCTTTGAGTCTACTGTCCAACCCAACTGGAATTTTTCAATTTGGAGTTGTTTTGACATGTCAAAAATCAAATCTCCCAAGACTGGTCAAAAAGTGCCCAATGAGGCTGCCTCAAGGAAGAGTGCTGTTGCAGTCAACTTTTGAATGCCTTCCTCAACCCCAAATTGAGCTCATGATAGCTCATTGGAAAGATGTTTGTGTCTAGTTATCATTTTACCCATCCCGAAAGTCATTTGGCCAGCCAAGCTAGGATAAAACTTGATTTTCCCAAGGTCACTTCAGAGGTGCCTTTGATTCTCCTGAGGCAACGGTATTCTTGACATTTCTATCAAACCATGACACCTGTGTAAAAAGTGAAGGAGGTTTTTCTTCCATGGAATGTTTTTGAAAAAAACCTCTCTCAGTTTTCCAAAATTCATCTTTTATTGCTCTGAAATATCATTTGAGTGCGACTTGTCCCGATGTGTGAAACAAGGAATTTTGCCGAAATGGAGCGAAATGAAGGGGATAAGGGGCTTCTAAATTCTTGAGGAAATTTTTGGGAGTAGGGAGGGATGTTATGAAGTAGGGAAAAGTGGAATCTCAGAGATTTAGTGAGAGAAGGGGTTCAAAAGAGTGAAACACAGGCCCAACCTAGAAAATTGCCAGGTTGTAGCTAGAAACTAGGGTTTGTGGAAAAATGAGGAATTTGGGGGATCTGAGTGTCGGGAAGTGTTTGATAAGGTACATTAAGGATAGGGGAAGGTGTATGAACATCAGGAAACAAGTTTTGCCGATGATTTGTCCGCCCAAGAGAAACTGCCTTCAAAACCCTAAGAGAGGGAAATGACCTTGCCTGGGCGCAACTGAAGCATGAACAAGGTATCAAATGACCCATTAGACACTGACATGATAATGACAACCCTATTAATGATGATAGACTCAGCTGGATAGTGACATAGACTGACATTTGGGAAAACCCTAGACCTAATGGCTAGTGACCAAATTTTGCTTGAAGACTCACTGAAATGACAAAATTTGACCTTGACACTTCAAAATCACTATGTAAGAGCACATTTGATCACTGGAGGAAGGCTGTAAAGACTGACACTAACACCTATCACCATCTTCCTTGCATCAAGTAGGACTTTATAATGAAGATGAGAAAACCCTCAGTGCCATAATTTGGATTGAAGAGATGTGTCACAAGACATAGCTCCCAATGGACTTCCTCCCACTTGATATAGGTTTTCAACCTTGAATCCAAGAGTAAATTCTTCTTTGGAATTTCTTTTCCAAACACATACCTTTCCATCAATGAATTCCACCTTGAATCCTTTGTCTTCCATCACCGAGATATATATCAGGTTCTTCTTTAGATCGGGTACATATAATACTTCTTGTAGATGAATGATTTTACCTTGATTCATTTGAAAAGTAACATTCCCAACTCCTTTCACGGGATAGGTGGCATTGTCTCCAAGAATTATTTCCAAATTTGTATCTTTTTCTATCACATTTGAAAGAGCTTCTTTATACCCATTGAAGTGCCTTGACGCACCACTATCAATCAACCAACTTCCCAAGGTATCCGAAGGAGAGGCAGTAGAGAGGGAAGATATAAGATAAAATTATTTTTGCTTGTTATCTAGAACATTAGATTCATCATACCTAGAGTTTCTTGATCTTTTGGGAGGTCGACCATTTCCATGTTGAATGCCGGGAGCATTCCTTTTTCTTTTATTGTTGAACCTGTCATTTCTTTGATTGTGGTTGCCCCTGAATTTTTTGTAGTTGTTGTTGTCATCATCCCGAGGTGTATCCTTATTATTAGGACACTCCCTAGCATAGTTTCCAAACCTATTACAAATGAATAATATACCCTTTCTTCCATCTTTGAATCTCGGTCTTCCTTAACATTGCTTCTTTGAACCTGCATTGTTCTTATTTTTAGCATGAGCGGAGAATGTAGTAGGATCATTCCTATTTGAAGGCATGTCTCTCTCTATCATCATTGTTTCTTCTTGAGTACATCTAGACAACAATTCATCAAAACCTAGAATCTTGTCATTGTTGAGGATAGTAGTGATTAACAAATCCCATTCATGAGGGAGACCTCCAAGGGCAATGAGAGTGAGCTCCCTGTTAGCAATAACTTCTCCAATTGATAGAAGATAATTTTTTATTTCAGTAATCCTCATGAAGTAGGATTGGATATATTCTCCTCTTCCCATATTTATGTCCTTCAACTTGTTCTTGAGAAAGAGGACTTGGTTTGCATTGCTAGCTTTGAACATGCTAACCAACTTGTCATACATCTCCTTAGATGTGCCCAAATTGGAGATGTAAGAAACTAAATGCTTAAGAATAGAATCCTCGGTGATCTTCTTAGCTTTGACTTCACCTTTCTTATACTTTGTCTTGCCAATGCATTTGAAGGAGGTTCAGTAATCTTTCCCTGCACATAATCCATAGCATCATGCTCTTCCAAAGTCAAATCAAGAGACATCTTCCATGTATGATAATCAGACTTATCATTGAGCTTGTCATCAGATTTGGAGTAAGATGAGGAGGCCATTGAATCTTGTCCTTGATTAAAAAATCTCAATGATTGCTCCTCTCACTCTTGCTTCGGCTTTGTCTTCACGTCACCTCTAATACCATGTCTATTTTAAATAACAATGGTATGTTCTATGCTTAAGATCAATTTACTTAAATTTTTTCTTTTTATCCCAATATCAATTTCCATATTAGCAATCATAATAACATTGATAGTAAATCCAGATAGAACATAAACAATAAGAATAAGACAAGCCAAGACAAGAGGACACAATTTTTGGTGGATGCTAGGGAAAAACCCCAATGTGCGGAAAACCCTTTGATCAAATCTTCTTATTATTCTTCAAAAGTTTAGCAGAGAGAGAGAGTACAATATACAAAATTTACTTTCCCAATCATTGTAAAATAGTCAAGTCAAACTGCAGTCAACATGATGCCCTAACCAGAAAGTCAACGCTAGTAAAACCAGCAGTAAATCTCCTCCAAATCAAATCGGTCAAACCCAGTCAACTCGACCTCCGAAGGTAGCCCAAATCAACCTAAAACAGTGCTGAAAAATCTGGTCAAACCTAGTCAATGCACAATCAACTTCTGTGGTCAAAGGGTTGTAGTCAATGTTGGTCAAAGTACCCAAAGAATCTTGGTTTTTGTGCTAGAATATGCGGCATACCCAAACAGAAATTCTCTCACAAAAATTGCAATCAAATGAAGTCAAACACTACCTAGTCAACACTGGTCAAAGCTGTCTGAAACTCGGTCAATGCAAAGAACAGAAATATCCAATCAACTCTTCGCACGTGTGGAGAAGAACAGGATGCCTAAAATTTGGATGACCCAATCAAATGAAGAGAGAGAAAGATGTGTGATGATGAGTTTCAAAATGAGGAAAGTACCTCTTCTATTTATACATAACGTTGAGGGTGAAGAGACATGTCTTTTGGGCTTCATGAGCCTACATTAGACTTCTAGGCGACCTTGACAATTTGTCCATAGAAGAAATAAATTCATAATTCTAGTCATACTTGTCAGAATGAGATTATATTTAGATCAATCTTGCACCTCTCGGAAATAGGAATCCAATAAAAATATCATCTCCATCACATAAGCTGTCTAAGGTGGATTTTGGCCCTGGCTTCCAATTTTAACAAGGTTGCATGTAGGTATTCCATCCTTCTTGTGTGCATATGTCATCATTTGGACTCTCTCACACATTGATTAGAAGACCATGACATTGAGCAATGCCATCATGAAGAATCTTGCCACCTTCTAGGTAGAAAACTTTTAGAAAATTTATAACTTACTCCAGCCAGTAGAGGGCATGGACTCACTCTTATATGCCACCCACAACCATGTGAACGCAACAGACATTGTCAAAGGTTGGATGAAAGATCCATCCAAATTTTGACAAAAAACCAACCATGTGTACAAGACAAATTCCCTTAGGAAAGCCTACTAGGTCTTGGTTATCTTTGCTTGCAAGATCCATGGTTAAGAGAGCACAAAAACCTTTCCTGAAGGTTGGGCAGTCTTATTAGACCAAGTGGTGAATGATGGGAGGCCACTCAATTGGTCAAATATGTTGGCTCGCCATTTGAAGGCCCATGTAGCACAAGCTCGGAATCCTCCCAAGGGTGAGCAAGCAAGGCTCTATATGTCTGCACAACAGCAGTTCCCTCGCATGAACTGGACATGGGAAACATGAGAAACTATCGTGCACATCTATTGCAAGTTGCTTTCAGAATGAATTTATCGAGGAGTAATGGCATGGCTAACTATCCACTTCATCATCCTGATGTACAAGCTTATATTTGAAGAAGATCCACCTTGCGTGTCACGAGAAGTAATGGAGGCGATAACAGACATTGCATATTGATAATCCTAACTAGGTGGCACCTTCACTAGAGTGCTTGGTGAAGAGAATCCTCCACATGTTTTACCAAGGTATGCCACTAACAAACTTGTGATATAAGAATTATCATACCATCTCACCATATGGTTATCAGCAATGCTTCACAAGAAGAAGAAATCACCATGGACCACTCTTCCTTTGCATATTGGATTATATGAGATAAGGAACATGACATTCATGGATGTCGAGGCAAAGGAGATAGTGAGATTTGAATTCAGCACTTGGGACTTTAATTCGTATGGTCCCCGCAGTATTTGTAAAATCCATTGTGCAAGAGTTTACTTTATGTGGATCAATAGGGAATTCCATTGGCTAGAGGAGGATCCTTAGAGGTAATTCTATAATGCCTCTAGACTCCATGAGTCGGTCACTTTAGCATGGACTTCACGGGACTCTCCATAGATAGCAGTAGAAGGAATAAATCTCATGCAGGACAAGGGAAAGAGAAAAATTGCTAACAGTCCAAAGGGAGAACAAAGCTACAAGATCAAAGCATATCCTATTCTCATGGAAGAATCTTTGGCAAGAGAAGCTAAGAGGAAGCATAGGATGCAGAGAGCAGAGTGGAGGAAGAGAGAAAAGTAGAGATTGCAGGAAGCAGAAATGAAGCTGCAGGAAGGAGAACTGAAGTTGTAGGAAGCAGAACTGAAGCTGCAGGAAGAAGAACTGAAGTTGTAGGAAACAGAGCGAAAGTTGAAGGAAGAATAGGAGTTGAGGAGGAGACAACAGGAAGAGAAGCAGAAGCAAGAAGAAGAATAAATTCAAGGCATAATGGCAAAGGAAACAATGTCAATACAAGTTGAAGAGAAGGAGTGCGACCAACCAGCAATTGAGGAGGAAGGTGAACAGATGCAGGATCGGGAGCTTGATCAGCATATTGAGAAATTGATCGAAGTGGCAGACATGGAGATGGAACAGGAGCCTCATAACGAATATGTTGATCTAATTCCAAGAGCACCACAGGTCAACCCTTAGTTTCCACCACCTCCAATAGTAGAGCCGAGCCCGAGTGAGCAAGGGGATGTTATTCCCCTTGATGATGATCTGATAATGGATGTGTATAATCTATCATTCGATGAGTTCCAAAGGAGGATTGTACAAGCGTGAAGAAATCACTCTCCAGATAATCACGCATCACCTGCATGCATTAGATAAAGGGTGATAGTGTCAAACACCATGAAGCATCCAAATTCCACTGTTGAAGCCAACTTGGCCTATGTAGGAGCAACAAGATCAAACATTCAGTTTTTAATGGCCGAGAATGAGCAACTGGCATAGAACTTTTGGGCTACCAGGCAACAGGCAGAACAACTTCGCGTAGCAGCACAGAATGTATTTTTCTCACAAGTTTACCTAGAGATGATGAGAGTAGTGATACTTGTTGAAGTATCAACACTTATAGAAACCATGTGGAAGATCTATGACGGGTTTGTCACCATACATAAAGCGGTTGTTTGTTTGCATGGATTATAGCAACAGAGAAAAGAGTTTGTTAAAACTCTCAAGAACATACAAGCTACCATTTCTTATGTGCAACAGTGGACAACATGATACAAAGGGGCACCACTTGACTTAGTGAAGAAAATGAAGCCATAGGCAGATCTGGGGAAGGCAAAGGTTTGAATGTTAATACAGAACTACAAGCAGCTTTCCTCATTCATTGGAAGCATTTAGGCCTCATATGTATGGTTATTCAGTAGTTTGGATGTCTTGGAGAGAACACACCAGATCCCATCAGTCAGTTCACTCACCAAAGCTAAACCCAAGAACCAAGTCCGGCAGGAGGTCGAAGAGTACTTGGAGCAGCTAAGACAGAATGCCACCAAGGAAGACTTGGAGCTGAACAAACAAAACATGCAGAATTTCATCGATGGTCCTGTCAAAGTCAAAAAAATGTTGCTCATGCTTCAGAACAAATTGGACACGAGTTCCAAGACAATGTATCAGAATTCCATGGAGGCTAGATTCAGCTTCCAGCTAGACACAATCACACAATTTGGGGACACCATAACACAGTACCAAGATTGGCACCAATATGTGATCGAGAAGTAGAAAGTGGAGGTTGTTGAGCTAGACTTCACCCCAACTCAATGATCATAGTTTTGTGTCTCGTTAGGCTATCAAGTTGTATCTAGCCTATTTCGTCTTATATGGGTAAAAGTGTAAAATGTAATATTATTTGTAATTATGTTGTAAGTGAAATTCCAAGTGCCAATATTGGAATATGAAGAGTCATCATGTAATGTAATGTGTCATTTTGTAAAGAAGTTGAAGGTCCATGAGGGTAGTTCAAAGGTCACAAATGGGAGTTGAAGATTCACCCCCTCTTGTTATAAATAGAACCTCATAACTCATGTAACAGGCTTTTGAAAGCCAAGATTTTGGCTAGGATTAGGCTTAGAAAGAGCTTGGGAGTATTGTGAAGAGAATTGGATTCTTCGTAGCATAGAGAAAGTATACTTCTTTGGAGGAGTGGGTGTTCTTGACTTTAATGTTCCATTATTAGGGCTATTGGTATGTAAATGGTGTATGTATGAACGGAACTTTCACTTATAATAAAATCAGAGTCATCACACTTTCATGCATATGTTGTGATATAGTAGGACTATTATTGTTGTATTTTCAATGTATGTTATTTAACTTACGCTTATGCTTATGGACTATTTTGTTTGAATTTATATGAATCTTGTTGAATGTGTGTTGTTGTGTTAAATCATCACTCTAACTTGTGGATTATTCTGTATCTTATCTTGTGATGTCATTTCGTTCGTGTTTTCCTTTCAAGCTACATACTATTACATGCTTCTTAGGGGTATAGTTCCTTTTCCCTTCATGTGTTGGAACATTCATGAATCGCACTTAACTCTCTATAGGGTCACATGCTTGCTCTCACCTAAAGTTATCATACTTCCCTCTACACATTTCTGCAATCAAGACATAACATTACCACCCACTATTGGGACTCCTACTCCAAACGGTGTGAGGTCTAGCTGGGACTTCATATCAGGGAAATCCCCTGAATGTTAGTGGGTCCAACACTGTCAACATTTTTGGCGCTAGAAAGAGGTCCATGTTACAATTTTAGCCCTTGAGGAATGTTTTGAATTTATGCAAACATTTAATGACTTCTCATGAAATCATAACCTCGACATGTTTTTCCACACACGCAAATCTGAAAGTGACACCAAGAATTATTGATGAATTGTCCAATCTGAAATTCGATGGCGTGGGTGAAACAACCTTATTTGAACATACCGCATAGTTTCTTGATTATGCACAAAGCACAACATCCACTGTGAGGATTTTGGTTGTAGGTTGTTTATTCTCATGTTCGAAGGACGTGTGCAAAAATGGTGTAACACATTTCCTAATGACTCCATTCACTCTTTCGAATAGTTTTTCATAGATTCATGTCGTTCTTTTGATTTTTATGATCATAAAGCTCTTAATAAGAAAATTTTAAATTTACAAAAATCACCTAATCAATATGTTTAAGATTTTCACTATAGTTTCATTCATTACTGCTTTGAATTTCCTGAAGATGAAGTTGACTAGTCTTTCTTCGTAGACAAATTTCTATATCTTGTTGAAATTTCATAAAATTTGCACGAGTTAGAATATTTTGATCCTCTAGCAACATACCTCGGTGTTAGAGCTTCTAAATATGCGATGGAAAAGGTTGTTGTTCCAAGTAACCCTCCTTCCCCTTCTCATCAAACAACTTTAGTTCCGCAGGTTGAGGTGGGAGAAGTTGAGAATTCATCCATTGATCTACCACCATCTTCTCCTACCCCCCATAGAATTTCAGTGTAGATTGGACTGTGACTCTGATGTTTGTGATGAAGTTATATCTCCTCGCCCTCCATCCTTTGGTCCCTCTAATCCTCTGGATTGTGATGTGTTGTTTCCACTGCTTTCGATTTTCTCTTGTGATGTTCACAAGGATCAAGTTCTGGATGGAGTTAGTGTTGAACAACCAACCTATGATATCATTTTTTATGAGTATGTGTGGGAGTTTGAATAATAATATATGGTGAAGGATGACCTCCTTCCGTCTACATCTCTTCCTTGTTATCCTGACATTTTCCACGATTCTATCATCCCTGTTCAATCTTGTGAAAATTGAGTTTTTGATGTTACTACTTTCGATCATTCGCAAACATCGTGGGATGCCAATGTATAATTTGAATGAGAAGAGGACAAATCTTTTCTACCTGATCCTCTCAATCTCTCAGCTTATCTTTCTGGAGACATAAAGGGTGAAATTTTTTATTTTTCATCATCCGCTCTTAACGGTTCATCAGATCATGAGGATGACCCGTTTGTAAGCTTGAACTTTTTGATCGTGGCTTCCATGATATTTTTTTTATTCATTTGATCACGATTCTAATTCTCCCATTGTCAATATTTCTAAGACACCAGTCTTTGATGATCCAGCTTCTGGTGAATTGGAACCTCCACAAGTTGTCGAGGCACTTTAGCCTGAGCTAATGGTTATGTCAAGTTCTCGTAGTCTTGAGGTCAGTTCCACTTCCGATCAAACATGTGTTGAATATTTCCAGGCTCCTCATCACTATGTTGTACAAGTTGAAAATCAATTTATCTTACAATTTTTGCATCCTCTATATCTATCACACGATCCTATTGCTCAGTCATTGGAGTTGTACGTAGGAAGCAATGTTGCAAAATGGAAATTTTCTTCTTTCTTCATTTATGCTCATTTTTCAAGTTTGAAAGTTTGTGCCTACATGTCTTTGACTTGCAATGTGTTTGAATGTCATGTTACATCCACCGAGTGCTTTTCATGTGCTTTAAATCTTTACTTTTCTATGGGCTCATTCAAACTTTGAATGTTTTAGTTTGTATTGGCTTATCTTTCTTGTTTGTTGGTATACTTGTATATATTTCTTGACATGCATTCCCTCGCCTACATAGGCCATCCAATGTGCCGGTGGCTACATTGGAAGTATCAATTTACATAAGTTTGGCCTATGCTCTATTTAGGTTAGGAGTAGGAGTAGTTTTTATTTTCTTGGTTGTTTCCTTGATTTGCTTTATGTTGTTTCGATTTACCTCGCTTCTTTCCTTTTGTTTGTTTTCTTTTCAATTACAGGTTAGTTTCTACATGAGACCGTGTTTGGCTTCTCAGACAAGCTCGAAAAAATATTAGGTTTGGCTTCTCAGGTTAGTTGTACTGTTGTCAATGCTTGGTTATCTATCTATTCCCTCTCTTTATGAGAATCTTGCATTTCTATTATTCGATGATACTTAGATGCAAAATACATCCCTTTCAGAGAGAGTCATGGTGAAATCGTGATGCTTACACCTTTAACTAGTACTTCCTACTCTAATCGGTCTTCTATTTTTTGTTAACCCTTTTCAACTAAGTCGCTTAGAGTAAGGAGGGGAGGAAAACATTAACAGGTATGACAGAGGTATATATAAATATCCTTCTCTGAAGGGACAACCTCTTATGCTCTCAATAAGTCAGGATCTCTCTTCCACCTCAGGAAATAAATAAGTACCTATGCATAGTTCTCTGAACAAATAAAATGAAAATTGAAATAAAGGGTGAAAGAAGAGAAAGGCTTCGTGCGTAGCGAGGTGAAGCAATCAACTCTGTTAGGATACTGTCCAGACCTACTAGCAACGGAGAAACACCATATATGAAAACTAAGACTCTGACAAACTCTTTTACTTATGCATCTATATGCTTCTTATCCCCATTGAAACAACTCAGTTTGACTTGGCTTGGTATCTATTTTGTTGATGAAGAGAATGGTAACGAATATATCTTTAACTCAAGCTAAGTGAAGAAGTTCTGATAATCAATGAATTGAACAATACTTCTAGAAGATTTAGACTTGTATTAAATGAAACAAGATCCATACAGAGAGATGGATTTCTACCATTATGTCGCCAGTTTCGTAGTCGCTACAACCACCCTCGAAAATTTTTCATATGCTTCGATTTTGGAGCCTCCCTTCTTATCCAAGTATTCATGCTTCGAATGAGACTTATCTTTTCATTTTCAGTTGTGTTTTCTAACTTAGTTGATTCTTCTAAGTCACAAGTTGGTCTCCCAACTTGGTCGCATAACAGTTATGGACTTGCCTCCATAAATTGCAAAATCCTTCAGGGCAAGTAGCCTTCATTATAGGAATTACGTAGTCCTGACTAGCAGTTAGCCTTGAGCTTAGAAATTGTGTAGTCATGGAAGGCAATACAACATTGAGCCAAGAAACTGCGCAACCCTCACTAAGCTCACAAACAGTGTAATGCACTAAGCTAGAAAGTTTCCTAGTTCCCCAGAACTGCACAGTATTTCCCGACAATGTGCATGGAAATTTTCCCTAGAGAAAACAAAAAAAAATCCCTAAACAATAGGGATCTATTTTTGGTATCCCTAAGGAGGCACTTGCACTATTTTTAGAAAATCCTACCAAGTGTCTTTTTTCCTTGATTTTAGGCATGCTCGTCATAAACCCTAATTTGCCTGAATCTATTTAATTGACACTTATGGAGCTCATTTTCACACTCGATCTTGGATATATAGTATTACCAAGGATATCAAGGAATCTTTGGTGTGATCATCGTTGCTTTTCCGGGTGAGTTTTTCTTTTGTCGTCTTTTGCTACTTTTTATGTCGCTTTGTATCATTTGTCTTGTGTGAGTGTTGTTTCACTTATTTCCCTTCATGGTTTTTACCATTTTAACTTGTTTTAACTTATAGAAGTGGTGTTTTAAGTTTTAGATTGCATTTCCCAAGTGTCACATTAGTTTTCATTTCTTTTGCACTAATGGTCGTTGTTGCGGCAACTCTCCTCACATACTTTGTTTTCCTTTCATTTGATTATTTGTTGCACCTTATTCACATACATTTACTCTCACTTAGTTATTTTTTCACCCATATTCACACTATCTCTCTGATCTTCTCATTTTCCACACTTCCCTTGGGAAGATCTACATTCCCCTTGGTCGATTTTCACTTTTCCCAGCTCGCACAGCGCAATCCTAAGGCTCAAGCCACAAGCATGGCCTTTGGAATTGCAAAGTGCACAGTACAAGTTGGCTCCAACTATGAACTATTCATTTCTAGGCTCTAGCCTTTCATCTTGGCCACTAAAACTACGCAATTTGCAATCTCTCCCAAGCCTCTGCCTAGGCTGAACTTCGCATTGTGTAGTTTCAAGCCATAAGCTTCCACCTAGGCTCTTGGCACTATGCAGTGCATAATTCCCACAAGAATCCAGTCCCCCTTGCCAATGATAATTGTGCAATCCTCCCCATCAAATGCCTCGGTTTCTACTTGAACTTTCCTTGTAAGCATATTTCCTTAAGGTTGATATTTTCTTGCCATGAGTGTCTTTTTTGTCCCACAGGTACAACAGTTGTTAAGCACCTCTCCAACTATCATTGTTACCATGGAACCTAAGAGGTTTGCTTCAAAGGAAACCAATAAGAGAAATATTGGGGAAGAATTTGAGCAAACATTAGTTGATTTTCTAGTGTATGAAGATACTTGACTATTTATAGAAAATGGATCATCACTTACATGGTAGCAGGTTAAAAATGATTTTGCAAAGGACTTCGAGGCAGACTTAGAGGACTGGTAGGTTTATCAAAGGTTGCATGTAGGTATCTAGCCTTCCCATTTTCAAATGTCATTAGCTAGATTGTCTCACACATTTATGAGAATACCATGACATTGAGTAGTGCCAGCAGGGAGAAGCTTGCCACCTTCCGGGCAGAAAACTTTCAGAAAATGTATCACTTTACTGAGCTAGTAGAGTGCATGGACTCACTCTTATATGCCACCCACAGTCATTTGAACATAAGAGACATTGTCAAAGGCTGGGTGAAATAGCCATAGAAATTTTGACAAACACCCACCCATGTGTACAAGACAAAGTCCCTTAGGAAAGCCTACCAGTTCTTGGTTATCTTCGCTTGCAGAATCCATGGTCAGGAGAGAAAGGAAACCTTTCCTGAAGGGTGGGTTGTCTTATTAAACCAAGTGGTAAATGAAGGGAGTCTATTCAACTAGTTAGATCTGTTGGCTCGTCAGTTGAAGGTCCATGTAGCTTAGGCTTAGAATCCTCTTAAGGGTGAGCGAGCAAGGTTCTATATGTCTGCATACTTACTGGATGCAATTTGTGCACAACAACATTTCCCTGGCATGAACTAGACATGGACATCATGAGAAACTTTCATGCACATCTATTGCAAGTTGCTTTTGGAATGTAGTTATCGAGGAGTAATGGCACAGCTAATTGACCACTTCATCATCTTGTTGTACAAGCTTATCTTTGGAGAAGATTTGCCTTGCATGTCACGAGAAGCAATGGAGGCAATAGCAGAAATCACAGATCGGTATGTCTCACCATGAGGCACCTTCATTAGAGTGTTTGGAGGAGATAAGCCTTCGCATGGTTTACCAAGGTAAACCACTAACAAACTTGTCATGGAAGAAGTATCATACCATCTCGCCACAGGGTTATCAGCAGCGCTGCACATGAAGAAGAAAGCACCATGGCCCATTCTTCCTTTGCAGATTGTATTATACGAGATAAAGAACTTGGAATTCATGGATGTCGAGGCAAAGGAGATAGTGAGATTTGAATTGGGCGCTCAAGACTTTAATCTATATGATCCCCGCAGTATTTGTAAATACCTTTGTGCAAGAGTTTGCTTTCCAAGGATCGGCGGGGCATTCCATTAACCAAAGGAGGATCCTTGGAGGTAATGTTACAATGTCTCATGACTTCATGAGCCATTCAATTTAGCAGGGACTTCACAGGCTACTCCAAAAACAACAGAAACTCTGGAAGCAATAGTAGCATGAGGCACTAATCCCATGCAGGACAAGGGAAAGAGGAATATTGATGATAGCCCAGAGGGAGAACAAAGTTGCAAGATACAATTAGATCTTATTCTCATGGAAGAAACTTTGGAAGAAAAAGCTAAGAGGGAATAGAGGATATAGAGAGTAGAGTGGAGGAAAAGAGAAAAGCAGAGGTTGTAGGAAGAAGAACTGAAGCTGGAGGAGACAAAGCAGAAGTTGAATGAAGAAAAGGAGTTGAGGAGGAGAGAACAGGAAGAGAAGAAGAAGCATGAAGAATAAAAAATGCATGGCATGATTACAGAGGAAACAGTGTTGATACAGGTTGAAGATCAAGAACGAGACCAACCAGCAACTGAGGGGGGAAGGTGAACAGACGTAGGATCGGGATCCTACTCAAAAAATTTAGAAATTGATTAAAGTGACAGACATGGAGATGGAACAAGAGTCATATAATGAAGTTATTGATCTGATGTCGATATAACCATAGGTCATCCGTCAATATCCACCACCTCTAGTGTTATGTAACCAACTCACAAAAATAAAAATAAAAAGATAGATCAAAAAATTCAAAATCATCCTCTTCAAGGGGGAAACCTCCTTTACATTACAAAAATGAAAAATTCTTGGATGATACAAATGATAAGGCCTCATTTCTATATATAGGAGTCTAAGGGGTCCCAATACAATCAAAGCCTACATAACAATAATATTGTAGGGGAACAACAATAACAATAGTGGGCTTCTAAGGGGCATAATAATAACAACATGAGTACTATATGGGCACAATAATACAATAAGGGGGTTGCACTAATAACAATAAGGCTTTTCACTAGTAGTATAGGGACCTAACATGCCCCTCTCCTTAAAAAATTGTTGTCCTCAACGCTTGAGTAGTTCTAGATGCTTCTGTATAAAATTCTCCTCCTCCCATGTGGAATCTTCAGTGGGTAAGTTCTTCCACTTGATGAGATACTCTGAAATTGATCAATTTTTGTTGGGCGCGAGATCTCCCAAGGGAATTTTTGGGGCTTAGAGCCCAAATTTTGGTCAAAGATTGTAATTCTGATGTAAAGATTCTGCAATTTGTGGGCGCGAAGCGCGTAGTTTGTAAAAGAGTCATAGGGTTGACTGCCCTTAATTTTGTTATTGTAATGTTGGCTGTAGAGACCTACCCATGGTTCGTGGACCATGGGATTGTATAAATAGGGATAGGCTCTAAGTAGTTTGATAGAAGCATAATAGAAGAATCAATGATGTATGCAAGATAGATATGAGGAGTAAAGTCTAGTTTTGGGTCGTAGAGTAGGAGAAGGCTCTACAACTGAGTGCGCAGAGGCCTAATAGTCCGCAAATGAGTGCGCGGACCCCTATAGTTGAGTGCGCAGGGCGAGTCGAGTCTATAATGGTTGGAAGTATTAATAAAGAGAATTTTCCTACCATTTAGGTGTATTTATTTCCTGTTTTATGCATCTGTTACATTGGATATAAATTGCACTTTTAATGCTTATATGATGCACGAATGTGTATAATTGTGTTGATTAAGTGAATACAAGTTACACTAACTATTTACGCAAAGATAAGATCTAGTAAGAATATAAGTAAGACACTTAGCGTAGTGTGGTAAATAGTGCAGAACGCTGCCATAGCAGCGTGAAAGCATCCCAACCCCTGGTTAGGGCTGCGCGAAAGACGATTCTAACAGATCGCGAAGGTATTGAAGGTTAGAACGATGCATGAAGAAACCTACACGAAGGCAGATCTAGTTTGACTAAATCGGCATCACAAACATCTCAAGGGTACGGAAACTTGGTTCTAGCATCCCCCCATACTGCTTCGGGTGAGACTTCAGTCCGCGCTCCACGAGCTAATGCCGAAAGGGCCAATAATGTATGGACTTGTTTCAATAAATAACTCTAAACCTGGGTCAGGCCCCCATAATCCAAAAAATGGTTTTGTTGCCAGGACCGGAATCTGCATAGAGATGTCTGATGTCGTATCATTGGAATCCAACTAAGAAAGAAATTGAAGGCTGGTTGGAGAGAAGAATTCACGAGTTCACAGCACAAGAGAACATGAACCCGTGACTGTCAAAAGAAGAGTGGTTAGACTGCTATCTATATATGGAGATCCACAAAATCCTTTTCACGTCCTTCCCTACTGAGCTATACGAGTGGATCGCAAAGTTAGCAGATAGCCAAGGAAGGTGGAAACTTAATGTTCCTATTGTGTGGACCCCAGAACTAGTGTGAAGGTTGGAAGCATCGGAGGATAAGATCGCATGCGTCATTGATCATTGGCTCGATCGTATTATAGGAGGATTCGTTACTGAGTTCACGGTAGATACCTCAATCAGCTACAGCGAGGTAGAGTGGCGCTTTCTTAGAGGACCACGAGGCAAGTACGTAAAGTCTTTGAATACTTGGATTAAAATGTTACTGTGCGAAAAGAGAGTTATGCAGTTACCTTGATGTTCGGGGCTATGCGAAGTGGAAAATTTTACAGGAACGAAGGAAATAAGGGACTAGAGAATAGCCCCTTGATTTCACCTTCGCAAGGGAACAAGGAAGAGCTCATGAAGGTCTCACCGCGAAGTGCCATCCATCTGATAAGGCAAAGAATTCTGTGAATACCACCTTCACCCACACCACAACCATCACCTCCATCTTCACCCGTACCACCTCCACCACCACTGCGATTCAATATGGCAAGCACAGTGAAGTTGCATGTGTTCAATGGTTTGGGAAATGAGGATTGGGACCAATTTTGGTTCGTTGTAAGGGTTGTATGGGAAGCGCAAGGAGTTACAAATGACCATATAAAGAAAGTGATGTTGGTTAGCGCCCTACAGGATCACGCGTTGACCTGATATATTAAGTACTACAATGATAATCCAAATGCGGGAATCGCGGATATCCAAATACCGCTAAATAGAGAGTTTATAAAGCCGAAATCTAAAGCACAATCAATTGTGGGATTTAAAGAGATCATGATGCTACCAGGAGAGACTCCTTGGGAGTTGGATCAGAGGCTGAAATGTACGATTCATGAAGCTAATATGAATCTGATGGATGGACAGCATCGTGAGTGTTTTGTAGCTTCGCTAATGCCACATTTAAGGAGTGCGCTATCACAGTAGAAGATAAGGACTCAGGCAGAAGCCCTAGATATTTCCATGAGGCTGCATGAGAGTTGGGAAAAAAAAGACCCTGATGCAAGATCCTAACCTAGGAGTTCAGCAGATCCATGCGCAGTTGAAGAATTTATGCCTTGAGATGCAGAGTCTGAAACAAGACAGGACAGTTCAACCAGAAGTGCGCGAAGAGGTATGGTGCGTGAAATGCAAAGGTCAGGGTCATAACAAAGACTAACTGGACAGTATCGAGGTAGAGATTACCTCACAGGAGGAGGACCGATGTCCTTAACTCTATAATCTCAAGCAGGACCTAGCGCAGTGCCTGCTTTGTGGTGCGTGATTTGTCAAATAGTTGGAAAACATGCCACGAACAATTATCACTTGTTATAAAAGCATACACAAAATTTGCAACAGTTGTTCTGCAACTTTTGTAGGTTGGTGGGACATTATGAGTGCACTTGTAGGAGCTATGAGTTGATGATGGATAGAATGGATAGAATTCCCACCTACAGAGTTCAGGCCGAAACACGACCCCTTGACCAAAATGCAGGAATGGCACGAACAAGATTTCAGGGGCATGGACGAGGCCAAGTCGGAGGAGTACCTGGTAAAGGTCACGGACAGTTGATTTTCTACAATTATGGAGGGCCAGGACATTATGCATGCAATTGCATGAATCCAATGCACCTGTCATGTTTGTATTGCACGTTGTTTGATCATGAGACAAAATATTGTCCTATGCTGATAACTAGGATACACGACAAAGGAGCACTACCACCTCCCCCGACTCAGAACCTACAGATGATGAGATCTGAGCTACCAAGGAAGATCCGAATGTGAAGGTTGTGCTCCGAAGTGGAATTGTGATGGGAGATGACAAAGGAAAACAGCCAGAAGATAGTACTTGGGTTCGCAAAGCTCCAGTGAAAGAAGCAGAGTTTGATTTGGAGCGCACTCGGGAAACCTTCATGGAAGCTAAGAAGAGCTTTGTTGATGCCTCCACTTCAGGAAGCAAAGATAAACTGGAGCCAGAAATGGACCCATCTATGCTCACAACGTTCTTGGAAACATGTATGAAGTTACTACATGATAGTAAGGTTGTGAAAGGGTTACAGGAACTCATCAACAAATGTGTTGGGACCACGCCAGGAGAACCACGCATAGTTCAGAAGATTGGAAAGCATAAGACAAGAACAAGACGAAAAATGAGGCTAATCATGTAGATCATAGAATATGAGATGGACTAAGTAATTCTGTATTTGGGATCAGATGCAAATGTTTTGTCAAAGCAGACATGGGAGCGAATGGGGTGACCTACGTTGTAGTGGTCTCCAATTCAACTAAGGATGGCGAACCAGCAGAAAATTATACCCATGAGCCGATTGCAGGGAATAACTGTGGATATTGAGGGAGCAAGCACACTGGCAAACTTTGAGGTGATAGAGATTGTTGATGATAGCAATACCTACCCCGCGCTCTTGGGAATTGACTGGGCCATTGACATGAAGAAGTCATTGCGTGTAATTGTACCCTTGGAACTTGCTGAAGGATCGCACTATACGGAGCCAGTGCGCAACTACGAAAGTGATGATGATTTGGACTACATGTATAAGATAATAGTGCGAGACCAAGACTAGGTGAATCCCACTGCGGTTTAACAGATTGCATGGGAGCACGAAAGCTCCTGTACCTCAGATTATGATGAATAAATAGAGCGATGGCAGAATCAATTACATGAAGTAACTACACTAAATTGCAATATGATGATCAATTTGTTGCGTTGCATGTCGACAAAAGTAAGAGATATGCCTACTTATGATGGTTTAAGTGAGGTAGATACCTTCTTGGATAAATTTGAAAGAGAGGTACCAAGAAAGCAATGCTTCTAGGCCTTGGACTAGGTATTACACGCTACACCCATGAGATGGTGGGGAACACATAAACGGAGCTTTGACGACTGGTGCAAATGTAGGAGAATGATGTGCACATGATTTGGGAAGCCTAGGGTGCGACTGAAAGACAAGTACAATGGACGGGATGATCCGCGCGCACATCTGGCCAGGAGGATGCATGCCTATGGAAAAGAGCCCCAACCTGTGTGGATGCACATGTACTTCGCGCTGAAATACATGGTCAATAAGCATGTGTTGGGGGGGCGAGCTCGTAGATGGCTCTTAATGTTGAGAAGACAATATGTAGGAAGAGTTATCACACAGAAGATACTACGCACAGAAGCATTCAACAAGGTATGCAATGTGTAGCGAAGTGATTGGGACTTGTGCGTACCTACAATATTATAGGTTTATAGGATGACATGCAAGAAACTGACGGGACAGACACCTTTTAGGCTTGTCTATGGAGTGGAAGTTGTAATGCCTATGGAATACATCGTGCCTAGTCTACACATAGCAGCACTCATAGGTATGACAGATCGCTGAGCCCTGGAGGAGAGGCTCGTGCAGTTGGAGGAGCTCGACGAAGAACGATTTTTGGTTGGCTTTCACCAACAGGTCCAAAAGTAGTGCGAAAAGGCATGGCACGATCCAAACCTCAAGGAAAGACAGGCGTGAGATATATTATCACTATGATAGAGTACCTGATTCGTTGGGCAGAAGCGCAGCTGGTGAAGGATTACACGGTTGTGACTACTGCGAAGTTTCTGTTTGATTACGTACTGACGCGATTTGGATGTCCGAAGATCTTGATGAGTGATCACGGTACACACTTCTTGAACAAAACGATCAACGCGCCGACAAAAAAATTTTAGATGTATCATCAAAAGAGCATACTGTACCACCCACATGCTAATGGGACAGTAGAAGCGTTCAACAAAGTACTAGACACCGTGCTGACTAGGGTATGCAATGCGCAGCGAAGTGATTAGCACCTACACGTACCTGCAGTATTATGGGCTTATAGGACAACATGCAAGAAATTGACAGGATAGACACCTTTTAGGCTTGTCTATGGAGTGGAAGCTGTAATGCCTATGGAATACATCGTGCCTAGTCTACGCATAGCAACACTCACAGGTATGACGGATCGCAGAGCCCTACAGGAGAGGCTTGTGGAGTTGGGGGAGCTCAAGGAAGAATGATTTTTGGCTAGCTTTCACCAACAGGTCCAAAAGCAGCACGAAAAGGCATGGCATGATCGACATATTAAGTTGCACACCTTTAAGGTGAATGATTTGGTGGTTTTGTATGATAGTAAGTTTGATAAATTTCCAAGGAAGCTCAGAATGCATCGGCTGGGACCGTATGTTATTAAGGAAATTACAGATGGTGGCACAGTGCAGTTGGTTAAGCTAAATGGAGAACTCTTCCCAGGAAAAGTAAATGGTAGTCATCTGAAGCCATACACAGGTGGCCTGTCCATCTGACTAGTCAACGGAAGCACAGTCTTAGCGCTCCAGGCAGTTGAAAGAATGCACGGGACTATAAACTACTATGCCCAAGGATTGTGCAATGTTAGGACTGCGCACAGTAGCAAAGTGTCACAGGTCCACAACAGTGCAAGGGTAGTTGCACTGCCACGCGGGTTGGCTGGAAAGTGACCGTTGCAGTCACTATTCATGATGTGATGCTTGGTTTGAGACCAAATGGAGCGGGTGGAGGCATTTAAGGCGAACATTCTGGACTAGATTCTTGAAAATATGCCGCTAATCAAGCATTAATGGACCGAATGTGGGGGGAATGGTCGAATTCAAATTAAAAAGGCGCTATAAATTACAAAGGGGTGTCCAGCAAACAACACTTGGCAATTTGAGAACTGAGTTGTTGCGCGCCCAGATATTCATGAACCGAGATTTGTTCGATCTTTTGAAAGTGGATTCGTCGCTTGAGCAGTCACCAGAGACCCTGAGAGAATTGTGGAATCGCACTATGGCAGCACCTGAAGAAGCCATGGATACCAAAGTAATGACCGTCAAGGAAGCCACACAGGTGATTACGGAAGTAGAAGCCCCAGAGAGCGTCGAGATAGTCATTGAAATCCCTAAATCCCCACGCACACTGAGACCCAAGAAAGACAAGCAGGCCATGGTACCAGTGCGCGTATCGCATAGGAATCCGCTGAGGACTAAGATCACCATGGAAGAAAAGGGGAAGGCTATCAATTTGGAGGCCGATGAGGAAGAAGAGTTTGAAGAAATCCTGGTTGAGGAGGAGGATGTAGAGATGGAGGTCAAAACCCAGGGTGCAAACACTCTCACCAGGCTACCTGCATATGTTCCTCTGCGGGAGGGTAAAGCAAAGGTGCCCAAAGATATAGATGAGAGCAAGAGCTCTTTGTAGACTCTGCTACTCCCTAATGACATTATTTTTGAAGGGGCACACTTGGGACAGGTGCCCGTGCTAAAATTTGAGGATTGGGACCTCGTGGGCCACGAGAAGTTCCTACATCTCGCGACCACGCAGCTAATGCACCAGAAGAAAGATGCGTCAGTCAGAATCATAGAGTTGGAGCCGCGTAAATGGCTGAGAGGTGTAGAGAAGGCAGGATTTCTAAACCTGCTCTAGGTGTCGCATTACCATCACATCCCAATGACCATTTTTGTCATTAGGCAGCTTCTTTTCTTGGTGCATGATGGGTGCTTGTGGCTAGAGGAGCCCATCCCCATCACAAACCATTTGATTCACACAATTACCGGCTCCCTTGCATAGGGGAGGACCCAGCAAACATCTCAAAAGGAAAGAGTGATGATTTGGCCATTGTGGAGGCCATAATGAAGAAATTTAAACTAGAGAAGAAGAAGCAAGGGTACGCCATTTCCAGCATCAACAACCCTGTGGTCAAGGTCGTGACACAGATTTTGGCAGTGAAGGTGATGCAGAAGTGCCGCTCTGATCCAGGTGGATGTTGGTGGCCACCCACCTATCCCATTTGGACCCCCACAACTCTCTTACAGTTTTTCAGTTTCCTTAATTGTAGCACAATTTACTATTTTTCGCAGTTTTTCGGGTCCTGAACTTCCAAAGCTATTTTGAGGCCCTAAACGACGTTTTTTGGGAAAACCGTGAGCAACATGGGTCATTAACTGATGTTGCACTTCCAAAAGTTGTATTCCTCGAATAGATCTTTCTAACGAGATATTGTGCGGGTCAAACAGAGATCATATGCCAAAGTTACGACCCCGGGAAGTTGATGTACCAATTTACCCAAACAAGGCCCACAGTTTGGCGTTTTATCTTCTAGGGTTAGGTTTTTAGATGTTTAGGGTTTTCCATTGTTTCTCAACAATAAATAGGTCTTTGAGCCTCATTGTAACACAGTTCAGAGGCATGTAGCCACCACATCTCTTCTCAAAGATAAGCTAACATCGCCCTAGATGGTTTATTTCCATTTCTGTTTGTAAGCATATTTCAGTATTTTACATTAATGAAATGAAGTATTATTTCCATTGCATCTCTATGTTTATGGTTATCTCTGTAATTTGTTGTGTTCCTATTTAAATCTGGATCAGTGGTATCAGAGCGGTCGTCTTTTTCTCTGTTTTTCTTTGCATTTCCCCAACGAGGTCGGGATATAAGGAGCTAGGGCTCGATCTGGTTGAACCCTTGCAAGATCAGCCTTCCAAATCTCGACGACCTCCCATGGCGGATGAAAAGAAAGACGAGGGGGCAGGAGATCCTATCAAAATCTTGCTCGAAGAAGCCCTAGAGCGACAAAGGAACGTGATGATGGACATCTTTGCCCAGATCCTTCAGCGGCTACCTAGAGGCGACGCATTGGCTTCCAACAACTACTCTGGAAATGCCACACCCTTTAAGGTACAAGTTAATTTTGAAATCCCCATATTCGAGGGTGAGATAGACGCAGATGTTGTAGGTAAATGGTTAAATCTGCTAGAAGGGTATTTTTCTATTCATGATTTTTCCAGTCAGGAAAAGATTAATTTCGCTCTTCTCAAAGCATCCCCCCACATCAAGGACTAGTGGGAAACCTACTGCGTGCATAAGGATGAAAGTACGGGCTCACTATTTTCAACCGCACCCACTTAGAATTCATTCCGGGATGCCATTAAGGGGCAGTATTACCCTGTCAAAAGCTACGATGACAAATACATAAACTAGACCACGCTGCGACAGGGAAGGGACCAAGATGTGCCGAAGTTCATAAACATTTTTCATACCCTTCGCACACAGTTGGGTATCAAGGATTCTAAGCTACATTTGGTACTAAAATACTGCGGCTGCCTACACATATACATCCCAGAAGAGATGGAATTTCTAAACATCTCCTCACTTGGCACGACGTACCGATACGCTGTCAAAATCGAGCAAAAGTTTAAACAAAAGAAGCGCGACTTTGGATCTGTGAATCCGAAGCAAGGGAAAGACTTCCCCAAATCACAGAACCAAGGCAAAAGCCAAGACGGGGCAACCCAAGACAACTCGTCGAAGCCGCAACAAAAGCACAACACCACGAAGTTGAAGAAGGACACAGGAAAGTGGTGTGAGTTCAATAAGAGCCCCACTCACAACACAAGTGAGTGTCATACCAAGTAGTCGTTGGTGGCCGAGTTGAAGGCTTCCAAATCATATGCATGTTCCAACCCAGAGTTACAGCCCGACAAGGGGAATGGCAAAGGGAAGCAGATCATTGACGCAGAGCCCAGCCTCACTATTGCCACCGCCAAGATCTAGAGGAATGAGCCTGAAGATCCATATGAGGGGAAGCATCTCTTCCACTCACAGATGTGGTTGAAGGGTTCACCGCTGCAATTCATTGTCGACAGTGGCAGCCAAAAGAACCTCATTTCAGCAGGGGTCGTGAAGCGGTTGGGCTTACTGACTACACCACACCCGCAGCCATACAATATCAGGTGGCTTCACCAAGGACGAGATCTCCGAGTCCGCCAGCAATGCCGCCTTCCCTACAACATCAAACCCTTCACAGATGAGGTATTGTGTGATGTTGCACCTCTAGATGTTTGTGATGTACTATTAGGCCAACCATACTTATGGAGGCGACATGTTGTGTATGATTCAAGGCTTCGCACTGTTATTATCACTTTGGGTAATTCATTAGACAGGATACCAGAGGTAGCCCCACCTACCGCCACCTCTTTGATCACTGCCAAGAAAGGTAGCAAGTTCATCTCCCAGACTACGAAATTCATTTTCTGTCTAGTTCACTCCCAAAGTAAGGGGAATATCGTCACCACATCCATGACCCCCGCGAAGGGTTCCTCCACGCAGTAGCCGCAGCAGAGGGATACGATCATGAAAGAACACAGGAACAGCTTCTCCTCACCCACAGGGGTACCACACAAGCTTCATATGGGAAACAAAGTCTGGTTGCATCTGCAGAAAGAATGTCTTACAAGAGCCCATCAGAAGCTCCGACCACTCCGACTTGGTCCTTACAGCATTACCAAGGCTATGGGAAGCAATGCTTCAGAGCACATCATTCCTCCATCCCTTCGCTTGCATCGAGTGTTCAATGTGGACAGCCCTCTACCATGCTTCCCACCATTACTGGACACATCAGAAATTGCAAAACAGCTCACCAGGGACCAAGTTCAGCAGATGGAGGAACTCAACGCAATGGGGACCATTGCTTCCTAAGGGGGGAGGAATGATCTAGGTGGATGTTGGTGGCCACCCACCTATCCCACTTGGACCCCCACAACTGCCTCTTTCAGTTTTTCAGTTTCCTTAATTGTAGCACAATTTACTATTTTTAGCAGTTTTTCGAGTCCTGAACTTCCGGAGCCGTTTTGAGGCCCTAAACGACATTTTTTGGGAAAACCGAGAGCAATATGGGTTATAGACCAATTTTTCTCTTCTTGAATTTATATTTCTTATATAGATCTTTCTAACGAGATATTATGTGCGTCAAACGGAGATCATATGCCAAAGTTACGACCCAGGGAAGTTTATATGCCAATTTACCCAAACGAGGCCCACAGTTTGGCGTTTCATCTTCTAGGGTTAGGTTTTTTGATGTTTAGGGTTTTCCATTGTTTCTCAACAATAAATAGGCCTTCAAGCCTCATTGTAACACAATTCAGAGGCATATAGCCACCACATCTCTTCTCAGAGATAAGCTACCATCGCCCTAGCTAGCTTATTTCCATTTCTGTTTGTAAGCATATTTCAGTATTTTACATTAATGAAATGAAGTATTATTTCCATTGCATCTTTGTGTTTATGGTTATCTCTGTAATTTGTTGCATTCCTGTTTAAATCAAGATCACGCGCGGATGAGGTGCTCACGCCAGTGGTTGTACTAGCAGCACAGTGCGCAGAAGGGGTCAAGTTCAACTGGGCAAACTATTTGTACAGAGAGTTCCTTGAGAACTGCCACGAGGCACAAGAGCAGGGAAAAACCTTTCACTATGCATGCTTCTGTTGTCAATAGTACTAGTGGCATGGGAATTGCCTAAAGATAGCCATTTTCCGACAATCGCGCAGGATCTTCCAGAGGCAACAAAGTATGTTGCGTTGTGGGAAACGAGGGATGCACAAAGGATCCAGGAGAGAAAAATATTCTGGGTGCTCATGGAGATGAACATCAGAATGGGGATTAATCGCAAGCCATAGTTATCGCCCACAGTCTACAACAGTCTGCAGATCTTCACGGAGTTCAAGGTATATTTCCACCATGTCTACATCAGGGCGTGGAAGGACCCCGCGAAGACGTGGCACGAGTTACCTTATTTGGCGACCGACGATGTCATCTTCGTGGTCCTTGAGTCATGGCTGCCGGAGTGGCGCACCCCAGCTAGCTCCGTGGTGGAAGCAGAGAAGTCCGTTGCACAGCGGAAGAAGGAAGAGGCAAAACTGCAGATGGTGCAGTTGGAAGAAAAGCGCAGGAACAAAGCAGCAACGGCTAAGGCCCAAGCAGCGCGCGACGCTGTGAAGTTGGCAGAAGAGCAACAGAAGATAGCAAAAGAAGAGCGCGAAGGATAGAAGTCACCTTCGCCCGAGCCAAAGACTGATACAGAACAAGGTGGCGCAGACCCACAGACAGTGTCCACCCAGCTAAAATGTCTACGCCCAAGAGAGCAGGTAGGGCCACGCAAGAAGACGAAGGCCTCAAAGACTTCGTTCGACCCGATCACCCTCACTGAGGGGGATCTATACAATATTGGTGAGATGGTGAGGGACATCACCATGGAGGCCCTCCAGCAATTTGAGGAGCGACACCAGATGGTGTTGGGGCCTCTCTGGATGCAGATACATGAATTGTAGGTACGCACTCCACAAGCTGGCACTGTGTCAACCAACCTCGCAGTAGGCACTTCTGCAGCCGAGGGAACGTTGCACGCCTCGATGACCAACACCATAGTGCTACCAGATGGAGCACTCATTACAGAAAATGAGACCGTCAAGCCTATGGTCAGCGGGTTGAAGGCAATCAGGTTAAACGTGGTTGCGCTCCCTCGGGAGACGCTCTATATTTTGCAGGATGGAGTCACTGCAAAACTACGAGCCAGTGAGGGTCATGCACTCCAAGTAATGAGAGAGCAATGCATCAACATTGAATAGTTGAGCCTGCAATGTTACAAGGTAGTGGCGCAGAATAGACAGATTGTGTAGGTGGTGGAGGAAGCCTGCCAGATGGTCCCAGAGTTGGCCATCCAAGTAGAGGAACCAGTGGAGGCGCGCATCCAGAAGTTAGCAACAGGGGTGCACGATGCCAGAGAGGAAATGGCCAGGGTTCAGCTGGAGCTGAACCTTCAGATAGCAGAACTATATTTGAAGGTGCAGCCTTCAACTCCGCCGGAGGTTAAGGAACAGCACACCACCGTGATTACAGTAGCAATGGCAGTAGTCAACAGTGTAGTGACAGGCTACACAAAGCTGTTCGAGCAGTCGTTCGAGGTTCTCACCACCCTGCAGGAGGACCCGAACATACAGCGCCTAGAGACAGAGGCGTGCGAGCTGCAGTAGAGATACGATGAAGTAAAAGGGACCGCGCAGATGGTTTCCCTCACATAGAGGCTTGCCAGGATGCAGCAGGCTAAAGTGCTCAAGGAGCAGGTGGATGCTGCTCGGCATAAGGAAGCAGTTTTGAAGGTGCGCCTACAGCCGTGGATTGATGAGTCGTATACCATTACAGCCTCCATTGAAGATAAGCTCATGCAGCTGCAAGCAACATAGGACAGTATTCAGGGCAGCAGTTCAGCCACAGCAGTCACTGAACAGCGTGTAAAGGAAGTCCAGCAGGCATCCGCTCAATGCATTGTCGAACTTGCAACGATCTAGTCATAGTTGGGAGGTCTTCGTGCAAATATCTCCACAGCGACAGAGTGACTCGAGGGTGAGTCACGATGTTTGTGTTGGGGGCCTGTTGGGCACAGGATCCCCCAAGGGAATTTTTGGGGCTTAGAGCCGAGATTTTGGTCAAAGATTGTAATTTCGATGTAAAGACTCCACAATTTGTGCGCGCAAAGAACGGAAATTGTAAAAGAGTCATAGGATTGTCCACCCTTAATTTTTTTTATTATAATTTCGGCTGTAGAGATCTACCCATGGTCCGCAGACCATGGGATTGTATAAATAGAGCGAGGCTCTAAGTATTTTGATAGAAGCATAATAGAAGAATTAATGATGTATGTGAGATAGATCTTAGGAGTAAAGTCTAGTTTTGGTTTGTAGAGTAGGAGAAGGCTTTGCAGCTGAGTACGAAGAGGCCTAGTAGTCCGCAGCTGAGTGCACGGACCCCTGCAACTGAGTGCACAGGGCGAGTCGAGTCTGTAACGGTTGGAAGTATTAATAAAGAGAAGTTTCCTACCATTTTGGTGTATTTATTTCCTATTTTATGCATCTGTTACATTAGATATAAATTTCACTTGTAATGCTTATATGATGCACGAATGTGTATAACTGTGTTGATTAAGTGAATACAAGTTAGACTAACTGTTTACAAGAAGATAAGTAAGATCTGTTAAGAAGATAAGTAAGACACTTAGCGTAGTTCGGGAAATAGCGCAAAACGCTGCCCTAGTAGCGCGAAAGCATCTTAGCCCCTGGTTAGGGCTGCGCGAAAGACAATTCTAATAGATCACGAATGTATTGAAGGTTAGAACGGTGAGCGAAGGCAGGTCTAGTTAGACTACACCGACATCACAGACATCTCAAGGGTGCAGAAACTTGGTTCCAACATCCCCCCATACTGCTTCGAGTGAGACTTTAGTCCACGCTCTGTGCGCTGATGCCGAAAGGGCAAGTAGTGTAGGGATTTGTTTGGCTAAATAACTCTGAACCTGGGTCAGGCCCCCATAAGCCAACAATTTCGTAGCTATTGATTTCTTTTTTTTGTGACTGCTTCTAGTTCCAATATGATTTTTCCTTCCTTTTCAAGTTCTGGCAATATTGTTTGAACTGGGATCTTCTCACCTATAACCTTCTTTAAGCATGAAACATTGAAAACTGGGTGCACATAGGAAGATGCAGGAAGCTCCAATTTTTATGCCATAGTACCAATATTTTGTAACACCTTGTACGGACCATAATACTTAGGTGATAATTTATTATCCTTCTTAGCTTGCTTGAGGGACATTTGTTTGTATGGTTGTAGTCGTACAAATACCCAGTTGCCTACATCAAAACTTATTTTATTGTGATGTTATCTGCATATTGTTTCATTCTATTCTGCGCCAAAGTGAGGTTATCCTTCAAGAATTTGAGAACTTGTTGTTGATGCTCGATGTGATCTTCCACTACTTGAACCTTAGAATTTTCTTTTAAATATGATGTGATGGACGATGGATGATATCCATAAAGTGCCATAAATGGGGTCATTTTTACTTCGATATGGAAGGAAGTGTTAGACCACCATTCAACCAGAGGAAACCACTTGACCCATTGTGTCTATTTATCAAATACAAAGCAATGAAGATATCCTTCCAAACATTTATTCACTATCTCAGTTTTCCCATCAGATTGAGGATGATAAGATGAGCTATGAGCTAACTAAGTACCCAAATATTCCACCTCTTGTACTCAAAAGAAACATTTGGAGCTTTTTTCATATAATTGTTTCTTATCCAATAGTTTGAGCACCCTGTCAACATGTTGAACATGATCCTTCCAAGACTTGTTGTAGATTAGTATATCATCAAAAAATACTAACTCAAATTTTCTAAGGAAGGGTTTGAAAATGGAATTCATCAAACTTTGAAATGTAGAAGGTGCATTGGTAAGGCAAAAAGGCATGACCAAAAATTCATAATGACCCTCATGAGTTCTAAATGTTGTTTTTGGAATGTCTTCAATCTTCATTCTGATTTGATGATATCATGAACGAAGATACAACTTGGTGAAGTAAATTTCTCCATGTAATTCATCCAATAATTCATCAATGACAGGAATGGGAAATTTATCTTTAATAGTAAGCTTGTTGAGCTTCCTATAATCCGGACACATGTGCCATGATCCATCCTTCTTGTGTACCAATACCACTGGAGTAGAGAAAGAACTTTTACTAGGTTGAATTATACCACCCTCTAACATTTCTGCAACCATACGTTCAATTTCACTCTTTTGGGCGTATGGATATCTGTAAGGCCTGATGTTTGGGGGAACACTTCCTGGTATCAAATGAATAGCATGATCATGATCACGAATCGCTGAGAGGCATTTGGGAGTCTCAAATACCTTGGAATGATTGTCCAAAATGTTTTGGAGATCTAGAGAAATAGATGATTTTGATGTGGGAACCTCAAGTGAACATAATTGTGAAATTACGCCCCGCTGTTCTTTCTTTAGAAGCTTTGTCATGCTATTAGAGCTGATTATCTTTCCCAATTTCCCTGTGATACCCCTTAATTCAACTTCCTTTCCTTCCCAAAAAAAATTCAAGAAAAATTCTTGAAAATTAAAAGCTATCGTACCCAAAGATTGTAGCCATAGGCTCATAGTACAACATCTGCACCACCCATTGGAATGGAAAGTATTGGACTATTCAAGACATATTATCCCATGGATAGCTTTATCTTATGGCACTTTCCAGAGAAATTTATGGTTCCTCCATTTTCAACCATTACTTGACACTCTAGTGTTGGATATAGGAAGCAATTCAATTCATTGGCTATCTTACAATAAATAAAATTATGGGTACTACCTAAATCAATTAGAAATATTACCTTTTTGTTCTTGATATGCCCTTCTATATTAAGAGTTTAAGGAGTGGTAATTCATGTCAATGCATTACAATATATGGTCAGATTCATTTCTTCTTTCTCTGGGATTGGTTCTTGGTGTATACCCTCTTCTTTTGACATTTCTTGTTCCTTTTCTTGCTCCTCTTCCCCATCTATGTAAATTAATTTCTTCTCAACACACTTATGACCTTTAGTGTATTTTCTATCACAATTGTATACAAATCCCTTTTGCTCTTTTTTCTTTCAATTGTTTTGGTGTCAACCTTGTAGGTGGTGAAAGGCTAGGAGCAACATCACTTCCATGTTTATAGTTGTGAGTGGTAGGCTTCCTTATTGACATAATTTTTCTTTCCATTTTTCTTGCCAACCTGAATGCCTTCTCCAATGAATCAAGTTCTTAAAGGTGAACCTCATGTTGGATGTTATCATTTAAATTCCCTATGAACACATCAATCATATGCTCCTTTGGAATATCTCTTACCCTTATATTCAATTTTTTTAAGTCCTCAATGTGATCCATCATTGAACCCTTTTGTTTGAGATTTATCAATTGGCTAAAAAAGGTGTTGTTTTTTGTATCCTCATAATGTGCTATCATTTCTTCCGTAAAAATTGCCCAAGTGATAATTTGTTTACGAGAGAAAAGTCATCGATACCATACAAACTGATTTGGTTCCAAATATAAAGTTGCAATACGTACCTTTTGTGTGTTTTGCACATTATGGAGATCGAAATATTACCCCATCTGTAGTATCCATTTTACGAGATCATTGCCATCAAACTTCCTCATATTGATATTTGGAACATGTGGGTCTTTAATCCATTGTTAGAGTCTATGAAATCATGATTAACATTTCTTTTGTTCTCATCATGAGTTTCCTTTACTAACCTTTCGCCATTAGTAAGCATTTCTTGGAGCAACTTTGTCAAATTTGCCTTCAAATCTTTCATGTTGCCTTTAAGTTTTTCTTCTATACCATCCATCTTAGCTCCCACATATTTATTTAAACCATCCATCTTAGATTCCACGTCATCCATCTTAGCTTCCATTTCTTTCCTTAAACCATCCATCTTATCTTTTGTTACTTTTTGTGAGAGTGAATTTTGTTGCACTTGGTCTCGTAATTTCGATATATCATGTTGCATTTCTTCCTCTTCTTCATGAGTCATGCTAGAGATTTCAGGTTTCTTACTAGGTGTTTCCATTTTCTTTTTTCGAGGAATCAATTAATAATAATAATTCTTCACTATTCCCTTTTAATTCCTTAAAACTAATTTTTCAACCAACTTATGCAAAATTTTAAAAACAACTACACACATTTTTTCACTTTGTAGGATCTCAATATTGAATTTATTATATATCTATAATTTTCGATCTCCAAGGTCTGAAATTGTATCTTGTGGTATCCCTTTGAGTCCTCTTTCCAACCCTAATCAATATTGGATTCTCCAAGGAAGAGTTATGTCAAATCTCCCACGATGACCTAATTATAGACTGGTTCAGTATAGTTAACTTGTACGAAGTTCCACGTGTCACTATTTCAACCTTAGGACCTGAAACCAATAAACAGAAAACTACAGGTCGGCCTCTTTCTGCAACATTTTACAAAATTTTAATTTGATGCTCAGAGAGAAAGTTATGACGATTTTCCCTAGGTCACTTGTTTGGGATGTAATTCGAGAGCCTGCAAAAACCCTAAATGTCTTGGACCATATCTCTGAAAATATAGCGAAAGAAGATCTGAAATTCAGGCTCGAGCTTCGTTAAGATTTTGCCTCAAATGGGTTTTACTTTCAAAGTCTGAATCTTCGTAGAAAAAATTTATAGAGAAAATTCCACAATGACCTGTTTGCGATGGAATTCTGGAGCTTGCAAAAACCCTAAATTCCTCAAATCATATATTTGAAAATATAGCGACACAAGATCTGAAATTCAGACCTGGGGTTCAGAATGATTTCGGCTCAAATGGGTTTTTTGTTTTTAGCTTTTGAAACTTTGTAGAGAAAAATTTATAGTGAAAATTCCACGATGACTTATTTGGAGCAGCGAAACCTTAGAATCCAAAACTCTGATACCAAATGTTATGTAACCATCTCACAAAAATAGAAAAAAAGATAGATCAACGACTTCAAAATCATCCTCTTCAAGGGGGAAACCTCCTTCAAATTACAAAAATGAAAAATTCTTGGATTATACAAATGACAATACCTCCTTTCTATATATAGGAGTCTAAGGGGTCCCAATACAATCAGAGCCTACATAACAATAATATTGTAGGGGCACAACAATAACAATAGTTGGCTTCTATCGGGCATAATAATAACAACATGGAGACTATATGGGCACAATAATATAATAAGGGGGTTTCACTAATAACAATAAGGGGTTACACTAGTAGTATAGGGACATAACATCCAGCACAAAGCCAGCCCCGAGTGAGCAAGGGAATGTTTTTCCCCTTGATGATGATCTGGTAATGGATGTGTACAATCTATCATCTGATGAGTTCCAAAGGAGGATTGTACAAGCATGGAGAAATCATTTTTCAGATGATCATGCATCACCTGCATGCGTTAGAGAAAGGGTGATAGTGTCAGACACCAAGAAGTAGCCAAATGTCATTTCCGAAGCCAACTTGGCCTATGCAAGAGAAATAAGATCAAACACTCAGTATTTGATGGCCGAGAATGAGAAACTGTCACAGAACTTGCAGGCTACAAAGAAAGAGGTAGAAAAATTCTATGCAGTAGCGTAGAATCCGGTTTTCACATAGGTTTACTTGAAGGAGATGGGAGCATCAATACTTGTTGAAGTATCAACACTTGGAGAAACCATGTGGAAGCTCTATGAGGGTTTTTTCACCATAAATAAAGAAGTTATTTGCTTGCATGGCCTATACCATCATAGAAAAGAGTTTATTAAAAAACTCAAGAGCATACAAGTTTCCATTGCTTATGTGCAAGAGTTGACAATGCGATACAAAGGGGCACTAGTTGACTTAGTGAAAAAAATGAAGCCACAGGCAGAGATGGAGAAGGAAAAGTTTCATATGTTGATTCAGAACAACAATCAACTCGCCTCATTCATTGGCAGCATTCGGGCCTCATATGTATGGTTATTTAGTAGTTTGGATGTATTTGTGAGAACACACCAGATCCCATCAGTTGGTTCACTCACCAAAGCTAAATCAAAGAACCAAGTTCAGCAGGAGGTTGAAGAGTACTTGTAGCAGCTGAGACTGAATATCACCACGGAAGACTTGGAGTTGAACAAACAAAACATGCATAATTTCATCGATGGTCCTGTCAAAGTCATAACAATGTTGCTCATGCTTAAGAGCGAACTGGACACAGGTTCCAAAACAGTGTACTTGAATGCCATGGAGGCTAGAGTCTGCTTCCATCCAGACACCATCATGCAATTTGGGGACACCATCACACAGTACCAATCTTGGCACTAATATGTGATTGAGAAGCAACAAGTGGAGGTTTCTGAGCTAGAATTCACCCCAACTCAAACATCATAGTGTTGTCCCTTCTTAGGTTGTCAATTTGTCTCTACCCTAATTTTTCTTATAAGGGTACAATTGTAAAATGTAATATTATTTGTAATTATGTTGTAAGTGAAATTTCAAGTGCCAATATTGGAATATGAAGAGTCATCATGTAATGTAATGTGTCATTTTGTAAAGAAGTTGAAGAGTCATGAGGGTAGTCCAAAGGTCACAAAGCGGAGTTGAATATTCAACCCCTCTTGTTATAAATAGAACCTCATACCTCATCTAACAGACTTTTGGGAGCCAACCTTTTGGCTAGGCTTAGGCTTAGAAAGAGCTTGGGAGTATTGTGAAGAGCCTTGGCTTCTCTGTAGCATAGAGTGAGTATACTTCTTAGAGGAGCAAGTGTTCTTGACTTTAATGTTCCACTATTGGGGCTAGTGGTCCGTCAATGATGTATGTATGAATGGAACTTTCACTTATAATAAAATCAGAGCCAACACACTTTCATGCATATGTTGTGAATATAATACAACTATTCTTGTTGTATTTGCAATGTATGTTATTTAACTTACACTTATGTTTATGAACTATTTCGTTTTCATTTGTATGAATCTTGTTGAACGTGTGTTGTTATGTTAACTCATAACTTTAACTTCTGGACTATTCTGCATCCTAGCTTATGATGTCATTCCGTTCTTGTGTTCCTTTCAAGATGTGTACTATTATAGGATTCCAAGGGGTGCACTTCATTTTCCCTTCGTGTGTTGGAACCTTCATGCATCACAATTGACTCTCTGCAGGGTCACATACTTTCTCTCACCCAAATTTATCATACTTCCCTCTGCATGTTTTCGCAGTCAAGGCATAACATTACCACCCACTTCTAGGAATCTTACTCCAAACAGTGTGAGGTATAGTTGGGAATTCATATTGGGGAGATCCCTTGAATGTTGGCGGGTCCAGTACTGTCAACATATCCTTTATGAAATATCCATGATTTAGGTTTTCTACCATCCGTTCCTTCAAGAGTTCAATATCATCTTCATTTGTTCTTCTTTCCTCTAGTATGAGACTATCACTTAGTATTCCAATGGTTGGAATCTCCTTGGGCATGCCTTCATGAAGTAACTTTGTTGCTTCGTCTTCTTTTCAAACCAAACTAATGTTTTCCTTCTCCAACTTATTTGGTTATGGAAATTTCCCTGCCAAATCCACCATCTTTTAGGTCAATAAACACTTGTTCATTTAAAAAATTCTCCATCTCAACCATCTCTTCTAAAAGTATCATTTCTTCATCAACATGTATAAGCACATGATATAATTGCTAGTCATCACTTGCCAAACCTACAATCATACAAAAAGTATCAGATTCAAAAACATAAGTCTCCTCATTTGATGACTTAATATTCACATATACATGTTGGTGTGAACTAGTCCCATAGTTCATCAGGCTGTCAATAAATTGTTTCTCAAAATCTCAAACTTCCTCTGCATCAAGGAATAATGCTTGTTCAAGGTTACCTATAAAAACCCCCATTTCATACTCAGTTGCTCTGATTTCTTTCAATCTATCTAACATCCTTTACCTCAGCTTCAATTGCAATGAATGTCGCCTTTCCTTCTTCTTCTTCATTTTCCATCCATATCTCTAGTCTTCCTGGATTTATTGTAACAATTGTTTTATATGATCGAGTTTTATTCTTAACTCGACGATCTCCTTGTCAAATTATTCATTAATCATTCTATTAATGCCAGCTGCCTTGGAACTCCTTTTTCTTTAATTGTGACTTCTCTTAGAACCCTTGACATCACTATCAGTAGTCATCCTTTCCTTCTTTTGTGGACCCTACTTGTCCAATTATGAGTTGCAACAAGCCTTTTCCATCTCTATAACAAGTTTTCCACTTGTCACCATTATCCTCTCTTCTTCTTCTGATTCTCTGCAATATAACCTCTTCTCGAGCACCTCTACTCCTCAACTTTCAAAGTCGTTGGATTTTGCATCTTCATCTGCTCACCTCTCCCTTCTCTTGAGAGCTCTACTATCCACTCTTCAGCAATTTCATTTTGCTACTAGGTTTTGTGATAATTTCTTCACATTTTTACTTAATCATCATAATTTCTACTAATCTTCTTTCTTTGCTACTTGAAAAACCAGAGTACTAAAAAACATCACATTATAAGAATTGTACTACGATCTTATATTCAACAATCTTCCTTTTGGTCCAATTTATTTGCTTTGTACTTCTTTCAAATAGTCCTTCTCAAGATTGCTTCATCTCTTTCAACCTTCTGCAATCATATCCAATCTACAATCCTATGTTGGCTCCACCTTCACTCTTGTAGTCCTTCAATGTCCTTTCAACTCAAAATATTATGTTATACTTTCCTCCCAAGATATTCAGTGTTTTTCCTGAGAGTTACACCATATAATCACCAATCTTCATATTTTAATATAAATTACAGAATAAAAACAATTTATCTCATATGAACTCCTCCAAATTTGATCATGTTATAAGTTTTGCTCCACCATTTCTGTCTAAAACAACTCCTTTGCTAATACCTCCTTTGTTGGTTTTCTTCTAGCACTGTCACTATCACCAAATATCTTCAATTATTAATTAAGCATGTTTAAAACCTTCTCTAATACCACAAATGATGCAGGGTAACAAGGTTTACCAACCATCCCCACTCTTTTCTATCTGGTTTAATTTAACTAGTTAATCGAATTTGTGCTTCCCTCAACCCAAATATGGGAAATAAATCCCCTTATACCAAGTTTCCTATTTTAAAGTTAAGTGAGAGGATTTCTTTATATATACAAAAAAAACCACTTGAACCATTGTGGATTCAAAACTATATATATATATATATGGAAAGGGAAAATTTCAAAAAAACCACCAAATTCAAGAACCATATAATAAACATGTGTGGGCCCCATACTTGATCAGAAGACTATATTTAACACGTGTGGCCCAAGTTGTAAAATATACTAAAGGGAAGGGAGGGGCCCTTTTAGAAACCATTGGATTCAATACTTTATATATACAACATATATACAAGTGCGAGGAGTAACTTTACCTTCTAGCTAATGCAAACCAATCCTCATATCATAGTCCCTTTTCTTATCAAAGCCCATTTATGCTAATGTGGTGTCACTTGCAACCATGGAATATAATGTTGTTGTTGGATCCAAGGAAAATAACCTTGGGGATGGATATTCCTCTACGTTAACTCTCGAACCCCATCTTTGTCACGTCAACTTCTAGACCCCAATTTGATTCTAGTTGTTCACTGTCTTTCCAAAATTTGTCCTCGCATGTTAACTTTCTCCAATGCTTTGACCTTCTAGGATAAGAATTGTTTATCTTTATTTCCTAACTCTTCCCATGTTGATTTCTTTCAAATTATCCGTTCCAGTGATTATGAACCTAGGCACTCGTGGAGATCTCTGGTGAAGGATGGTTTAGGATGGTAATTCATGGTAGAACTCGATTCTTATCAACTTGATCTTTGTTATGTAATGAAATTATGCAGGATCTAAATACATTAGTCTCTACTTTCTTATGGCTATGTCACAAACTTTAATCCAGGGATTAAAGTTTACTTTGATGTGCTCCTCCTTATCATGATCCTTCACAATATTTCACAATTCCTGGATTGTTGATCATATTATTTTATCAATCAATGAATGATATTTTGATTTATTGTAAAAGCTTCCATCCAACATTCCTGTGTTGCTTCTCCAAAGCACTCTCGCTTCTAAGATTCAATAATGATGAATATGCATCATGTACAACTAATTAAAAATATAAGGATCATTTCACATACATAGAGGTCATTTACAAATAATGAACGAGGGCTTGGTTTACATAGATTTCAGAACACTCGAAACAAAGTGATTTTCTCTATATTAATTAATTCCTTATATGAATGTACATAATTGTGCTTGATTTATATATCATCAACGTCTCTTTGACCCCTTGGCCTCCAAACTTAATCCTCTTGACTCTCCTCTCATGATGCTAAATGTTTCCCTTAGGCTTGCATAGTTATACAAAGGATTATGAGACCATAATCTCGTTCAGATCCACAAAATCCTCAACAAACCCTTATCTTTAGGAACCTCTAGATCCATATATCTCTCAATAGATCTAACTGATCCTAAGATCTCTCTGACTTATTCAAAGAATTCTTGAGATCTCTTCTAAGAAGTAGATCTGATTACAATATCCTCAATCTCAAATCCATTTACACAATATTTCTAGATTTCCTTAGAAACATAGGAAATACAAATAATTAAACAATTATACTCAATTAGGGAACCAACTCCCTTGGTAAATGAAAGACCCCTTTAGACCTAGTCAAATGTGTTTTGACTTGGAGGTAAGATGCTCCTACATCAATCATTCAACTCAAATATTTATATTTGTGCATATTTTGTATAGACGTGTAAAATTGGATATCATAGATTGTGATAAAAATGATGATAATAATAAAATAATGAAGTATCTTTTTTATATGAGTGATGATAATACAATGAATACATATTTTAGTCAGATTAAACTAAGATGTGTATTCTTAATTATAGGTATATTTGATGATTGTGTTAGTCAAATTAAACTAAGATTTTCATTTTTATAGTTGTGTCACTTTCATTAAAAAAAAAAAAAAAAGAATAAGAAAGAAAATTTCATGGAGTTTTCGAAAACAAGTCATGGAAAAAGAGAGAATGATGAGTGTTGGCGCTTATGTATAAAAAAACAGGTAAGAAGTATGAATTAAATCACTAGACTTCTCAACTTATAGAGGTAATTGAAAAAAAAGGTAAGCTTGTCTATAATTGAAAAAAGAGCAAGCTTCCAAATTAACCCAATGATAGCTCGTTTGCATATATAAGTGTGAATGCTCTTTAAAATGTTTAAATATTTAAATATATTTACATATATGATTTTAAACTAAAAAGTTATTTATTTATAAAAATTGATGAATTTTTTTCTTTCGAATTAAATTTTTTGAAATATTACAACCGGTGAGAATGATAGGTTGATACTATATAATTGTGGTGAAATATCTAAAATAATATTTTTACATTCCATTAAGAGTGAAAAATAACAAAAAGTTATTAAAAATGGATGAACTTATTTCTTTTAAATTATATATTTTTGAAATATTACAATCGGTGAGGATGATGAGGTGATATTATATGATTGTGGTGAAGTATCTAGAATAATATTTGTACATTCCATTAAAAGTGAAAAATAACAAATGTGTACTTGATTGAGAAAAACAAATATTATTTATGTTGTATTGTTCAAAAATTATTATTTATTTTGTATTGGTAGTATGAATGATATAGAGTAGTGATAAGGGTGAAAACCAAATTAGCATATTGATGAAATATGAACAATTGAGACTATTTCCGCCCTTTGAAATTACTATTACTATCGGTTTTTTTTCCATAATTTTTTTCTATAGATTAGAGTAAGTATTAATTTTTTTTATTCTTGCACCAAATTTCAAAAATTGAATTATTACTTATTGTAATGGTTTATGTTGGAAAACACCCCAAAGTTTTAGTACACATAAAATTCGTTCTTATAACTTTTATGGGACATTTCATTGAATAAACCAACAAATTCAATGACCACATCTAAATTTTTTTATTTTTTTATTTTTTTTCAAAGGGGAAATCCCTTTGAAGAAGCTTTATATACATCATGGTACAATTATATTACAACGAAGTACAATCCGTACATATGTTGCCGATAGCAACCCAACAATGCCTTACAAACAAATGCAACCCAACATGTATGTGTGTTTCGAACGCGGGTGGGGAGGGCAATATTGCACCATCCCAACCACCTGGGACAACAACAACAACCACATCTAAATGTTATATAATAGTTTAATTGCACTTGAAACCATGGAAAAAATCCAAAAAGGTACCGTGGAAATGATTTTTGAAAATGGGTCAATATGAATGGAAAATATACGTGAAGAATTTTTTTTTTGGCATACATACTCTACCCCCTCTGGTTTTGAACCTATGACTTCTTAAGAGAAAGCACATGCTCTTAACCATTAAGCCCACTCAAACAATATAAATTGTACACTCTTATATTTAATTAAATCATTATTTTCATCTTACTTTGAATGTATGTATTACATTTTTTATTCAATTATTATTATCTTTATTAATAAAATAATTAAAATTATAATTTATTTATTTCTTTATAAAATAAAAATTTTAAAAATTAATATTTATTTAATTAATATTTTTTAATATGTTATTTTATTACTTTATTATTTAGATATCCAATAACATAAAATGTTATTAAAGTTATCAATACAATTAACTAATAATATGAGTAATTAATGGTACCAACTATGAGCAAGTTTGTATTTTCCATTTGCATTTCTATTTTTTATAATATAAACTAATACAAAAGCCTTATTCGGAATCATCATCGTTATTTATCAGTTTATATGATATTGAAACATTTTTCAATATATTTATATTGTTTTTCTTAGATTTTTTAAAAAGCATAACAGATAGCATTTACATTAAAATAACTAGACACATGGCCAGAACCATTTACATGTTTGAGAGATATCCAAGGCTTGCAAATTTGATATTGACAGGATTGCAAATTTGCAATTTCTTCGTGGTATAAAAATTTCATTCCCTTTCCAAGTAAAAAATTTCCATAAAAAAATCCAATATCCAAACACATTTACATTCCATTTTCACTAATCTTATTTTGATCTAGTATGACTTCTCATTTTTCTTGGTGAAAAGTTTTTTCCTTTCTTCCCAACTTGATTCCAACCCTCATTTTCTGCAAATTCTGACAGATCATTCTTTAGCAAATGCATGATAATATTCCTGAAATCTACCTCATCTACTTGATCTTCTCAAGAATTTTAATTTTCAACATTATTCCTTATGGCTTTTGGAGGAGATCCAGTTTCCATGAGGGATTGTTGCTTTTCCACTAGCGTTGCTTCCAAGGAATCCTTACTAGCAACCAGAGGATCCACATTGGCGTGCAATTTTTCCTACTTAGATTTTGTTGTCGCATATGAGATTTCTTTGGTTGTGTCTACTTCCTTCTTGTCTTCTGGTTCTTTCTTGTCTTGAAGCTCTTCCTCTTTGTATATTGTATAGTGATCAGCTTATGCTCCTTCCCACCATTTGGGTCTTTGACATTTTTTCCAGTCTTTGTTACTTTGAGAACATTTGGGAAAATTGTTAATTACATGCCTCGTTACATAGCATGCTCTACACCAAAATGAAATATTCTCATGGTTGAGATTTTGGACCCAAACATAGTTTGGAGCAATAAAATTAATCTTCGTGGAAACACCCTTGTTGAAGTCCATCTCCACACAAATGTGGGCATAGGTAGTCATGTAATTTTTTTCAATTTCAAATCAATAGCGATAAAACTTTCCCATCACAATCCCAATGGAGGAAACTGATGCAATATTCCAAAAATGAAATGGAAGGTTCAGAAGCCTTACCCAAACAGGGGTTGTGGAGCTTGATGTCTTTACTTAACCAAAAGTGGCATCCCAAGGTTGCATGAAGAGACCAGAACTACACCAAAACCACGGCCCAGCTTCACAGATGGCCTTCTTGTCATCTAAATTATCAAAAACCATAGTAAGAAAAACCTCAACCATAGGGTAAATGTTTAGCTCATCCATCAAAAGGGGCTTCCATGACTCTGAGATCCATTTGTTCAAATCGGATAGCCAAGACCAGTACCCATTAAACCTACAAACCAAGCCATTCTTTGAAAATTATTTTTCATAATAAAATGCTTCCTAATCCATAGGAATATTGAGGGAAGGATTTTCTTGAACCACTAGAAGACCATAAACAAATTTCAGCATATAGTTGTATGAAACCGAAGATTAGCTAGCTTGACCAACAACCATATTGTAACAGTCTCAGGTTAAAATTTCATGTAATAAATTTAATAAAGGAAAAATAATACCAAGGTCATGGGACACGTGGGTAAAACATCCTAGTGGGGGTTGCTTTTGGTTTCTTATGGCTAAAGAAATTGGAAAAGGCATTAACGAAGGCTAAGAGACATTAATTGTCATTTTATTTATGAAAATATCGAAAAATAGGAGAAAAGGGAGAGGAATGGTCATAGGTTGCATGAGAGGAAATTTAAGGGAAAATAGAGGAAATTGAAGGAAATAGAGGCCTTAATGATAAAAAGGCTTCTCAAGCTCAGTTCACAACCTTTTGTCAGTTTTAGCTTGGAGATCTCTTCTATTCTCTCACTTTGTCATACTCTGCACACTTAGAGCATTCTTGTAGCACTCTAGCATTAGAGAAAGGAAGGAAAAGGAAGAAAAGGAAAGCAAGGGACAAGAAAGGAAAAGTTGGATCAAGCAGCTTCAATAGGAAGGCTTGCAGGCAACAGGTTGCATATGTGATTTCCTAGCTAGTTTGTGAATGCATGGTAGATGCATGTGTGTATTTTGTATCTTGTTTTCATTAGCATGGATTTTGCTAGGTGTGACAGTGGTTTCACCCTTGCATTTCCATTTCCATATTACCATGGTGCGATGGAGTTCTTTTATTTGTTTGAGTTTTAGATTCCCGGAAGGTTTTGGAACCAGGTAATGTGGTCTTAGGAAAATTCCCAAGGGTTGGGGGTGGAGGTTGTTTAATCTTTGGGAATCCCTCGATAGGTGGGTGGATATAGGAAAATTCCTCGAGGTATTTGTGAAGAAACTATGATGCATCCTAGCTTGTTTTGGGCTTAGTGATCTCTTGACTAGTTTTGGCAGGATCGTGGTAGCCTAAGGGTGGAGGTGGTTTAATCTCCGGTAAGCCCTAGTTGTTTATGTTTTGGTTTGTTTATGTGATCCCTTAACCATTTTTGCAACTGATCACATGAGCATGAGGGTGTAGGTGGTTTAATCTCTTGGAAGCCCTTTAATATCAAGGAAGCCCTTATTGTTTACATGTCAGTTTTCTTATGTGATCTCTTGACCCGTTTTGGTGAGATTGCGGGAGAATGAGGGTGGAGGTGGTTTAATATCTGGGAAGCCATGGTTATTTATGTCTTGAGTCCCACATTCATGCTTGGAATATGGCATGGGGTGATTGGTTGAAAGAAAGATTTGCTTCAACTCAATATATGGTCGAGTGGTACGTGGAAGTCCCTAACTTGGTTGGCTTTTGCATATGTTAATAAGAGATAATTTCTTATTATATGCCATGAGTACTTGTGCTTGTTAGTATGTGTCTTTGATTTTTGTTATATCGTGGTTATTATTCTGGTTAAATGTTGGTTATAATCATGGTTTCATAACAGGTTCTAGTTATGGCTCTTGACGTGTTTTGATTAATTAATGAATGGTTATTGAATACATGATCTAACAAATGGTATTGCAGCTATTATGAGAGGGAATTAGACCTTCATGATGATTCTCAGATAAGTATCAAACCCCTATGTTCATATATGCATTCATGACCTATATATTACATGTTATCAATATGTTTTACGAAATGATTGTCATGGTTAGGCATGTATAGGTCAAGTATTTGATCACGTTTTGTACGAATGGCTTTGTATTGATGTTATTTTTCATTCTAGAAAGTGTCACTAAGCTCTGGATAGTAGTCTAGAGGCTGACTTGGAATATAGACTCACAATCTGGGACCACACCATCTGAAATGAAGAATATAGGTCACAATCGCTACCTGTTGGCAGGTGGGAGCCTAGGTCACTAAAAAACATTCCAACTCAGGATTTGGGCATTGGGAGTGGTTTTTCAACTCTTGGGTGTCCTGTAGGTCCTCAGGAAGGTCAATAAAGTCCCAGTTTGTCAACTCTAGTTCCTTAACTGTACTTAGGAGGTTGGGTCATCTCATAGTAGTCTGCAGCTTAGGTTTACCCCAGTAGGCTAGTGAAACTGGGTAAATATGGGAGGAGTATGTTACAGATTGGTATCGAATCTCTTAGGTTCAACTCATGGACTAGATGGGCAGAATGTGTTTGTCATGCATGCATGTCAATTTCTATGTGGTTTTTATGCATGCAGTATCATGGTTATGGTTTTCGTGCATGAGGTCATTATGTGTAGTTGACGTTATCATGCATGATGTCAGTATATTGATATGATAATGTATATATACATGTATGATGATAATCTAGACTAATTTTGCAGATAAGATAGTCTCCTCTGAAATTCACTGAGGTATGTTGATTATGTTTATATTTGGTTATATGACATGGTATGTTTACGAGAAGAAGAATATTAGAGATGACTAGAAAAATGGTGGATTACAATTCATGAGACTCTCCTTATAGATCAGATGAGTTGTCAATAGATGGGTACTCCTCAAACATAGCAGACACCTTGAGAATTCTAAAGGCAAGAAGCAGAAGTTGTAAAGCAGATAATGATAGGATCATTCCATCATAGGAGAGACTTTCCAAGGCACAGGAAAAACAAGCAGAGGTCAATGAAGTTATCCTTCAGATTTTGTCAAACTTATAGGGACAGGGAAAACAAAAAATCATTTATCGACATGAGGACAAGACAAATGGGGAATATGGTAAGCAGGTCTCATGGTGGGCACAGGTCAAAAATGGATGACACAGTGAGAGATGGAAGGTTCTTGGATACACCTGATAGAAGAGGCAGTGGATATGGGTTATGCTCTAGTTCTAATCTAGATAGGTATCATGGTCATCATCATTATCATCCTTATAGGAGGAGCGAGAGGGGACATTTTCCAGGTGAGTTTAAGAAAGACAAGCCACACACATTCGATGGAGAGTTTAAGAAATCAAAAGATGTAGAGGTATGATTACTTGGGATGAAGAAGTTCTTTGAGCTGCATGATTACACAGAGAACATGAAGGCCAGGATAACTATTTTCAGTATCAAAGGAAGGGTAAACATTTGGTGGGAAGATGTGAAGCGTGTGAGATACATTAGGACAAAGGAGTTGAGTTGGCATGAATTCAAGATACTCTTCAGGAAGAAGTACTCGTCAGATAGGCACTATGACAGAAAATCCGAGTTCTATGAGCTAAAGATGGGATTGATGACATATGAGGAGCACATAACTAAGTTCCTGGAGTTGTTGAGGTATGTACCATATCTTAAGGATGAGAAGACAAAATTTTAGAGATTTCTCAGTGGACTGCCAATAGCATTTAAGGATCGGATTGAGTATGATGAGCCTCGGTCGCTGGAGGAAGTCATTGGGAAGTTGAAGCACTGTTATGAGCAATCGAAGCATAAGACCAATTCCAAGCAAGGTTGGAAAGGAAATGACAAGACTAAGGGTAAATGGCCACCTAAGTGGGAAAGACCTCAAGATGCAGGAGAGAAAGAGAATGTTTTTCCTTACAAGAAGTTTAATGTAGTTGAGAAGGGACATGGACCACAACATGGAGAGTAGCAGAAGAGAGGTAGTGAGCCTTTGCAATTTTGTATATATGGCAAGGATCATCACAAGAAGGATTATCTGTTGTATCAGGGTGGTAGGCCTTATATCTACATTGCTTAGGAGGTGTAGACAGTTGGGGATGTTGGGAAGAGCATTCCTTGGATCTATGCAACATTTGATAGCAAGTAGGTGGATTATCAGGCATCCATCATTGAGATAGATGGTAATATTTGTGACCGGTTTGTTTCTATTTTGATTGACCCATGATCTAATTATAGTTATGTTAATGCTAACCTGGTGGATAAGTGTGGTTTGATAAAATAAGTGCATGCAGAGTCTTGGTTGGTGCATTTGGCTACAGGTACTAAGAAGGCTGGAATCTTGTGAATGTAAAGAATTGCTGTTGGTTTGAGTTTAGAACTATTGGGTGATTTGCTTTGAAGGAGGTGAAGAGGAGATTTCTTTCTGCTGGGAAGGTGATGCTGGATTGGGCCTCTTATGGTTGTATCACTTCCTGAACTTTACTTCTTCCATTAATAAAGCATTTGAGGTTCTTCTATATGCATGTGTCTCAATGATGTATTGTTATACTTGTGTATTTGATTTATTCTAATCCTTGAATCAATTATGAATGTATGCTTCTTGTAGTTTCCCTCTCTTTCCATTTTGCAGGATCTTGGTGTAGCTGGGCCAGTGAAAGAGCAATGAGCTGGGATCAAGCAGCAAGGAGAGAAGATTGGACCAACCATTAGCGAAATACATCGGTTAGTGGATCTCTTTCTCCCCTATTTTACTTTCATAAAGAAGAAATCTTAGATAGCTTTGCTTTGATTGTTGCTGAGGTACTATCACCCTTAGAGTGGGATAGGGTCATTCCGTATTGGATACTTTTCCCAACAACAAATTGGCGACTCCACTGGGGATCGTATCTTGTTGGTTATTTGTGTTTTTGCTATTCATTTCCTAAACACATGGAGTACCGAATCGAACTGCATTTGGATCTTTCAAATGCAAAGTAGAGGGCAGCTACTCTAGCTCAGTTTCTGGGCATGTTTATGATTTGAAGAGCTGATCCACAAGGAATCTGAATAGCTCTTAGTGATAGCTTTTCATCCTCCTTTTCATCCTTTAGTGTGTACTTGATTGGTAGCTTTGATTTGGCCAAAAACTGTTGACTTTTTAGCAATCTGTGACCCAGAACCTGAGGAAAACAAGAGTTTCTCTCTTCATTGCAGGCACTGTGAAGGCAGTCTGCATTTCATCGCAGGTCCCGAAGGGGCTACCTGCGCTGAATGTCAAACTGACAGTGTTCTACCTGCGCTGAACCAGTTGGGCCTTGTGCAGCTGGGGTTCTCTGCTTTCTGTTGCCCTGTTTTCATCCTTGTTTTTGCAGCCTGTTATCAGCCAATGTACCTAGCTGAAACCACCTTTCTTTGCCACTATTCCGCCTCGGTTGTATAAAGAAACTGTATTTCTTCTTTGTGTATTTCTTACGTCATTTGCAGTTTCCCATAACGAAAGTGAACTAGTCTTGCTGTGGCCTCTTAGATCTAGACCTGTGATAAGTGTCGTTCTGATCTTAAGAGTTAGTTTGTTTGTTGTTCATAGCTGATTGAGCTTTTACTTTCGTCATATGGTTTGAATTTATGTATTTCTAGTGTTGAAACAAGTAAATCTTAAGGTGTCTTTTGATTTTGGAAAAAAGCTTGTTTGCTTTCACTTGAAATTGAATTCAAAGATATACAACAGCTTTCTTTTTGTAGTACATCAACATTAAGAAAGAGAAAAGAAATACCTGCATTGTGCATTTTGCATTTGATAAGTTTGCATGTGGATTTAGGAAAAAGTGCATTAGTGTGTGCTCTATGATCTGTGTGAAAAGATGATGTCTTCCTTTTCCCTCAGTAGTTAATATTTTCATAAGTTGAAAAGATTGAAAAAGCTTGCTTCTCATCTTTAGACTGCATTTAGGAATTTGTATCATACATTTCGTGGTGATCCATAAAGGCAAACTGCTAAACAAGATCAACCTAAAATGAATTGAATTTACATAACAACGCTTTGAAACATAACGCAAACACATAGAGGTCTAGGTAGAGACGTGTTCCGGCGTCGTTAAACGTAGTGACTGTCGATCTCGAAGAAGGTGGGTGATTCCTCCTGAGAGTCGGTGGCACTAATACGGACTTGTGCTCCCACGTACCGTCGCGTATATATTGGGAGACCCCTATAGGCATATATCTTTTATCCTTAGGAAGCCGTGTCGGCCGCCCTACTAATCGCAATGTAGTGAACACAGCATTCACGAAGATCGACCACCCGTACCGTAAAACGTATTCTGTGGTTTTGCGAAAGGTTTGGCACACCCTCTGCCTAGATCTCCAGAGCAGTTTCTTTTGGCCTTTTTCAAACTCTATAACTGAAAAAGTCCATCCGAGCATTTGTCACTTCGGGCTCGTTAAAACATCGAAGGAGACTAGAGTCATCTTTAGCTTTTTCTCGACTCTTAAAAAGTGAAAAATCAAGTTGTGTCTAAAGCGTCGTTATAAAATTTATTTTAAACGGAACATAATCACCTCCTATTCCTGCGTTGATCTGTAGGTTGAGAACATGGAACGCGCCAACCAAGGAATTCCCCATGATGGAAATCCTAGTCCTTTCTCCTCTTGGGGAGAAGTTGGTGCACCCCACATGGCCACATTGTCGCTTCCAAGACTGAAAATTGGCCTGCCGATTTGGCTATTCTCAACCAATGTAGTTCAGAACACCATGGTTCCTGAACAGTCGAGTCAACAGTTAGATCAGTCTAGAGCTGCCCACCAGCCTTCTACTTCCTATAACTCTTCCTCTAATCCTTCATCTTCGCAAGGTAGAGCCGGCAAAAGCCAAGCTCCCATGGAGAAGAAGGAGAAGAAGAAGAAGGAGCCTAAGGCGACTGGGGGCAAGCAAAAGACATCTGACAAAAATCCACACACAGCACAGACCGGGCCTAAATCGCCATGTGTCATATGTAGAGGAGACCACTTCCATAGAGATTGTCCCTGTATTCCCCGGATACTAAGGGACTGGTCCCCTCGTTTGCACAGTTCGGGAGCATCAACCTCTAATAGCCATGTTGAATGCTTACCGTCAACCAGCGAAAGTGAAGGTTCAAGACAAAGAGGGGGAGCAAGATCTCCCTGCAGACTGTGTGAAGGGGATCACGCCATCCACCGTTGTCCCTTCTTAGACGAAGCGAAGAGAGTTTTGGAAGATCGTCCGGTTTCACCGTTGAGACTTCCTCCTGGATACAAAAAACTCATGCCAAGTCCTTCATTGGTTGAGAATACAGCTGGCCCGATCAAGTGGTCAGCTGAAGCGTCAGTCATTGAAAATGAACCTACTGAATCCAGACCGGACGAAAGTCCAAAGGTCGAAATGGCAGTTGACCCGGTTCTCCCTTCAGAAGTTTCATCTTCAAATGACACCGTCACTGAAGATTCATCTTCAAATGACACCCTCACTGAAGAGAATAAGGATGACACCATCCAGATTCTTTTCATCAACACAAACTCTGACGAGCATCAGGGAAATGCGCCCATTCCTTTATCGCAGGAAGGAACATCGTCAGGGTCATATCCGGCCGTGTATTCGGTCCCACCACCAAGCAACCTGGTTGTGTCCTTTGATTGGAACCAACTAGGCAGACCCCGGTTGCCAGCCAGTATACCATTCAGAATCATGGTCCAAATATACAGAATGGTAATGGCTAGCACTATCATTGATGAAGGGGCATCTGTGAGTATCCTTTCCTCTGTTGCTTGGAAAGCACTAGGTTCCCCGGCGCTTTTGCCTGAGATAAGAAATCTCTCGGGTTTCGATAAAGGAACCAGTCGACCATTAGGGATCCTCCCCAATGTGCCTGTAACATTGAAAGGGAAGACCGTTCAAATGAACGTGATGGTCGTTCAAGGACCCTTGGATTATAACCTACTCCTTGGACGAGACTATATATATTGCATGGGAGCGGTAGTCTCCTCACTCTTTAGAGTAATGTGTTTTCCACACGAAGGAAGAATGGTCAAGCTCGTAGACCAACTTTCATTTTCGGGATCACGCAGCGCAAATAGTCACATACCAACCCTGAATGGTCTATTTAATCAAGAAATGTCTCCACCCCCAGTCCTTCTTCCCGATGAATGCGAGTGATTCGGAAAGATGGGACTGGAACCCAGGGGGCATGCATCCTGGTCTGCTTTAGGCAGAGAAAACCTTGGGTATAAGGTAGAATTTCCGCGAGAGAATATGACTAGTCCGTACCCCGTCCGTGGTTGGAAGAGGGGTTGTTCTGGAATAAGATTCTCTTGTCAAAGTTATGTGAGAGGGCGGGGGTCGTCACTCACCTCTGTCTACTTCGGTAGACATTGCTGAGGAAGTGTTTTGTTTGAAAGATTAACGAGACAATCTTTGGGTAACCAGAAAGAGGTAAGCCTCCCTCAATAACACAAATGTTTTGTCTTTGAGTAGTGTTCTTCTCTTGTCGCAAGTAGCTGCTCTCTTGTCGCAAGTAGCTGTTCTCTTGCGAATAATCTGTTAAAAGTTGGGCTGACGAGAAGACAAGTATCGCATAAGACCCGTTAAAAATAACGAGAAGACAAGTATCGTTAACATTAGAATGGCAAGACGACAAGTAGCTGTGAACACCCAAAGAAAAGCAGAGGTGAGAAGGAGGAGGGGCAACCTTGAAATTGTATTTTATACCTGGGGGCATGCAGCCCTTTTGGAGTGCAAGCAAAGAGCAGTTATTTATCTATTTTTTGGATTAGTTGTTTTCGAACTTGCATAAAGAAAGGATATGGAGTAAAGCTTAGTGAAGATGAAACTCCTTAAAAAATAGAGATCTCACAGGGGACATTTCTTACCTTATGACTGGTATATCGAGCAGTTTTAGCATAAAGTTCATGCTCGTTAAAAAATAAACGCAAGATCCGAGCAGTTTTAACGCGGTCTTCATGCTCGTTAAAAAATAAATATAAGCAGTGAGCAATGTTTCCTCCAGAGTTTAAGCTCATTTTTAACTAAAAAATGAACCTATCCCGGTCACTGTGATCGTAAATTTATCAGCCATAAAAAGCCTTGGTCGTGTTTGCACCTGCCACCTCCACTTTCATTTGGCCGATCGTTCACCTCCATATGATTGTTTACCTATTTTGAGGAACAGCTGCGAAGAGTGATTTCACCTAGCCATCCTTGTGACACTGCCGTGATTGGAAAATTCCAACCTGTACCTGCAATCAGTTGCTATCCCTGTTTATCACTCGTTCCTCAAAAGACGAGTCTTCTTTAAGCTCTTTTCAACTGACTCGTAAAATATGAAAAGTTTTTCGAGTTTTTGCCTTCCAGCTCGTTAAAAGGACAGGAAGAGCTATCCCTCCTCTAGATTTTAATCTTTTTGGACCTGAGGGATTATTGCACAAAAAGGTCGAGCGCTTGTTTTATTCGGCTCGTTAAAGTTATCGAAAACTCATCCCTTCTATATTGTTTTATACTTTTTCGGACTTAAGGGATTAGATGACGAAAAAGGAATTTTGGAGTTAACTTTATGTACCTTTTCAGACTCTCTAAAAATGAAAAGGACCGAGTTATCCTTGTCGTTAGACTCGTTAAAATGATTAAATAGCGACAAACTTGTCTTTAGAAGAGAACGAGTTTCCCTATCGCTAGGCTCGTTAAAACATAGCGATGGGCTTGCCCGAAGGGCAGGTTATAGAACAAGCATATGTTATCCTCCTCAAGCTTGACAAAAATAAACAGGTACTGGTCAGAAATGACTGGGGAAAAATTGGGAGAACCTCAAAGCTTTAATGGTAGCAAGTCGCTCTTGAACATGACACTTTTCTTCCGTACCACATCGGGTTGGGTTGTTTCATTCACCGGTCTCATCACCATGGTCTCGCCAAACCATCCACATTTGGGGTAATGCTACCGATCCATCACATCAGTGTCATTATATGTTCAAGAGATGTTGTTTAGAAAGAGTCAACCATGTCCCATCCACTACCATACATCATATTTCATCCTTTCATGACCGCCACCCTGAATCATATTTCACAGATTGTTTTCACCTCCATTAAAATCATTAGCTCTGTTCCGTGTCACTGATGTGGGATTCATTAAGGCCCTCCTTTGACGGATCGCTTCTTGTCGACTTCAGCTCATTATCCAAGAAGTTGATCTAGGAACAACCCCCTCAGTACTTTGAAGCTTGCATGCCTCAATGGCAAGTTTCTCACTTTCGGCGACAGGTATACATCAATGACCTTCGACCAGAAGATTTTGCGTGGTGTTCGACGCCAAGTCCTATATTCACACCACGTGAATTGTACCGCAGTACCTTGAGGGTCATTATCATTATCGGTGATTCCTCTCGCACTTGTTAACAGTTCACATCATTGACTGGTAATCAAGCGATGTCTTTCCATGTTCGACTTCAGCGCAATTCTCACATGGATCGACTTGTACTTAGGGTGAAGATCGAACGAGTTTGAAGACCCCGGATCTAGTTTCATCCATCCGGGCTGCGATATATATTCAGGAAATATAAAGACATTTGACATGTACATCATTGCAGCAGATGATCATCCTACTCAAAGGATGATAATTTCAGCAGAGAATTATCAGTCTACCATCAGACGATCGTCTGTTCTATGTACCAAAATGAATTTATAAAGCTGAGCATGGGAATGCCCGCCTCAGCTAGATCATGAAAACAATATGAAAAATAATGTATTGTATTGTATCTTATTACAGGTCACCTCTCAGCCATTGAATGAACTTCGGATCCTCCTGATAAAGCATTTCACCTGATAAACGACCTCATACTTTAGGGGGCAACTGTTATAGACATTTTTGTGCCTTACAGCATGAAACATGAAATGTCCATAATCTAAGGGATCCAAAGTCCCTAAACATGTTGTTCCTACCCCTAGAGGAACAAGGTCAGCAAACCACAGCACTGAATAAAAGTTCTCCACCTGAAAACACTCAAAAACAAGGCAATTCTGAATCATGTCAACTGCTCCACTGAGCATCTGCGCTGAATGTCAACTGCTCCACTGTCTACCTGCGTTGAATGTCAACTGCAAAGAAGGCTACCTGCGCTGGGCGAGTTTGGACATGTGGCACAGTCATTCCTCAAGGTGTCAATGCCCAGGAAGCTTCCAAAATGACACTTGGATCAAGGAATTCGACTGGTGATGAGTAAGAGGTTCTATATCTCCAAGTGGAAGCAAGAACCTCCAAGTGGACTCAAGAACTGAAGAATAACTGAAGTGAGAGAGGACACTAGTCAGCTTCATGCTAGCCTCAAGCTGACTCATCCTTTCTCCAAAACTCCTATATATAGATCTCTCTCATGAGGTCTAAGGAGGCTGGAATCTTGTGAATGTAAAGAATTGCTGTTGGTTTGAGTTTAGAACTATTGGGTGATTTGCTTTGAAGGAGGTGAAGAGGAGATTTCTTTCTGTTGGGAAGGTGATGTTGGATTGGGCCTCTTATGGTTGTATCACTTCCTGAACTTTACTTCTTCCATTAATAAAGCATTTGAGGTTCTTCTATATGCATGTGTCTCAATGATGTATTGTTATACTTGTGTATTTGATTTATTCTAATCCTTGAATCAATTATGAATGTATGCTTCTTGTAGTTTCCCTCTCTTGCCATTTTGCAGGATCTTGGCGTAGCTGGGCCAATGAAAGAGCAAGGAGCTGGGATCAAGCAACAAGGAGAGAAGATTGGATCAACCATTAGCGAAAGACATCGGTTAGTGGATCTCTTTCTCCCCTATTTTACTTTCATAAAGAAGAAATCTTAGATAGCTTTGCTTTGATTGTTGCTGAGGTACTATCACCCTTAGAGTGGGATAGGGTCATTCCGTATTGGATACTTTTCCCAACAACACTAGATGTTTGGATTGTTGTAGTAGTGTTTTTGTAGCAATGGGGTGCCAAAATACACCTTCATAGTAGTTGGTTGTTCCCTACAAAGATATACAAACAATTTGGTTGTTGTTAGTGGAAAAGCATGAAGAAACAAAGCATTGCAAATGGTGAAAACAATGTGTATACAAACATAAACTAAAACAAAGAGATAAACACATAAATAATGCTTAATGAAGAAAATAATTCAACAAAATTATGGAAATTGACTCCCTTTATTGACTAGTGGTACTAGAATATGAATACTAAACACTTGAGGAGAATTCTTTGAGCTATGGTGCTTAAAAATCCTCAGCAAGGAGGTTCCTTTCCTCAATCTCTTTGCAAGCTTATCCTCTCTATCAAATAAGTATGAAGGTTTTTCCAATGGTGGACTCTTCTTGCACTAGAATCATGGATTGTTGAGAAATAATTTGGCCAACATACTAATTCTCTACTTCTTCTACATCAAAAATGAAATGTAGGATTGCTCTGATATAAACTTTTCTAGCATGACATTGTCTTCTCTTTAGTTCTCCAATGGCTTGTTTATATAAAATTCTTTTGAGGGTTTCACATCTTCATGGTGACATCAATTCAGTTGTCCTTGACTGGAACATGTAAGGGAATCATCTTCAAAGTGTGGAAAGTGGTCCTGAATTTTTTGAGTCAAACTTTTCTTCAATCGCACGGATTTCTAAGAAAAATCTGTGCAGTTGTAATTTATTTCTAAGGATAAGTAGCACAGCCCTATTTTACACATAAGACCTTTGGAGAATTTAAATTTTTTGAACTTCATATTTTCTTCAGCTGGAAAATCTTCACTTGTATGTTATGTTGGACGACTTTGGGCATCTTTTGGATTGTACAAATATGTGTACAATTTTCTAGTGTTAATAGTTTTCCCCTGATGTATGAGGTTAGGAGAAAACATATAGCCGAAATACATCACGTTTTCTTTTCTAACTGAGAATCTAGTCAACTTCTTGATAGAGAATAACTTGTTGCAAAGATTAGTAGGGAAAAACATTAATTGAGGATAAAAAATAACCATGCTCTGAAAAAATTTCTTATACGAAGCGGGCATGTCCCATGCTCGTTATGATTACTAGTGACTATTTATTACAATCAGATAGGAAGTAGTCTTGTCGAGTCAATGTTGTGGTTGTTGATGTGTTGATGGTTGATGGTTATAACTATTAATGCCTGCAGGGACGCTTCTTTGACAAATAGACCGAACTCAGTGCCTCCATGCATAATAAAAGGTGAAGCATTTCTTGAATGAGGTGCTTGTGGATGCATGGGTCATCGACTATGGGTGCCTTCCACAAAGAAAAATGTAAACACTGTTGAGTGAGGTTCTAAGTAATGTGTGGGTCTTCGAATAGATGAGAGAACTGCAATGGTCACGAAGTACGAGAACTGCAATGGTCACGAAGTACGAAACCACCCTGACATGAAAGCTTATGTTGATGTCGAATGACAAGGGGACCAATGACATCAATGGGTAATAATGATATCCACTATGCCACCAGAGGATTTCCCTTAGGGGGGGAAGCACCCAAGGTATTGCCTTGATCCTCGAAGATGGGTGTTGAATTCAACAGGAAAAAAGCATCAATTGCCCGAGATGTTGATTCAGGAAATCAAGATGTGGGGTGAAACAGATTGTAATAAGGTGGGTCAACAAGACATGAGAATGAAATTTGGTGATATGAATGGATATGGACAACTTGCCCAAGGTCGGAGTTGTAATGCGATTGGTGGTAGTCAAAATAGTTCTTATGAGAGGAATGGCCTTGGAGTCGGTATGACATCCAGGGTAGGTGTGAGTATGTTCTAACTGGCGTGAAGAGGATAAATGAACATGGATTATGTATGAGCTCGAACCAAGGTCAACTATGGATTTTCGTCGAGTACAAGTCATGAAAGTATGGGTCGGAACCCTTTTCCTAAATAACTTTTGTACACTTTCCAAAAGAATGTAAAGGTGGTTTGGGATGTACATACACAGAGATGGGTGCCCCTTGAAAACAGTGACCTGCATGATGATGGAGGTAAAGTGTGTTTTGCAAAGGGTGGGGGGCCCATTGGTTTGTCTCAGTGTTGGGTTGATGAAGCGGATGAAGTGATGCAAATGAGCTATGTGAATGGAGGGATGATAAACCAAATGTAGAACGTGGTAGTGCATTCAACTTGATCTTTCACCACTTAATGATATGACTTGGGAGTAGGTTTGGTTAGGAATAAGTAAAGAAAAGAAGAATGAGGATAATATTCAAGGCATGCAAGTGAAATGACTCTCAGGCCAGAGTAGATGGTCATGGACTCCAATAGAATGTGGGGGTCTATGACATGAGGGATTCCATGAGAAGGAAGGTACTACCGACCAGCATGGACATTTACCATGTGCAAGGGGAGATGAAGGTAAACGTGGTCGAGATAATGGACCTTATGGTTCATTTTAAAGAAATGATGTGAGGATATGCAAAGCTTTGGAGGAAGCCTATCATGCTGAGTAATGAATGATACTTGCTTTGTCGATGGCCACTGGTATATTGATTCTAATGGGAAATTGCAAATGTACCTGCAACCTCAACAACCAATACCCCAAGTGAAAGAATCTTAATGAAAACATATATAAGTTGAAATCAGTTGAACAAGATGAATAAAAGAAAAAGACAAAATGCACCTGAAATGGTACTTTGAGTGTGCAGCAAGACTAAAAATGAGTTTGGGGTTAAAATGGAATGGATGGCACAATGATGAATATGATGTGGTCCTGATCATTGTGTCCCTGATGGTTTTGAAAACGAAGCTCCTAAGCTCCTGTACTGGGCTCCAAAAGATGACAAAGAGGGCGATATATAGGGTAAAGTGGGCCATATTCCACCTCATTTGGACTTGCTATTTTGGGAGATCAGAGCTATTTGAGAAGCCATTTTATGTCACTGCGGTTATTCTGTTCTCCTGGGAAGCACACGAGGAGAGACAAGTTAGAGTACATAACCCCAAATTTTTCATTTGGTAGACTAAGTTAGGTAGGTTGTACATGGGTGACTTGTACGACCTATTTTTAGGGTAGAAAAACCGACCTAGCGGGCGACTAAGATTTACTGGTGTGGTCTTCGTGGGTTTCTTAGGGATACCCATAGAGCCTCTCCGTGTTTCAGCCAGGAATCCGTACTGAAAATGCATCTTAGGGGGAAATGTCACGGGGTCATTGATTTGACGACCCCACGACAACGCGAAAAAATAACGCACAGTATGCGTGCCTACAATGAGAACAGATGGGTAGACTATGCATATGTTCAAAGAACAGACACGTGGATTAGGGACTGACGTCTCCACAACTAAATGATAGATAGATGCGTAGACTTCACATCTGTTCGAGAAATAGATGCACAGACTGAGCACCTGTTATGAGAACAAGCGTGTGGATGAGAAAAAAATGATTTTTTTTAGCCTAAGAGGCTGATTTTTTACCCTTGACATCCTTATTGGTGAGATGGGTATGTTTTGGAGAGAGAACAACTGGGAGTCTCTTCGCACATCTATTCCTAGAGATGTTGTAGCTAGTGCTACATTAGTAGGATGGGGGTTATTAATGTTTGTTCAGAACCCCATTCTGAGGTGCATCCCTTTGTTTCTTGATATGATGTTGGGATGTGGAGCATGAGGTGTTCTACATCAGACATTCAGATGTTCACATTTTCGCTTTTGTAGATGTATATTTCGTTACTAGATTGGTGCCTTGTGGGGAGGTCTTACATATGCCCTTTCTGACGGGGTAGGTGGATATTTATGTATGGGTGAGGGGTCATTTTGGGCCCAGCACAATTGATCAATGTAGCATCTAGGTTGGGACTATTATAGATCTCGCCGAGCAGGTTGCGCTGGTGATGATTGTATGACTTTCTAAGTCTGTTGCCCCTCACCAAGTGTCGGGACCTCAGATTGTTATTTTGGAGAGGCTACACGCTGGCCATTTCTTTGGCTAGGTTGACTTGTTATACAGAGGGATGGTGTCACAAATTACACAAGTGCAACAGGGCCAGTCACATATTTTTTCCTATGCGAGTGTCCTGAGTAACATTTTGTATGAGAGGGTAGTGATGCTACATCCTTTTGTGGCAATGACATGAGGTCCTACTAGAGACCCACGAATCAGGCGGTGAGATCCAGTGATGCCATGGGCTGGTGGCAGCGATGTGGGGCATTACTGGAATGTCACGGTGGAGGTTTGGTTCATATCCAACCATTTGATGATCGTAGAGTACGCATACCATGGTGTGGACTTCAGGGATGATCCAGACATGGGGCTTCCTCCTGGAAATGCTTGAGGGCCAACAGGTATGTGATTTTTGTTTTTTGTAGTTGTGCATTCTTACATGTATACATGTTTTATATTTATGATTGTGTTAATATCATGTATTTTTCTTACAAATGTTGGTCCACATGGGAAACCATTGGCCTATCTCATAGGCAACGATCCTCGACGGATGGGGGTAATTGGTGTGGTAGTTGTGTCACAGAGACAGAGAGATGTCAGGGCTCAGGAGGAGCCTGAGAGGTCGGTATAGCACAATCAGATAGAGAGCGATGGTCCCTCTAAAGAGGGAGTCAACTCCTCAACCTCAGTAGAGATGGCCAGGTTGCGAGAGCATGTTGAGGCAGTGAAGGCTCGAGCAAAAGCTATAAAGGCGCAATTGAGGCATTCGGAGGATGAATCGAGTCGAGAAGCCACCCTTGTGAGGGGGATGCTCGAGGACGGGTGGGATGGGTTAGGGGAGGAGATGATGGAGAAGGTTATGGAACATGACAGAGCGCGGCGCCTGACCCTTCATTGCCTTGCAATGGCAGTAGTGATTTCACATCCCATTCTAGCTCCAAATGAGGTAACTGGACCTATGATGGGGGGCACAGGGGGTGGAGGTACACAGCCCTAGATATTACTTTTGTATGTATCAGGGAAAGAACCCATTATGAGGATGTTTCCTTGTTTGGTGACTTATTTTTCTAGCATTGAGCCAACGGATGTATATTTGTGTACTCATATATTTTTTGATATATATATACAAGATATGATTTTTGTGGCTCTTATGATGTGTCCTTATGTGCATGCTTCTATAAATGTGATGTGTTTATGCATTTATGTGATGGATAATATGTTCATTCTTTATGTTTCTTGATGGCGATATATATGTTATACATGCTAGTCTAGGATTTGATTAGCTATGCAGCTAGCTATATGATTTTGATTTCTTGGTATATGTGTAAATGTGATATGATCAAAATCATGAGCGAACCTTTGTGCATGCAAATATTTTTATGAAGGTTTTGTTCAAATGTGACACAACAAGCTGGGAATCAAAGAATACATGCAGGTGACTAATACTTAGATGGTAGGCATCGGCCAAGAGGCCTATGATAGCATCGTATTTAGCTTGATTGTTGGTGGTTGACCCAATACATAGTCCATTGGTGAGACATGGTGTGAGTTCAGGAGATTATATGGCCCAAGTTGTTGTAGTGAGGTTTTGCGACCATCTAGAAGCACCATCAGCGAACCCTTGATGATAGGCTGGCAGATGATCCATCTATGACACATGATGAGAGAGAGGTTTTAGAGTGTATCCATGATGAAGTGTTCATCATAAAAATAAGTCATGGTGCATACATTTACATTCTAAAGCTACTTACAATTCTATGGATGGAATTTTTTAAGATATAACCCATTGATGGGATCTTTGAGGCAAGTCCCATTGGGCTCTGCTAAGATGTATTCCCTTTTGAGAAGTCAAAACTTGACAATGTATGGGCCCTTTCATAATGTCTCGAATTTCCCTAGTCCTAACGCTTCTTTGGTAACATCGTAACGAAGGACTAACTCCCCCTCGGTAAAGGACCGAGGGGTGACATTTCGGTCAAAAGAGGCTTTAGTCCATTTTTTGTGTGCTTCATTATGTTGGAGAGACTCTAGCTGACTCCCGTCGACATGTTTCAGTTGCACTAACCTTTTCTCTAAAGGTGAGGTGTCGGTGAGAAGTTCAATGGCCGTGTGCAAGGTAGGGATCTCGCACTCGATGGGGAGGACAAGTTCGACCCCATAGACTAACTGGAAGGGTGTGAATCTTGTAGATTCTTTGACCATTGTGCAGTACACCCACAAGTTTGAAAATATCATGTGGTGCCAATTGGTCTTGTGGTTGTCCACCATACGCTCCAACATTGTTTTAAGGAATTTGTTGGCAACTTCTACCTGGCTGTTGGATTTGGGGTAGTATGGGGAAGTGAAATCATGAGAGAAACCAAGCTTTTGGTATAAATCCTGAAATATTTCGTTCTCAAAATATTTGTTGTGATCAGATGCCAACTCCTTGGGAACACTGGATCGTGTTATGACATGTTTAAAGAAAAATCATGCATTGGTTTTTGTGGTGCTATTATATGTGGGAATGGACTCTACCCATTTGGTGAAGTAGTCGAAGACAACCACAATGTACTTATGGTTTCATGATGATGGGGGTTTGTAGGTTATGAAGTCTATACCCCATTTGCAGAAGGGGCTGGCGACGATGACCAAGTGTAGGGGAGCGGGTAGGGCTCGCATCTTATGAGTTTATCTTTGGAACCGCTCACATCTCTTGACTTCCTAAATGCAGTCATGGAAAAGGGTGGGCCAAAAATAATTGGCATGGAGTACTCTTTGAGTGGTGGTCATCCCTGAGAGGTGACTGCCACAAGCCCCATTGTGACAATAATTTAAGACATGCTCGACTTGTTCTTGAGTGAGGCATCAGAAAAGGATGGTGTGTATGCCCCGTCAATAGAGGACATCCCCCAAAAAGAGGTAACAGGGGCCTTGATGGTGTATATGCCTCCGGTCATCACGAGTAAGTTGAGGTTTGAACTTCTGAGTTTGTAAAAAGAGGAGGATGTCATCGTACCAGGGGCCATCCATTGATAATAAGAACAGATGTTTGTCAGAGAAAGCATAATTAACAGGGGATCATTGGGTCTCTGTTGGGAGATCAGTGATGAGCTCACAAAGGATAAGGGCCTTCTTGCTCTTTGGGGAGGAAAAATAAAGATCGAATTCTTGCATAATATTGACCCATCAAGTGTATTTTTGGTTCAACATACGACGAGTGAGAAAGTATCACATAGGGTTGATATTTTCTACTACGGTGGTGGTCTGTAATATTATGTAATGTTAAACCTTTTCTACGGAGTGTACGAGGGATAAGGTTGTAGTGGTAGTGATTGGAATAGACCCTGTGTCATGCAAGTATGAGACCAACCTAGTTATTGATTCATCTGGCAAAAAAAAAATATGGGACCGTATTGTGTGTTCAGGATGTATCAAATCTAATAAATCTTTGCTTGAGAGAGTTTTATTTTTGTATGGTATTGTTGAGTGTCATGCATTTAATTATCAGAGTGCCATAAAACGAAAAATACTACCCGATGCATAGAAAGTATACTAGCATTAATACATCACTAAGTAAAAATAATGGTGTTCATGCATAATAATTACATTAGCACCAATGCTTTTAGTTTTCTTTATGCACTATGTTATGTTGATTTCAAATGTATCAATGTTTCTTGTTAGAATGAGAATTAAGAAACAAAACCTCCACTAAAACCTTTGTCTGCCCATTTTTTTCGTTATAATAAACATCAACTAAAGCCTCCATTATGAATGGCAAAGGCTTTAACAGAATCTTATTTAAATATTTTGCCAAACCTTGTAACACTAAAAACCTCTACTACAAGGTGTTTTCCCCATAGTGATAAGATCTCAATTCACAAGGTTATAAGGAAACATCCATTTGATATACATTTCAAAGATCAACCCAAATTTCATTTCAAAGCACATCTCATGTCTACAATTTTATAATTAAAAAAATGGGGAAAGTTACCATGGAATTCAATAGATCTGATAATGGCCCTTAAATATCCTTAGTCAATCCTATTTAATTCCCCATGGTCCCTTCTTAGCTTTAATAGGCTTTGCCCCATACATTCACATGAAAATAAAAATTATAAAGAACCCATTTTTTTCATTTTAAGTTTATAATAGACAAATCAATGACACAAACTTTAAGTTTGTCTCATCTTTTTTCATCAATTTCATGTAGTTATGCCATGTTATTTTCATGTTTGTCACACATATGTGCATATTTGGATTGACTATTTTGATGCATATAACAATGGTGTGTTGGGGTCACTTTGATCTTGCATCATAATGGTGTTGGCATAGCATCAGGGTTGCATCAATGTGAATTGTTTTAAATATTAAATGTAATTATAATTATTATTAATAATAATTTAAACAACCTTACTACTAATAATAATAGTTTAATTGGCTAACTTGAGCATTTGAGTTCTTTGAGCTTTGCATAGAAGGTCTTGGGGTCAATCTCTTTAGCCGGTTACCTCTATTGCGTACCTGACTCAATCTCCCTGCCCAATTAGGTGTCATAATAAAGATTAACAAGCTTACACTAGAGACTATTTGTGGAATGAAAAGAAGTGCTTAAGGATATCCTCACAAGGTTTTCCTTAGAAATAATAATAATACTTTTAAAATATATATAGAATATTTGGAAAATAATAACATATAATTTTGATGTTAGATATGCTTTGCACTCGACAAAACCCTAACCTTGTATTTTTTAGGACCTAAATATAGCGATAGTTGAGGCCAATAAGGGGGTCAATAGCTCCTCTTTTCTTTCTGATACTAAATCCTTCAAAGCACTAGTTTCTTCTTTTGGTAAACCTACAAAATCAACATTTACACAAGTCATCAAGAAACCATTGGAGATTCTTGAAGTGTTTTTCCCTCAATCTCGTGCCAAATGGCTATGAAACTAGCATGTATGGGACTAATCGAGTAATTTATATGATTATGGCCATCTCCCAGGGTAATGGAAATATAGGTCCAGAAAAGTTGGGAATCTTTAATCAAAGTAAAAATGACTCATTTTTCTTGGTTGAGAGTTGTATGCCTTTTTATTTGAGACTAAAAAAAATCGAGATCTTATTTTTTGAAGCGGACCTTACTTTTATAGGACCACAGGGATCTTTGGCGAAAAATGGCAAATAGGTTGAGACCCTGGGTTCAGGCACAGGGGCCAACAAAGGGTCCATCACAGTCTAGCGTAACACCAGCATTTTCACCTTACTCAATAAGAGTAAGGTGTCCCACTGGAGGCATGTCGCTACCTTACTCAGTTGAGGGGCTGGAACAAGGCATCAGGAGAATTTAGATGAAAGCTACCAATAATTCATTAAATCCAGAAGCAAGACATCAGATATACAATCATAACAGCTTAACCATTCAAAAGGACATGTAATACGTTTATGCATTCATAATAAAAAAATTTAAAAGGGGACACATAAAATCACACAATAAAACATTTAGACATTCCCTACAGCTTCCTATTTCATTAACTTCGGCAACATTACACAAGTACATTTGGCTCAAAGTCCTCATTAATAGAAAAAATACAAGATAATACATGACCAGGAGAATACATAATCATGCGGGTTCAAAAGGCTCTGCGACCACATTTTAGTACACTTCCTCTCTTCTCCTCTTCTGGATTTTCCTTCGGCCTTTTGAAACACTTCGCTCGCTTGGACTACTACTTCTCCCTTGGATGCTCCGCCCTTTCCTTTTCGGTTGCCTTTGTTGCTCGATTTTGGTTGCTTCCTCGTCTATCAACAAACATTCTAGCGTTGTTGTGATTCCATGTGCCCTGATTTCCCTGTTCATTCTTCCACAACTACCAGAGTTCCACGATTTTATCTCACTCCTTGGTTGGATTCTCTGCAACTTCCCATTCATCAACTTTAGTCAAAATGTGGTCAACCGTCAAAACTTGACAAAAAATTGTTTCCAAAACAAAGGACCCAACATTCCTTGACCACAGTTCATTTACTCATCCCTGAGTCAATCATTTATTAGTGTTTCTAGTGATAATTGTTGTTGTAGTGCCCCTACCAATGCTTCTCCTTATTAAACTGTTGCAGTGCACCACTTCATCATTGTTAAGTAAACAATAAGTAATTCATAAATAAAATGTGTGGCCCTCTTGTAGACATCTTCACAGGAGTCAAGGAGCTCATTCAGCAGAAAATTGCACCAATTAAATTGTGTGCCTTGGACACAAGATTCTACTACTAAGATGGTGTGTAAGGTGCATTTTCCCCTTGAGAAATGGCACATGAGATTTTCAGCAATCGTATAGTAGGTGAATTTGACAATAGGCTTATTAATTGGCTTAATCAAGGCTCCCTTGCCACCACGCTGAGTATCATAATTTTTGTAGTAGTTGTCTTCACCTGTATCCTTTGCCCGCTTGGAAGTATTATGGAACACACATGCTACAGCCGCTCCAGTAGCAGATTGTCATGTAAATATTTGAATGTTTATAGTGTGTATGGGGTATTCCTTGTCAATCCAAAGAGAACCCCCATGAATTTATATGATGAGATATTTGGTTTATATCATTGTTTTTACTGTAGTTTTGAACGCTGGTAAGCTTCACAAGTTTATCAGTGTTGACCTTTGTTAAAATCCTCTTTAATTTTTTATTACTGGCTACCATCTGATTTGGTAACAGATTTTTTATAAACTTCACGCTTGAGTGCTTAGAAATGGAAGGGGTCTGAGAGATCATAATAAATATTGACAAGCTTACACTAGAGACTATTTCTGGAATGCAAAGAAGTGCTTAAGGATCTCCTCACAAGGTTTTTCTTAGAAATAATAATAATAATTTTAAAATATATATAGAATATTTGAAAAATAATAACATATAATTTTGATGTTATATATGCTTTGCACTCAACAAAACCCTAACCTTGTCTTTTTGAGGATCTAAATATAGCAATGGTTGAGGCCACTGAGGGGGTTAGTAGCTCCTCTTTTCTTTATGATACTAAATCCTTCAAATCACTAGTTTTTTTCTTTCAGTAAACCTACAAAATCAATGTTGACACAAGTCATCAAGAAACCACTAGAGATTCCTGAAGTGTATTTCCCTCAATCTCATGCCAAATGGTTATGAAACTAGCATGTATTGGACTAAATGAGCAATTTATCTGGTTATGACCATCTCCCAGGGTAATGGCGATCTAGGTCCAAAAATGTTGGGAACCTTTAATAAAAGTAAAAATGAATCATTTTTCTTGGTTGAGGGTTTTATGCCTTTTTATTTGAGACTAAAAAAAATCGAGATCTTATTTTTTGAAGTTGACCTTACTTTTATAGGACCATAGGGATTGTTGGTGAAAAATGGAGAACAGTTTGAGACCCTAGGTTCAAGCACAGACACTAACAAAGGGTCCATTGCAGTCTAGCGTAATGTCGGCATTTTCACCTTACTCAAGAAGAGTAAGGCGTCTTACTTGAGGCGTGTCGCTACCTTACTTAGTTGAGGGGTTAGTACTAGGAATCAAGGGAATTTAGATGAAATCTACCAATCATTCATTAAACCCAAAACCAAGACATCAGATATAAAATCATAACAGCTTAAGCATTCAAAAGAACATGTAATACGCCTATGCATTTGTAACAAAAATTTAAAAGGGGACACATAAAATCACACAAGAGAACACTTAGACATTCCTTGCAACTTCCTCTTTCATTAACTTCGGCAGCATTACATAAGTACATCCGGCTCAAAGGCCGCATAAATAGAACAAATACTAGCAATGCAAGATAATGCATGACCATGAGAATATAGAATCATGCACACTCAAAAGGCTCCACGACAGCATTTCGGTACACCTCTCTTCTCCTCTTCTGGATTTTCCTTTTGCCTTTTAAAACACTTTGCTCGCTTGGACTACTACTTCTCCCTTGGATGTTCTACCCTTCCATTTTCAGTTGCCTCTATTGCTAGGTTGTAGCTGCTTCCTTAACTGTCAACGAACATTCCAGCTTGATTGTCATTCCATGTGCCCTGATTTCCTTCCTCAATTGCTTTCTCTACAACTTCACATTGACCAACTTTGGTCAAAATGTGGTCAACCATAAAAACATGACAAAATTTGTTTCCAAAACGAAGGACCCAACAGGCCCTAACCACAGTTCATTGACTCGTCCCCGAGTCAATCATTTATTGGTGTTTCTAGTGCTTCTTATTGTTGTGGTTCCCCTACCAATGTTTCTACTTCTTGCCCTATTCCTTCAAACGAAGGACCCAACTCTAGAACGGACTGAATGCTTGCATCCCTGAACTGTATGTACTCAATGAGTGTGATCTTCCATGAACCTATGATAGTGCTCACTCGATCGATGAACTGTTTTGCGCGTTTGGTTGTTGGGTGAGTAGGGTGTGTCATCAAGAGGGTATGCTACTGAGTGTCTGCCTCCTCAATGATATGTTGTATATTTTTGAAGTGACCATGTGCTGGTTGCTTGAGGTCACAGAGAAGACTCTTAGTCTTTCTTAATTATTCCTCAATTTGATGTATTTGGATTTCAAGGGAATTCGCCTGTGCTAGGAGCTCCTTTTGTTGGTTGGTCTTTGGTTGCCACGACTTGGTGGAAGAATAGATTAGCTTGTTGGCACAGTGAATAAACTGGTTGATTTTTCTTGGCAAGCTAGTTGGACTAGTATCCAACTTGTGCTGGGATTCCTTTAGCTTCTCCTATTGCTGGATGATAGAGGCTTTCAAACAAGTCACTTCATTGATTTTCTTCTCGATCTGGCTATCATATTGGGATGTCGGATTTGGTAGCGCCCTTTGAGTGGTACCAATAGTTCGTTTGATCTATTTGTTTATCGAGGCAAGGTTGGTGTAGGATGCTTTGATGTGATCAAAGAAATATAAGAGAGTGCAGGCTGAAAAGTGTTCTGGTGCATTTGTGACTATCTTGGCAACTGTGGGCCAGAGATCCCAAAACTTTGCACTTGTTTCATCAACCTGGTTATGCAAATTCTACTTCTCCTAAGGGATGTGATCTCATTCTACTGCAATGGAAAGAAGTTTTTGTTGTTGCTACTCATGTTTTGTTGTCATATTGTTGTGCAACGCCTCCTCTTAGCGTGAAACCAGTTGAATGAAATGAAACAATTGAGACAAAGACCAACTCAGGAGGTCATCAAGGGTCATAGTAGTGGGTGTAGGGAACCGACTTTCTAATGGGGTGTCACTAAAAACTTATTTCTTAGACTACCCTTGGAGTGAGGTTTCTTACTGTAGGGCTTGAAGATGCCAAGACTAATATGGTTCGGGTTGGATTGCGTTGGTGGCAGGGAGGCAGGTTTGGAAGTTAGGGCCAAGGTGTGTAGGGAGTTTGTCCCCAGTTTCTCAAGGTTGATAGGCTGATCAATTTCCATAAATGTGTCTAGTGCTACTATTAAAGATAATAAAGAAGTAGTACCATACTTCGTGCTAGTAGAGGGAACTACGAGTGCCTCATTAGTAGTGTCCATAATTGACTGGATTAATGATTCTACCTCCATTTCTGTTTTGGCATCGAGAATATTTTCATATGGAGGAATGTTTGAAATGGTGGCTGAGGTGGAGTTTTTTGGTGGTCATGGATTGTGTGACCTTGGGGATACGATGGATGCAGACGATGGGTTTTCTTCAGTGGTGGGCGTGGTGTTGTGAGATTGGGGTTCCTCACCAGTGAGATCAACAACTTCAGTAGAGGTCACTTTAATCTCTTCATTGGTAATTGATGGTGGCATAGTGGCAAGTGGGTGAGTATTCTTAATGGTTGGTTCAGTATGAGAATGGGCGCCCACTGAGGGAATTGAAGCAGTGGTTGGGCTACAAGTCAAAGAAGTAAGTAGACTAGAACTAAAAATTTTAGAAACGTAAGGGAAAGGACTTACTAATATCCCGAGACCCTCTAGAGTGTTATGGAAGGATGTCATTTTTGTCTTGAGCTTCTTTATGACTCGATTGAGTGTTTCTTTGACCAGTCACTTGTGGGATTCGGAAATAGTTTCTTCAGGAAATGGATTAGGAACCATCCCTTCAAATGAATATTTCATTTTCCAGTTCCGAATTTCACCAGCAATTCCAGGCCAAGACGGGACTTTGATATGGAATGCTTCCTCTAAAAGAACATAGGGTTGAACACGCTTCTTAAATGTGTCTAGGTTGATGTACCTGGGTTGAACCCAAGTGCTGCCATGGGTAAATCCAAACCATATATCTTACGAATACTCATCTAGGAGTAACGGTGGGATCCTTGTCCTAGTGTTGGTGACAACCATCATCTTTTGGTACCAGATAGCAAAGGAAGCCTCATTAATTTCCTTGCTATAGGGATCCACGGAAGTCCGCCACGATAAATATCTAAGTGCAATGGGTTGGTCATTAGCAACCGGTGCTATCTCTCTAGCTTCTAGTGGGCACCACTTCATCGTTGCTAAGGAAACAACAAGACATTCATAAATAAAATATGTGGCCCTCTTGTAGAAATCTTCACAGGGATCAAAGAGCTCATTCAGTAGAAAAATTCAATAATTCAATTGTGTGCCTTAGACACAAGATTCTACTATTGAGATGGTGTGTAAGGTGCAGTCGCCCCTTGTGAAATGGCGCATGAGCTTTCCATAAATTGTATAGTAGGTGAATTTGACAGTATTTTTATTAATTGGCTCAATAAGGGCTCCCTTACCACCACACTGGGTATCATACTTTTTGTAGTAGTTGTCGTCACCCGTCTTCTTTGCCCACTTGGAAGTATTCTAGAACACATATGTTACAGCGACTCCCGTAGCAGATTGTCATGTAAATCTCTGAATGTTTATAACGTGTATGGGGTATTCCTTATCAAGCCAAAGAGAACCCCCATGCATTCGGCTGATGAGAAATTTGGTACATTTCATTGATTCTCTAGTAGTGTCGAACACTAGTAAGCTTCGCAAGTTTATAAGCGTTGACCATTGTAGACCTCTAAGATCCTCTTTTCTTTTTTACGACTAGCTACCATCTAATTTGCTAACAGCTTCTGTATAAAATTCATGCTTGAGCGCTCGTAAATGGAAGGATTCTGAGAGATCATTATCCACAAGTGCAACCTTGTCATATTTTCCATAGAGAGGCTCAATTTCAGTGACTCTGGAGTCAATTTTAGGTGATGGAATAGAGGTTATGGTCTTATTCATGGTTGAAATTTGACGATTGTACACAACAGACACAGGGGGTTTTAATTTTGACTAAGGATCGGGGGAATTCGACACAGAAAGCAAACTGGGCAATTCGACCACCTCAGCTTTGCTACTGAAGAACTTATCATTTCCATGTAGAAAAAATAGAAATAATTGACACAAAAAATTTATTAGATCGTTTAACTAATTAATACAACAACTTTATATACTTGATTCAAATCATGGCAATAACAGTGACTATGACCTGGACCTGAACTGGATGACGCAAAAACTGAAAAGGAGGGTGGGAATGATGGTTAATTATGATGATATGATGGAAGGTTCCTAGAAATTGATGACCATATCGTTCCAGGGATATTACTGGGAGATTTAGCCCAAATTCGTACTGACACAGAGAATTATTACTAATTATTACAGATAAGACGATTTTTATGTGCGACTCCCCAACCACAAGCAGTTTTAGAGGGAGTCACTCAACTTACGCTACTAAAAAAGTTATCGAAAACTTATTCATTACTGACTCGACTGTAATGATTGATAGAACTAAAAAAATTAATGAAACTAAAGAGAGTAACACACTAAAATAACTAAATGACTCTGCCTAGACCTATCTAGCATCCCCTTTTAAAGATTGAATCATTTTGATGTAGAACCATTTACGTCGTGGAAGGGCTTTAAGCATACATGATTCACCCAGCCAGATAATAGGACTCCATCTAGTTGCATGAGCTTGAAAACTCTCAAGTCTTTCACTTCCCACAACAGGGAATGGTCCTAACCAATGCATTCTCAACTTTCTAGGATGTTTAAGAATTTACTGTCATATAAGAGAATTTGATCATCAACTGCAAAGGATTTCCACTTTATGTGTCGGTCATGCCATGATTTTTTCCTCTCCTTCTCGACAGTTCAGTGGAAATATTCTAGGAATATCGCTTTGTCCAACTCCCAAAGTTCATCCAAGAATTTTTTAATTGATTCATCTTTTGTCATGTGTGTAGCCCATGCAATGAAGAGGTTGGGGATGATGAACTTGATGAGTACTATGATTTCTCATCCATAAACAAGTTGGAAGGGCATATACTTGTGCAGGCACTTGATGGATGTACAGTAAGCCCATAATGTGGTTGCCACCTGTTCATCCCAATAAGGTTTCTTTCTAGGATTTGTTAAAAGCTTTCACAATACCATTTGCTTAAGGGTGGTATGGGTAGCTCTTATTGTGTTGGACCATAAATTTATGCAGCAAAGAAGCGATTGTCTTATTAATGAAGTGGGTCCCCTGGTCACTTGTGAGGCTTCGGGGGCACCCAAACCGAGTGATAATATTTTCGATGAACTTGGCGGCAGTGTCTGTAGTGCAATATTTAACTGGTGCAACTTCAACCCATCTGGTAAGGTAATCTGTGGCAGTGATAATGTACCTGGCATGGGAGTGACACATTGGAGGATTAATGGGTCCCACAAAGTCAAATTCCCACTTCTCAAATGCCTAAAGTTCCCATACCGACTGTAAGGGAAGTTCATCCCGGTGTGATGGCTTCCCCACGCGTTGGCAAACATTGCATTTTTGAGCATATTCCTTTTCATATCGAAAAAGTGTGGGCCACTAGAGTCCTGTTTGCAACACTTTACTTGTGGTGGCTTTCCTTCCCATATATCCTCACACAACTCCCGAATGGAATTCCCATAATACATCTTGTTTCTCATGATCAAGAACACACCTTCGCAATATCTCGTCAAGGCCCATTTTGTATAACTAACCTGCAATCAACTAGTTATATGTAGTAAAAACCACCACATGCCTTTGTTGTGTAGCTTTGTACTCCTTCGGGCATTTTCCTATGGCTAAGAATAATGCAATGTCCTCCAAGTAGTCTGGTATGGCCTCAACTCAGAACAGGTTGACATTTGGTAATTAATCATCTAATAAGCCCCTAGTTTCACCTGACTCTAGCTGAGAAACATCATCAGGACCCATGTTAAACCTTTCTGGCTTGATGATTACCTCAAATGTGAAATCTTGGAAGAGAAAAAGCCATCTACAAATCCTTCCTTCGAGCACAAGCTTGTTCAGTGAGTACTTCAAGTTAGAGTGATCAGTAAATAATTTAAATGGGCCCCCCCAAAAGATAGTGTCAGAACTTATGTAGTGAGTGCTTCATGCTCAGTTGTGGTATAATGCCTTTCCACCATGGACAATTTTCTACTAGCAAAGTAGATTGGGTGAGAAATGTTGTCATCTCCAGGTTGAGCCAAAAAGGTTCTCAAGGCGATTCCTGAGGCATCGATATGGACATGAAATTGCTTGTTCCAATATGGATAAATCAATATTGGTGCACTTGCTAGATTTTCCTTTAACATATTGAAAGCAGTTTCACATTCATCAGACCATGTAAACCTTTCACACTCTTTCAATAGCTTTTCCAGGGGCGCGGTGATTGAGGCATAGTTGCAGATGAACCTGTGGTAATACCCTGTGTGGCCGAGGGTGGACCTCAACTACTTAACACTTGTCGATGGGGGAATATTTAGAATTACCATAACCTTAGCAGGATTGACAGACACTCCCTCTTTATAGACTATATGCCCGAGAAGCATTCCAAAAGGGATAGAAAAATGCACTTTTTCAAGTTTAAAGAGATCTACAATTATCTACAGCAGTCAAACATCACTCGAAGGGAATGCCTTTTTAGTAAATTGTAGACGGTCCAATCATCCATGTAAAACTTTAGAAACCTGTGAATATAATCTTGAAAGGTAGCGATTACAATCCTCGAGAACACTGCTGGTACATTCTTGAGTCCAAAAGGCATGACATGGTAGGCATAGGATCCCCATTCGGTCGTGAATGTGGTTTTCTTCTTATCCTCCTCTACAATAGGTACTTGGTGGTAACTAGAGAATTCATCTATAAAAGAGTAGGCTTCATTTCCTGCCACATTATCTAGGACCTCGTCACTGAAAGGGGTGGGGAATGGGCCATGAATACTCATTGTTCAGACTCTGATAGTCCACACATACTCATCTTTCTTCAGAGTCTTTTTTGTTCTGTATTGGACTGAGCCACTTAGCCTCATCAACCGAGAAGATAAGTCATGCTGCCAACATTTTATGTATTTCCTTCTTCACCTTCTCTTTGACCCTCGGGTTGAATCTATATGGTCAATGTTTCACTGTATTTGCATTGGTTTTAGGTGCAATATTCATATCCCCTCATTACCCCTTAATCCCCTTAAGCTCCGCAATAAATGAAAGGAACAGGATTTTGTATTCTCTTAGTAGATCAAATATCTCCTTAGTACTTTATCCCAATAGTCTCCAATCGAAGCTAATTTCAACTTCTCCTTAGTACTGATATTGTGTTTCCACACCTTCAGAGGTAGTAAATGTCAACCAGTGGTTACAGGCCCATATTCCACATTCTAGTCCCCTTCAAATTCCTTAAATTCCAAATTCCTTAGTTCCTCTAAATCATCTCCATCAAGTTCTAGGTCTATCTTTCTGCAAGGCACAACCTTATGGATTATGGATTCATATATGTGATCAAAGGTGTTCTGATCTATGTAGTTGTCCTACTGAGAGAAAAAACCTTTTGATGGCTTGCAAAGCAATTGCTATTCTTTCATCATCATCAGTGAAGGAAAAATAATTGATAAATTGAGTTACCATACAATCCCACTCACTAGTTTGTCTTCTTATCTCTTCCTTCGCATACCACGCCTTCGAAAATGTCCCCAAAGTGTGGAAAACATTGTGCACCCACAAGTTTTTGAAAGTACTTCTTTGATCCAACTTGCCTTACAGTCATGCAGGTGTTGATGAGCGTTGGTGATCCCCCGATACTTAACAAAATTGGGTGGGTAGTCCTCTAAGTACTCGAATCTCGCCACCAGTGCTATCTTAACTTCCTGCCACTCCTTGAGATGGTTGCGGTCGGAGCCCCACCACCTTGTTGGCATCGCTTGTAAGGCGACATCCATTAAGGGTAATTTGTGTATTTTAGAGATGGTTGCATCAACTTTGTTAATAAAATCAGTAACAGAATCCATACCACTAAAAGTAGGAAATTTTCATACCTTAGTACCAACCCAATTGATACGGTGTATCGTGGCGTAGTGCTTGTATTTGATCTCATGTCTGCCTTATTTCTAGTCATCCCACGCAGCCTCAGATCCAGCTTCAGAACTTTGAACACTTCTCCACTTGATTAATCCTCCTGCTGTAAGATTAATATAGTCTTCCCTTTTTCCCGTTGTCAGCCGATATAATTATTCCAGCAACTCAAGTTCTTCTTTGTTGTTCGTTGGCTTGGTGAACCTCGACCCTTGATATGGATCCAGGCGCTGGATCACCCTAACTCCCTCCACTTCAAAAGTTATTGTCTCCCTTTTCATATCAATTACTACATAATTTTCAAAGGCCTAGTTTATTCCTAGCAATATTGGATAGGGGTCTTTATCTCCCATAATATCTATAACTTAGAAGTCAGCGTAAGTCTTTACCCCTACTATATCGACCTATACATCATCCAAACACCCAAAGAGGAGGACACAGTACTGGTTCGCCATGTATAATTTAATTAGAGATAATGCCAGCTTAGGCCTTCCCAAGGATTCCCAGGTTTTCCTCAACACGATATTCACATATGAGCCCAAGTTTAGCATTGTATCCTTGACCTAAAAGTTTACTATCGGGGCATCAATCTGGAACTCCCTCCATGTTCTCTTCTTATTCCTATGCACCCATATAGAGTGTCTTTCAGGTAGATTGGCATAAATGAGTCCTTCCCTGGCCGCCTCATATTTAACAACAACTTTAAGACTTTCCCTACATTGTATGATTATTTGCTCATCGTTCACATTCTACGAAAACAACCTAAACCATTTAGCGATAGGTTGGGAATTATGTTGCAAGAAGTTCAGGTTCTTGACATTTAAAGGCTCTGGTTTTTCTCCTTGAAGCTCATCAGTTGGAGTCAATCTTCCAAAAAATATTGTGGCTTCTTTGTAATACTACTTTTGTTGGCTCGAATCATACAAGCACTTTGGTGAGGCCGACTTTATAATTCTTGGTTGTTCAGCGACTCCCAAGTCAGATTCGGTCTTCTTCCTTCCCTAGGTGGCTAAATTAATATTTGAAAGGAGAGTTGTCTCGGGTTCCCTTGGTTTGACATTATTTAGATTTTCTCCCCTTTGGTAGTTGCACTCTTCCCATCTGGAAATCAGCTCTAGATAGTGTTTCGTTGCATGTGTGTTGACCCTGCACTAAGAGCACCAGGATCTTTTGGGCATCAGACAGTCTCATGGTCATCAAACAATCTCCTGCAACATGCCCCTCTTGATCACAATAGTAACATCGGATCATACTTTTGCCTCCTATTCATCCCCCTAACTCCTCAACCTCCTTGTCCTTGAGGAGATTCATTGATCCTGTAAGAAGGGTGATCCAACCGGTCAACTAGGGCATCTAATGCCCTACACTGATCATTGTGGTTAGTAGGTGAACCACAAAACTCATAGAAAAAATTGTTTGGGACATTTAAATACTTTTGTAAAATGGGACAGAGGCGAGGGAGATTCCCATAGGTCCTGAAAATTTCACAATATTTAGCTGAAGTTGCACTATGTTGGTTAGGAAAAGCATGGAACTGTGTGCGCCCTGCATATAACCCTTTCATACCAACCTAAGCAACTCCAATGACAGGTAGAGATGTAGAGGGCCCCTCTAGTATAGATGGAGTGCTTAGGCCTCTCAGTCTTGGGCACTCCTTGGCGCCATGCCCCTTTACATGGAAGTTTGTACACTATATGTGCGATCGTGATGGTCGCATTGACTACATATCCCTTAACTTCTCTGTCAAATTAAAGATTTGATGCTACAGTCCTATGAGAGTGGGATCATGGGAGACCATTCCTCCTCGATGTTCATGTGGGTATCCTTCCATGGCCTTGATTCATGTCACCTGTTCTAGGGTGTTCTATAGAGTATCAATCTTTTATTGAGTCAACGGTGTGCGGGTGAGTGGTAATAGTGCCTTGATAAACCAATATCGCTGATGATTGGGGTCAATAGGGTAGCTTAGCTTTCCAATGACATCCTTAAATATTTGCATCATCTCCCAGGTGGTTTCACCCTCCCTCTGCTTAATTTCCCATAGTTCTGATATCCCTTGCTAGTTAGTTTGAGGGAGTTTAAACTCTTGGAAAAACTCTCGTCGAACCTCATCGATCGTTGGGTTCTTTTGTAGTGTGGAGCACTTGATGAACCATGTTAGGGCTCTGTCTCGAATTTTGGTCTAGAATTCAATAAGCTTCATGGCATTTGGAGTATGGAAAGCTCATCATATGGCCTCACAGAGATATCAATGTTTTTTGACATCTTCATTCCATTTCCCAGATAATTCAGGGTATCTATTAAAGGATCCTACCATGTTACCATCCATACACGGTTAGACTGACGAAACGAGTATGAATCCTTGGGAACCCAGTTAAACGATCCTTGGTGGCCCAAACTTCAATTATTATTTATACCAATAGAGGGACCAACCTTGTAGGTAGTGTGCACACAGTGGACCTTAATAACTTTAACTAGCTTAGACAAAAAATGACCAGGGTTGTTATAAAGTACCAAGGAAAGGTTGGGGGAGGTACTACATGAGTTTTTGGGAATCAAATAACTACTCGTGGGGGACATATCATCCTCAAAAAATAATATTCTCATAGTGAAGTGCATGTCATCATCTTTTCCTTAGAACCTGTAGGGCCCAATCCATCTGACGTTCTCATCTTTGTTGGTGGGGTGGAATCTCTATTGCTTCTCCAAACCTTTTTCACTTTAGAAATCTTAGTCTCCTATATTAGACTATGGTTTTCTATATCATCATCCCCATCACTTTGCAACTTCAGTCGACTTCTTTCTCCTTCTCGTACCTCTAGACTGCTTAACACCGCTCCTGAATGGTGTAGCTCCTTCTGCCATTTGTTGGAAAATGTAACTCCTCCTTGTCTCAATTGTGATTCTTACTAAGTAAAGGAGTCTATTCCTAGTAGTTAGGATCTATTTCCTACATTGGTGTGTGGTTGAGATATTCTCTCAACTAACAAATTGTGTGTGCATGTATATATGTAATTTCATTTTATTAATGAAACAATTGACATTATCAGATTGTATCATGGTATCAGAGCTCTGAGGGCCTAGCCCCTTGTGGGCTTGGCCCATCTTGGGTTGACAAACCATGGCCCATCATGGACCGAGGTAAATAAAGAGTTAGGTTTTTTGCTTTGGTTTTTTTTTTGTTTTTCCATTATTGGATTGTTTGGTTGATCTCTCGATAGCGCAGTGGCGGTGTGGTGGATCCGTGCTGTGGATTTTGTTGGGAGGCCAAGTGGTGGAGTAGTGATGTGATATTCTATTTACCTCTGAGAATGATTTTGGAGCTGCTTGGTTGAGCCATTGGTGGAAACGATAAGCTGCACATTGCGGATTTGAAAGGTTGGTGGCGTGGCTGCACGCTGAGGGATTGTTGTAGTGAGGTGTGTTCAACGAGAGAGATTGCAGTGTGAGCAATTGTTGTTAGCGTGAAGGCGCGGAGGAGATCCCTTGACTGGGAAGCTAGAAGTCGAGTCTGGTAGAGCCGAAGTGTTGAGCAAGAGTGTGGTGGTGTTGTACTGTGGTAAATCAGTTGCAAGTAGCCGGTGTGAAGCCTAGGAGAGTGGGCTGAAAGATACAGTTCTTGCTAGAGCCTGGAAGTCTAGCGTGGAGATAAATAGTGGTGCCTTAATGCAATGTTTTTAGCAGGGAATCTACTGCAGTGTGGAGCTGGCTGTGTATGCCGAGCAGTCAACGGTGAGATTGAAGGATCTAGGGTCGTTGTCGAGCAGCAGTTCATGGCAGCACTCAGTGGATAGGGCGGCTCCACAATTTCCTGTTGTGTTCGGTGGCAGCCAGCATATTTGAGGATCTCTGTGCTGGATGGTGTTATTCAGTTGGCTGAAAGAGATGAGTGGTGCGATCTGCGTGTTGGAGTTGCATGTTGGAGCTACGTGTTGGAGCTGCGAGGTGAATTCTTATGAGTTTGTTGTTAAATTTTTTATTTTCCAGATTGTCTCTCATGGGATAGGGTGGAGAGTTCAGAACTGACACCCACACCCCTCAAATTGATTCCTGATTCGGATCCCACTGTACCTTTTATGCTTCACGATATTCGAACCTTGAACCTCGGAAAAATTTTTCACTGGGGGATCGTTCATTTTGTTTCTGAAATGAGAAAATTTTGAATCTGGAATAGTCTACAGTAATTCGACAGTATCACAGTTCTTCCTTAATTGAAGTGTTGTGGGAAGGAGCAAGGCAAACCAAATGTTGGTAAAACTACTACTTCAGTTTTGGATTTCAATAGATCTATGATCTTTGTTAAAATTTGAGCAGATTCAGCCATGAAAACATGGATTCTTGCAGTTGCAGTCCTCCTTGTGGTGGGAAACAGTGTTGTTGTGTTGGCGACAAGAGATTTCTCAATTATTGGGTATGATCCGAATGATTTGGACTCGAATGATAAAGTCTGGAAAATTCATGAATCATAGTCGATCAAGTACAAAAAGGCAGACAATTCATTGGATGAGAAACGCAAATGATCGTGGTTATCTGGCCTAGATTTAACAGCCCGTCTTGATGCCTCTAGTTACACCATTTGTATAGTTCAGTGTCCTTGTTGCTTGGTGGTGGTCTTGTACCTGCTCTTCGAATTTGTAAAGTAATATTGAAGATTCTATTGCAGAAATGGTCAGAAATTTCCTTTGGACTCTGCACACCTGCATCAAGGCAACATGGACTGTGATAGCTTTCAATGTCTGAGACGTTATGTTCAAAAGCCTGTCGTTGGTACCCGTGGAGGTCTTTGATGGTGTGTATAGTGTTCTTCATTTGTGAGTCATGGCTGGAAGAGAGCCTTAATAATGGGTAGGTTATTGGATAAATACAAGCCATGGGAATAATATAGCACTAAATAATTTTCTAACGATGTACATATTTTGATAGAGCCCTATGGGGTCCCGTGCATGGTGGAAATTTTTCACTTTGCTAGCCCTTATACAGGATGAGCTTTTTTCGTAACTTGATGCAGTTTGGATTGTCATTGAGCCCTTTGATTTTTTCCATGTTATGCAGCATTGTTCTTAATCTATATCATCATTTGTGTACGAAGTTGAAACTGCAACTGGAAGCTTTCTTTAGTTGTGTATAATCAGGCTTGCACAGAGCAAGTATGGGGATTGTTATCAGGAACATGAAGTAGCTAGGGAAGCATTAGTAGACTTTTGTAGACAACCAACATTTATGCGTGAGATGTAAAAATTTGGATTGTAATATTATTGTTGTTGAAAATGCAACAAGATGATGGAGCTTAGTGAAAAGAAGTCGCCTTCACTAAGTGGGCCCGCAGGCTATTTTTGGCGCAAAGTCTATTTTTAGACTATGTCTATTTTTAGACATATGGATCATGGTCTATGAGTTGCAGGATGTTATTTATGGATGATTGGTCATGTTGGTAAAAATAGATGGACCTCTATTTTTAAACATATGGGCGGAGTCTATTTTTAGACTGCCAGTCAAAAAATAGAACAGTTGAATATTATTAGCTCTTAATAATATTTGGACTATAAACATTATCTTATCCTCTTGCAGCACTTCAGTTCGAGATACGGAAGTGGAACATGCAATTTCCAGAAGGAAATACGCTTTTCCTATGGGTTAGTTGAGCTATTGCATGATGGACTTCAGTTAGAACTCAAGTGATTGAGTTTGGTGGAGTTGATTGAGGAGTTGATGGAGTTGTGTTCAGTTTGACTTAGTTGAACTAGTTGTATTTAGTCTAACTACAAAATACACTAGTGATGGGTGGTGTGAATTAATTATTAATTAATTCACTAATTATTAACTCATAAATCAACTAAATAATACATCAGTTAACTCAGTGCATGGACAATTCAGTGGAGACAAGTGTTAGAGGTGGGTGAAAGGGTGAGACTACTATCAGTTGCGACTAAAGTTGTGCATGAGATTTGCACAATCATTGATTGAGATTGCCAATGAGGATTTCGCAGTACAAGCCAAGGGAATTTGAACTTGGATCTGATCTATTCTCAACCTGGATTGCGCAGTAGAGGCAGGCAAACAGTGGAGGAGATTTGAACCTGTGATTTGTTCAGATCTGATCTAGTTTGTGTGTAATAGGTGGAGATAGTACTGAGTACTTGTGAGGAGTATTGTATTATGTATTATTACATTTTCTCTATCATTATAATATACAGATAGTTGGGTGTTTTCAGCTGTATGCTTTCCCCATTACATATTGTGTTGATATGTGTGATTGATGTTTCAATGTGCGCATGCGATTGTTCTTTTATTCCGCAAATTGATGATCAATGGTAGAGGAGGTTATGTATTATGCATGCATTCCGAAAATAGTGTATAATCAGGATAATCTCTATGAATAAGTGTTATATTATTCAAATTTCTACAATTGTGCTAACATATTTGAGGAGCTTGGGAACCTACTGTCACGTATTGCATTTCCAGTAAATTGTCCCTTATCCATGATGCACATTTTGGCATCAGATAGGCTGGTTGCAGTCATTCACAGCATGGCAGATAGGGTCAACAATATTCAGCTTTGCAGTAACTTGGATCAAGGCACACCGTAGAACGTACGGTGTATGTGGGGAATTGCTTGTTGAAAAACTCAATTGTTGTTCATGAAGTATTTTTTTTTGGAATTTAAATTGATATACATATTGAGATTAGCCACCTCAATATGAAGTTATTTTGTTAGAATTGGCTATTCTAACAAATGACAGGTTCATGGAGTTCCAATATTTAATTGATAAAGACAAAGATGCCTAGGATGTGATCAAAATATGAAGTGCATGAGCAGCATCAGAGATTGGAGGATGATGGACAATCTAGTTTGTGTGAGTTTGAGTGTGTAATAGACTCATGATGATTATAGTATATCACACATTTTAATTTTAAGCAAGTCTAGGATGTTTTGTGGTGGTCTTTTGTAATGTATGTACCTGGTAACTCCAAAATTTGGAGTGTGTAATGTAAGCCTGATGAGGAATGCGTATCCCCATACAGTTCATGGTAATCTAAAAACCACTTTGTATTTGCAATGTCGGTTTGTGGTAAGCCAGAAACCACATGTAAGAGTGAAGTGGGATAGATATTCTTGTTGGCATGGTTTAGGGTTAGCCGAGAAAACCCTCGGCCTGGTTGAGTCGGGTCTTTGGAGTGCCCTAGTGGCAGGTTTGTAGCCCAGAGTGGTTGGAGTGCCCTAGTGGCAATTTTGTGTCCCATAGTGGCTGGAGTGCCTTCATGGCTGAGTTGAGCCTTCGTGGCTGTGTTAAGCCTTCATGGTTGAGTTGAGCCTTGGTGGTTGTGTTTAACCTTGGTGGCTAAGAGCCCTTGGTGGCATGGTTGAGGGTGATCCGATAAAACCCAGAGCATGGTTATGGGTAATCTGATAAAACCCATGATGATATTAGAGGGGGATTTACATGTACAGGTACAAGTGTGCAGCTATAATGGTTGACAGAACCATGTATGTGAAGGAAATCCTATAAGACTATTGGTTGCAGTAGTTGGCACCCATGCATTTTGATAGATGGTTGTTCCTTTATATGGACGTTGACATATTCTTTTGTTATGTTTGACCACAACTAGATTTTGCAGATTGATATTCAGACAAGTAGTCATTAAGGGGGAGTGTTGGAAAATGTAACTCCTACTTGTCTCAGTTGTGATTCTTACTAAGTAAAGGAGTTTGTTCCTAGTAGTTAGGATCTATTTCCTACATTGGTGTGTGGTTGAGATATTCTCTCAACTAACATATTGTGTGTGCATGTATATATGTAATTGCATTTGACTAATGAAACAACTGATATTATCAGATTTTATCACCATCTATGGCTCCCCTGCAAAGATTTCTTTTTCCATTCTTCAGCTATACGTGATCTCCTTTGCACTCTCAGATCTCTAACCTTTCAAAAGTCATCTGTATCCATTTCTCCAATACTTTCATAGGTCCCAACCAGGTAGCATTCCCCCCCTTTATGCCCTTCCCCTAGTACCAGGGTTTTAAGTTGCCATACGTAGCTTCTAGAACAACAACAAGTTTTCTTATACCATTATAACATTAATCCACAACGAGATTTCCTTCAACAGTCTCCCTCGTAGCCCTGATTTGTATATGGAATCAACCTTAGAGAAGGATTACCGGCCCTCTGCAGCAAACTCGATAATGTACCCCTCTAAAGTGGTCTACACCCAGAAGTCGATAGCTCGGGTCAAGTCCATGTCGAGCCAATGTAATCCAACAAGATCAAATTGTGTCCATTTACAAGGAGATTGATTGTGGCTGTCGATATTTTCTTTTATATGTAGTCTCCGCAACTAGTTGTAGATCTCCTTTGAGAACTTGCACCAAAAGATCTCATATTGATCGCTTGCAGGATCTGTGAATAGAATTTCTTCATTCGATCGCTTCACACTTCAGTGACGGATTTGTGCTTGTTGGGAGGCAAACCACTCTACTTTCTCATGCCACTAATCTTGGAGATCCTTCTTAAAGATCCTCGACACCATATTCCATACCCCTTTGGAAGTTTTCAGGTCCCGTAATGGAACCATTTTTGGGTGAAAAATGGCGAACAGGTTGAGACCCTGCGTTTAGGCACAACAGCCAATAAAGGGTTCATTGCAGTGTAGCGTAACACTAACATTTTCACCTTACTCATGAAAAGTAAGGTGTCTCACCTGAGGCATGTCGTGACCTTACTTACTTGAGGGGTTGGAACCAGGCATTAGGAGAATTCAGATGAAAGCTACCAGTCATTCATTAAAATCAGAACCAAGACATCGTATATACAATCGTAACAGCTTAAGCATTCAAAAGGACATGTAATATGCTTATGCATTCATAATAAAAAATTTAAAAGGGGACACATAAAATCACACAAGAAGACACTTAGACATTCCCCGCAACTTCCTCTTTCATTAACTTTGGCAACATTACATCAGTACATTCGGCTCAAAGGCCTCATCAACAAAATAGAGACTTGAAATACAAGACAATACATGACCAAGAGTGTAACCACCCTTTGTTGTATGTAACACTCTATTGACCTAAGCTAAGAAAACCTAGGTCTGATATGTAACAATGAAAGTAAATACTTTATTATTAAATAAAATAATTTAATCACTTGGAAAAGAAAGACACCAAGAGATGAGATTCTTGCCAAATCCCATTGGTGAATGGGAATGGATAATTCTTTCATGATAAGACTTCTAGATCCAAATCTAGATAAGCTTAATGGATTTGGAGATAAATATCCATTAAGCTACTTAGCTGGAGAAAGATGCTAAGTTAAGAAAAAACATAAAAGCCTTGTGAGAGATAAAGGCAAGATTTTATGAGGAAAAGCCTCACAAGAGATAAAGGCAAGCTTTTCTGGGAAAAGCCTAGGCAAATGGATAAAAAGATCCATAAAAGTGGGACACTGCTAATGGAAACCATATCATGAAAGAGGGTATTAAATACCCATTGAAGAGATCAACAAGGGAAGTTGATCCATGGCAAGAACTCTTATCTCGGGGTGAACTAGGGAAAGCCAGTTCTAGGTTGGGTGGCAGTGCTTGATTCTCCAAGTGACATAGTTTCCAATTTCTCTTGTCTGAATCACTTGCATGGGATGTATTGTATGTTTACTCCTTACTTTTTATGTTGTTGAATCTCTCAACATATGTGTATAGTTGTATTTATTACCTGTAATTGTGAGGATGATTAAATAATTATGCATCCAACCACTACTGAATCCAAGTGTAGCTTTAGTGATGGGAGCATAGTAGATAATTATTAATATTGGGTCAAGGAGCTATATAAGACATGTGACCAATGGTATAATCTGCATGTGACCACTATGCAAGAGTAGAATTTCTTGTGTTAACTTTGTTTATGAGATGATTTTATACGGATGCATGGAATATCTATTGAATCTAAATTTAATCACAACTAAATTTAGTGAAGGAACATAGCACATCTCTAAACTTATGTGATATCTATGTTTTAAGGTGGTGAATATTTATGCATGAGACAATGATGTATGCGAAACAATTATGTTTTAAGGCTTGAAATTGTATAGCCTATGGTTCAAGTTATCTATGCTATGCATTATGCATCATGGGGATTGCATTCAATAAGGCTTGTTTAGCTATTTATTCATATTGCATAAGATATATGTCAGTAATACTTTCGACTATGCCAGTAGGACTATGATTATGATTCATGGCCATGCTAGCTACAGTAGATTCAGGATAACGCTCCATTAATGCTTGTGTTGAGTCATCAAAGAAATGGAGTCCTAACGCAAGGATCTTATTGGTTGAATGTCATGATTGATTTCTTTCTCCAAATTGAAATTTATGCTTAAGGGTCGATGTGGAATGTAAGTCTATTAATTGAATTTGTAAGTCCACATCAGGGATCCAGTAGAGCATAGAAGGTATCTGTAGTATTGTGCCCAGGGGGTATGTGACAAAGAGAATGCATAATTGTACGGGCTCAAGAGGCTTCACGACAACATTTCGATACACTTCCTCTCTTCTCCTCTTATGGATTTTCCTGCAGCCTTTTTCCACTTCAATTGCTTGAACTATTGCTTCTCCCTTGGATGCTTCGCCCTTTCCTTTTCGGCTACCTCTATTGCTCAGTTGCGGCTACTTCCTTGGCTGTCAACTAAAATTATAACTCGGATGTGATTTCGTGTGCTCTGATTTCCTTGGTCAGTCTTTCACAACTTCCAAAGTTTTGTGGAGTATGTCTCCTTCCTCAGCTACCTTCTCCATGACTTCCCACCGGTCAACTTTGCTAAAAATTTGGTCGACCATCAAAACATGACTAAACTTTGTTTCCAAAATGAAGGACCCAACAAGGATGTATTCAAATTGGTGGATGCCTAAATTTAATTCAAAAAATGGCATTCCTTCATCAATCCTAGTTTGAGTTTGGCTACCTCACCTCCTCTACATTGTTGGAATGACACTACTATGATATCTGTAGGAAAAACTCTTAGAGAACATATAGACTATGAAGCACCAAAAGAGAATTTTTTTGTCTGTATTCACCTCTACTTAGAGGTAGATTCAAAAAAGGCTTGCTAACACCATCCAATTAATCTTTGAGAACTAGAAGCATATCCAATAGGTTGAGTATGATTAGCCTTCATTCAAACATTTTCAATACATTGAACACAAGTATTTTATCAACAATTTCCCTGAAACTAGTTTTTGGGAACAAGAACCCATGGTAAGAGCAATGGTGAAAAATCAAGAAGAGGAAAACTAACAATCAACAAATAAATTTTTCCTCGTAACCAAAGTAGGGGCGATCTAGGACAACTCCTTGAAACCCTTTTGGAACAAAACAAATAAATAGATCAAACATGTAAAACTATATATACAATGGAACCATCTCACAATAATTGAGACAATCCAAACTAAGCTAGTCATGACAAGGACATCAACCCTTTAGAAAAGGGCATGTAATCCTCTCTCAAGGATAAAAACATTATGAAAATAATAACTTCACCTTCCATCAGTCGGCTTGCATATTCCTCATTTCTCTTATTTATACATCTTCCCTTCTCCTTCTTCTCTCAACCATTCAGTTCTGATAATGGGTCTTGTTCTGGACTTGAAACATCGACTACAAATGATTACTGTGGATAAAATTCCGTACTCAACTTCTTCAAATTTGAAAGAAACTTATGGATAGTTAGACAATAGATTTACATCTTGTTAAGGAATTAGTACAAATTGGATCATTGTATTATTTTTCATTCATCCCAATGCTTTCAGAATGGAAAAAGTGGAGGAATCAACTCATAGGACCATTTTAACTCACACGACCCAGTTTGGAAAAACACGGTCTAAAACCTTCTAGGAGCGTTTTTAGGCATCAAACAATGTTTTTTGGGATAACAATTTGTCACTTTAGCTCTGCACCTTTTTTAAAATTATTTTACACATAGAGACCTTTCCAACGACGCAAGAATTGCGTCAATCGGAGTATGTATGCTAAAGTTATGCCACTGAGAAATTGACCTTCCTGTTTTCACCGCCATAGTTCGAGAGGATGCCACGTCAACCCCCATCATTCATGGAAAATGGGCTAGACATGTGATTATGATGTAGAAGAATCTAGATAAAGAGTCAATATTGTAGCTATGGTTAATAGTTGAGGTATTCAAACCTAACCACTAATAGGCTATTAGGTTGCGTTATAATCGAACCACTAGGAGGAAAAGACATTCCATTCTTTTGAGTGCATTTGTTCCATAGCTGCAAGGATAGTCAAGAGGGATAGGAGGTAGAGAACATAGAGAGTATTTGTGCATTGTAGAAACCCATGGCCCACAGGCTATATTTCTTTGTACTCGCAGCCATTTTTCCAGACAAAGAAAGAGAGCAGAGCAGCCTCACCTTCTGGCTGAGTTTTTCTCCCGAAAGGATTTCCGAGACAAAATCTTGTGTCAAATGTGTGTGTGAAATTTTATTTTTTCGTTCTCTACTTTCGGCATATTTTTCATTCGCATTCATGCACTATTAATAGTAAATCTACAGATCTGGAAATATTTTAAAACTATAATAGTGTAGAATCTCAAATTTTAAATAATATTATCATATCTCTTTTGATGAACTGTCTAGTGGAATATCCATGACAGTTTACGGATCAGACATACAATTTGTTGTGCACTATAGTATAATGTTTTTACAAGTTCTTAAATCTTATCAATTTTTTAATTGCTAGTTAATAGTTAACGATAGTTTGTTGAAAGGTAAATTGTTGCCATCAAACAATGTATTTTCTAATAGATGCAAAGATGCTAGAAAATTGTTAATTGATTTGGGGGTTGATTACAAAGTATATCAAGTAAGTCCAAAATATTGTATCTTATACCAAGGATAATATAAAGATAAGTTTGTGTGTCCAAAAGTCAAAACAAGTCAATGTTGCTCCTATGTAAACAGAAAAAAATATTCGAAAAAAAACGTTACTTCACTTGTCCATATTTCTAAGATTGCAATGCTATTTTCTTGTAAATTTTTAGTTGAATATATCAATGGCATGCAAAAAATATGAGTTTACAAGACATTTTGAATGCTCCATTTTTGGGGCCATGAAGCACATAAATAATACATGGATTGAAAAATGATATGTGGGCAATGAAGTATAAGACATGGCTTAGCGATGGATATAGTGAATCCATTCTCTTTTCAATCTACATAATTTATACTTTGGCCTATTCCTATAATAAATTATAACATTCCTCCTTGGATGTCTTTGAGTGAAGAACACTTGATCTTGTCTCTTGTTTTTCTTGGACACCATCAAGTTGGAAATATGGACATGTATTTGGAACTATGGTTAGAGGGCATATTTCTCATATAGAATGGAATTTAGATGTATGACATTTTCCAACCTATATTTAAGAGGTCATTTCTGATGTATGATGTGATTTATTGAACAACCATGAATTTATAGGTCTTGAAGTATGCTCAAGTATAACCTTTATTTTGGAATAATTAAATCATTTTACTAATTATGAGTAATTAGGGTTTATCAACAATGGATGCATCATGTTTAGTATCCTTTCTTTTGTGGTTTAGGAATAAGGATAAAGGATTATTTTCTTATCTATGTCGTGGCTAGTAACCTGTTTAAGATGTTCTTAAAATTTGTGAGAGTGTTTCTGAAGGACAAATGTCATTTTTGCAGCTAGATCATCATTTTCTTTCATTTAAGAGAGCTTGAAATGAAATTGTTGAGGTTAGACCTTCTCCTCTTAGCATGACACAAACATTTGGTCAAAGAAGATTGGATCATGCAATAAATCAATGTAATAAGATATGCGTAATGGATAATTATCTTGACAACTATCTAGATGACTTCAAAATCCCTATTTATCGCATACCAAAATCCATAAATAAGGCTTCCATATTTAAAAGTTTTTAAAAATGGCACATATATTAGATGTAACAAACATGTTCAACAATGTGTTTGACCCTCTTTGAAAACATATGTATTCATTAAAAATATATAAATGCATCTAAAGGAGATTTGGTTGTGTCAAAGACAAGAAAGATATCCTATTGCATTATGGATAATGTTTAAGGATGACTTAGATAATTATGAAGGAGGTATTTTATGAAATTACAACTCCAATTGGATATGGTTCTTCATTGAGAAAAAAACATTTATTGTTAATGGCTAGTTGATGGGTCTCAAGGAAAATCATAACCATAATTTTCCATTACCAATACGGTTATGATGTAAACTAGTCTAAAATCCTTGATTTAACCCTTGTAATATTATCACCATATTTTAACTAAATTATTTGTGCCTATGTTCAACATATATTCCCGATAGTTATACATGGATACATTAGTTTCAAATAAGATTTGTCTCATGCCATTGGATTGGTATCTGCATTTTTATATTTGTGTTCTTGTATTTTTATATAGACCATAAATCTATCTTCGATTTATTAATTAGTACCATGATAAATTTTGTGGATTATGAAATAGTAGATGGGGTTGTCTTGAATTTGGGTGGATAACATCTAAAGAGATACTTGTCATGAGAATCCACATATGGTACATTGAAATAGTAAGGACTAATATGGATTGGATCATTATATTTTTTCATCCATCTCAATGCTTTTAGAGTGGAAAAAGTGGAGGAATCAACTGACAATACCATTTTTACCGATGGGACCCAATTTGGAAAATTGGTGTATGAAACCTTCTAGGACCATTCTTAGGCATCAAACAATGTTTTTTGGGGGTAAAAATTGGTTGCTTTATCATTGCACCTTTTATTCCCATTCTACACACAAATACCTTTCCAATGGCACAAGAATCACCTCAATCAAAGTCCGTATGCAAAAGTTATGCCACTCTTAAGTTGACCTTCTTGTTTTGTCCACCATAATTCAAGAGAATGCAATGTCAGCCCCATTACTCATGGAAAAGGAGCTATCCATGTGATCATGATGAAGAGGAATCTAGAAGAGTCAACTTTTTTAACTTCGATGTATGTTTTTTGTACCATCAAGCCTAGTAACATGTAACAAGGTCTATATCATCCCTTACCTATACCCACTCATCCCTGGGAACACATTTCCATGGACTTTGTGGTAGGTTTACCAACAACTAGGAAGGTAAATGACTACCTATTCATCATAGTTGACAGGTTCAACAAGATGTCTGTTGTGATATGCTATAAAAAGACCATCAGTATGAAAGAAGCAGCGAGCTTGTTCTTTAGACAGGTCTAGGTGCAAGTTGGGATACTAAGGAGCATCATTCTAGACAGTGACATGATATTTCTTAGTGAATTTCGGAATACATTGTGGGAGAAGATGAACACAAAGTTAAATAGGTCTACAACATTCCATCCACAAATAGATGGGCAGACAAACGTAGTCAAGAGGACTTTGGTGCATTTTTTGAGGGGTTACAATTAGAATCATCTGAAGTCCTGGAATGAAAATTTGATTTATATATATATAATGGTCTTATAATAGAGTAGTCTGGACTTCCATTGGTAAGTCCCCATTTGAAGCTTGTTTTGCGTATTTTCCACCCTCACCTTTGCAAATTTATAATGGGAAGCACAGAGGAGTGAGGGAGGATTTTATAGGGGATGCCTTAAGGGTAAAAATATTTCTAGAAAATATCAAGAAAATCCATATATAGGTAGAGGATACATTGCAAAAGTCACGGGAAAAATGCAAGGCCAAGCATGATCAACACAAAACAAAGAAGTCATTGAAGGTGGGAGACAGAGTATGGTTACAGTTGAACAAGGAGAGGCTATAGGGTCCTGATAAGAAAATCAAGAATTTATGGTTGGCCCCTTTGAGATATTGGAAAAGGTAGGAGATAACACCTATAGACTCATCCTACCCCCATACATGCATATTTACTCAGTTGTGAATGTAGAGAATCATAAACCTATGAGCCTTCCATGTTAGATGAAGAAGAGGAATAGCTCCTACCTTATATAAAGGATTTGACACCAAATTCTCAAGTAAAGTTGATAGAAGATATAGTTCTATAAGAGAGGTCTGAAACTATGATACAGGGACATCGTGACCTATGGAAGATTGGATTCAAAGGACAACTTCCAAGCAAAGCTAAATGATACACTAGAGAGACGGTGAAGGAAAAGTTTCCTCACCTCGATTAGTAGAAGCTTTTGGGGACCAAAAGCCTCCCAAAATGGGGATGTGTGATATGGATTGAATCATTATATTGTTTTTCATCCATATTGATGCTTTCATAATGGAAAAGGTGGAGGAATTAGCTCATATGACATTTTATTAGTAGGAACCGATTTAGCAAATTGGGATCTGAAACCTTTAGAGTGAATTTTGAGGTATCAAATGGAATTTTTTGGAGGTAAAAATTTGTCACTTTAGTGTGCCATTTTTTTTTCCTATTCTCACACAGAGACCTTTCCAATGGTCCAAAATCGCCTCGATCAAATTCCATATAGAAAAATTATGCCACTCGAAAGTTGACCTTCCTATTTTATTCACCATAATTAGAGAGGATGCCATGTCAACCCCATTATTCATGGAAAAGGGGCTAACCATGTGATCATGTTGGATGGGATTCTAGAATATTAAATTATGTAACTCCAATTAAGAGTTGAAGGAATCAAAGCTAACCACTATTGGGCTATCGAGTTGTGTTATAAGCAAACCACTAGGAGGAAAATGGGTTCCATTCTTTTCGAGTGCACTTTGCTCCATGGATGATCAGTAGCTGAAAGGGATAAGGAGAGAGGATTTATGCATTGTAGTAGCCCATGGGCCATAGGCCTTACTTCTTTGTATTCACAGTTATTTTCTATGTAGAGAAAGAGAGTAGAGTGGCCTACCTTCCATTTGGGTTTTCTCCCAAAAGGGTTTCCCAAGTTATATCTTGTGTCAAATCATGGTTTATGAGCTTTTAATTCATTTTTCTCTATATTTTTTATAATAATAATTTGCATGCATACACAATAAACATTAATTTATCTATCCATAAATGTAAATAGAAATAATCCCTCATAGTGTAGATTTCAGTTTTTAAAGTAGAATATATCAGATCTGTTGTGATGAACTATTTAGTAGAATATCCATGACAATTATGGATTACAGATTAATTATATTATTGATAAATAGTTTCTTGCTACTTAAATGGATACTTAAGCCCATCAGGGGAGGCGAAAGCAAGAGAGGTTATTTTATGCCCTGATGAAACTATTGAATATTTACATTTTCATGGGGACTAGGCCTCATAACCAACCTCTCAATAATCTGATATTCACAACTAATCATTAACAGTGTGAAGAAAGATATCCTCCCTGAAGATGGCACATTAAAAGAAATCATTAAAAAGATCATATGTGTTGTCAAAAAACTTGAAACTTATGAAATAGGTCATGTCCTTAGGAAAAAAAAATGTTTAGGCCAATGGAATGGCCCATGAAGGATCAACCATTGCACAAGATTTAATTAGAATTAATGGGCAACAAGAAATCAAGCCCTTACCTCAACGATATGCAAGGGATAAATAAAACAAAATGGGACAGGAAAAGTGGTGGTTGGTCATGATAGAAATCATGCAATCAAATTAATGAAATGTAATGACTAAGATACGGAAGGTCTAGAGAGGCATAAGGTGTTTGAGTGCAGAGAGGAGGAGTGTGTGATGTGCCATCAGTTTCAACCTAGAGGCAATTCATACCCAATGAGAATTATGATCTAGCATGAAGGGGATTCCAAAGGATAGGAGAGGTATAATGACATAGTTCACAGTGAGAAAGGAGCGTGTGTGTATTGGTGTATGCATATTATTTCTAGATGTGGGATGTACAACATAGGAGATGAGTACCTTTTTCTAAGGTATAGTGGGAATAAAATGATTTAGAAGAAAGAATAAAGGTTGACATATTGAGGATGATGCATGCCAAGTGGTTAGCATCCCTACAAGTAGCTTCATTGGCATGGAGTTTTTACAAGGGGTTGGTCATTGACAAGGTATCACTCCCAATTTTGTAATTTCAAAATTTTATGTTGTTTCCATCTTGAGAAAGAGGTTAACATTGGTATGATCCTTGAGTGCATTTAATGCTTGGAAGTTTTTGAACAAGTCTTTTCCATTACCACCGTGAATAAATCTATAGGAGAGCCATTTAATTATAACCGTCTAGCTAAAATTTGGTCTATTATTGGGGAGACTTTTGATATTCTCTTCTCTTGGAAGTGAACTACCATTGAGGACACCCATGAAGGAAATAGTAATAACTAAATCTTGAATGATGGTCATCAACTAGGTAACTTGCTATCAAAATCAAGTGGTGTGACATCGGGTGTGTTTGTGCTCATCTTGATGAACTCCATCCTTCATGGCCCCCACTTACTTAGCGAAAATTAATGGTAACTTCACGTAAGTGCAAATTCAATTAGTATGTTTTCTATGGAATTTCTAAGTTGAGAAACATGTCAAAAGCACTCTAAGTGTGGATGCAAGACAAATTTAGAGAGTGAAACAAACTCCATCTCATATGACATAATTACATACTCGCTTTCTTGACCTTTTGAGATACAACTCAAGTCAAAGGACTTGTTCTCCTCAAAGGATAAGTGAGAATTGGTTCTTAGTCTTAGCCTTAGCCTATAGTAATTGGTGGAGCAACTTCATCTTCACCCACATAAGAAACATGCATCACTCCAAAGGTGAGTAGATAAACTAGCTTATGGGATCAAATATTCTCAAGTTTGACCATAATGATGGAGTTGTTGGTAGATCAAAAGTCTAACATGCAGAGGAATGAGGATGACTTATTCATCTTGAGTCAACAAATTTAAGAGATTCATCTGTGTGGCATTTGGATGCATCAACCTATAGAAAAGACTCAGTCACAATTGCTCAGCTTGTTCAGGACCTCGACAAAAAAAATTCACCTCCAAAGGAGAAAATAGGGAAAAACCAAGAACCTCCTTAAATGATTAATAGATGATCTTGAAATGTTGTTTGATATTATTTGTTTTTTTGGAAAATCTACACGGTTAGACATGATATAATAAGAAGAAAAGAGGGGTGGCAGGAGTTGGGGGGCGGGGCGGGTTATTTTTTTTCCATGAGAATCAATAAAAACATAGGTATGCTTGGGTTTTAGGTCACACTTCTAACAACATTGTTGAAGCTTATACCTTATATCAGGGTTTGAGGCAAATTGTGAATCTGGGAATTCAGGAGGTCATTGTTTTTTGTAATTCCTTGAATTTAATTCACTAATTATATTCAGTATCTCTCCCATCATATATGAAGTTAAGTCATATTTTCAAGTGGATTTCTCAATTGTATCAGTTTATCCCCGAGAAGAAATTTCTTCATGTTCTCAAATCAAACAACTCTAAGTCTTATCACATGGTTAATTTGGGGTCAAGGCTAAATCAAGGTGAAATTTGGTGGCAGGAGCAAAAGTGGTATGTCCCCCTTCCCTAATGGTTAATGAGGAGACTCAAAAATCAAAGCTCAAGAATAATTTCTCATGGCTTAATGTAACATTTTGATGCTTTGTAAATTTTGGTTTTTTTTAGGTTAGTATTGGAAAATGTACTAGTGGAATGTTGCAAATATTGTAGAATTTTGTTCAAAAGGTTCAAGGTCAAAATTCTGCAAATGGTCATTGATACAAACTCCATTATGGTCATGTCCACTGGTTTCAACTTGCTTATGTAAATCATGTATCTAAATTGAGATTTAGTTGAGTGTGTTTTAATAAAATAACTATTCTCATTTCTCGTTAAAAAACTAAAAACAGAAGGAAGAAATGAACAAAAAAAATTGATCTCTCAAACTACCAAGAATAATCCTAAAAGAGATGGAGACCTACCTTTGATTTACAAACACTTTGGCATCATAGGAATATGTTGTTTTCCCAACACAAATTTTAAATAATACAAATTATTTTTTTCGTTAAAAAAAAAAAGATAATGAAATCCATCTTTTGGTACATTTGGTTAAAGACATTCAACTAGTTGGTGTGGTAAATTATAAATGAATTTTGTTCCTATAGAGATATATGAAAACACTTAAAGGGTTTGTAAAGCAACAAGCATGAACTAAAGTGTGCATGGATAAAGGGTACAATGTTAATAAACCTTTAATTTTTATGTTTGAATTCCTAACCCAAATGCATATAGATGTTCCACTCATTTGGGATGGTGATCATGCTGAAAAATGATTTGGGAAAAACTTGAAACAAATGCAGAAACATGGGATTTGAGAGGTAGTGTAATTATTTGTCATATATATGGTTATAATTGTGTTAACTAAGGAATAACTATTCTCCTTGTTAAAAAATGAATAATATTAAGTGCTCGCTAACATCATAGAATTTGGAAATGAATTGGATAAAATGAATATAATCATTTTTCTTAATGTTGAGGTTACTAGGAAAGGGTGGCAATATATGATGAGATGAATAAAAATCATAGGAATATATATAATCATCTAGAAGGTCTAAACCTCGTATTCCACTCCCCAAAGAATTATGTTTATCAATGACTTGCAAAGTGCACAAACGCGTGTGACGGTAAAAATCATAAATTTGGACTACCAAACAAGGAAAGTGAATTATATTAGTTGAACATAGGAATTGGATCTGAAGGATGATATCTGATGGATCATGAGATTAACTACAAAGATTTTAATTAAACACATTTATGTATTATTTCAAGTGGAACAATAATTATTGATTTTAATATGCAGTTTTTTGTATGCATGAAGGTATGAACATATCCTATGATGTGGTCATATGGTCATTATTTTATAGTGCAAAGTGTTGATCATGGCAAGAAAACATGTGATTATGTAGTGCCTATTGCATTTGATTAGACAAATAGTGGAAGTTGAAGGAATACAAACCCAATAGAAGGGCAACTTGATTACTTGGGCACTATTAAAGAGATAATTTATTTGGACTATAGGTCTTTTACATGTGTGATTTTTAAATGTAAATGATTTGATCTCTTTTGATAGAAGGAGATATGTTGGACATATGTAAAGAAATGTCAACATCTCAGGCTAAACCATCTATGCTTCAAGAACAACATGTACATATTTTCTTCTATCTTGATGTCTCAAATAAAAACTTGGTGCTATGTTATTCCATGTACAACTAGGGGGAATAAGCTTTTGAAAATGTACTTATTGTAACAAGTTAAGAAGATAATGATGTAAATGTAAGTGGTGAAATAATGTGCGTGATCAAGTGGAACTAAAAGTGTAGTGATGTCGAGTATTCATGGTATTTTTTCATACATACAAAGATTGTGGTTTTATATCACTATTTTGTGAATTGTAATATATCTTGGTTGCTAATTCAAAAGCTACATTTTAACAAATAAAACCACTGAATGTTTGGTTCAATCAATATGTATTAATACTAAAAGTAGATAGGGTGAACTCATAAAACCCACTACATTTTGATTGTATAAATATGTATTTATGATATCTTCATTATTTATCTTTGATAACTTCAATGACTACTAGGTAATTGATACACACACAAAACAAACTTATGTTATAATACTTAGCGAACTCTGATTTTGATTAAAGATTTATTATAATTGTCAATATTGTTAATCAATTATCATTATTGTTGTTGTTGATGATGATCATTATAATAGTTAATATCAATTAAAACTTATAAAATTAACTATAATAAATAGTATTAATGATTAAATTGTCCTAATTAAATATAATATTATTTATTACTATTGATATATTAATAAATCATTAATAAAATATAATAGCTTTTATTGGTAAAAAAATATTAAGCTCATGTAATCTATTTTTAAAACTAACATATAGAAGAAACTTTAAAAGCCCCAATAAATAGACATTGCAAAACCTATAATATTGATGCAGCTAGTATTGTATGAAGAATCAAATCATAAATACTATATTTAAAATGCATTGTTTTGGGCACCCTTTCATCAATGATTGATTGGAATTCCTTGGAAAAATGGCGTTGGAATGTTGTGCATGTTTGATAATAGTTTTACAGAATGTGTTTTTTTTGCAATAGATGTCACAATTGTAAGTATCATGTCGTAACTTCGACATATTGACGCTAAATTGAAGCTTCCAAGCACAATTGATGTTGTGTGTGTGTGTGTGTGTGTGCGCGCGCGCGTGTGTGTCTATATATATATATATATATATATATATATATATATATATATATATATATATATATATATATATATATATATATATATATATATATATCCACACGCATATTCCAAGCTGAATGAAGGGAAAAATATTATATTGGGATCCACTTGTGGTTAATTATTTATTGCCTATGGAAATTAGCATTGGCATTGGAAAGGGAAATAAATGGAAATTTAATACAAGAAATAAAGGAAAATAAGAGAAAAGGAATATGAAGAGACAAGAATATGCATGTAAGGGGAATTGAAGGGAAAAAAAGGAAAATAAAAGAAAAAGGGAGGAAACATTCTAGCATTATTCTCACTTGGACAAGGAGAGGAAAAGGAGAGAGAACACTACAACAAGAGAGAGAGCACTTGGACATAAGGAAGACACAAGCAAGCAATCAAAATAAGTAACAAGCAAGGAAAAGCAAGGGAGTGCAAGAGGAAGGTTACAATAGTAAGCAAGGGAAGAAATCAAGCAAAGAAAGAGCAGCCAACAAGAGGATTTTGTAGGTAATAGGTTGCATGTTTGATTATCTTGTTGGGATGTGAATGCATGGTTTATGCATTGGTTTATTGGTCATGTTTGTTGCCATTAGCATGGGATTTTCATGGATTGACAATGATGTACAAACTTGAATTGTCATTTCCTGGATAACCATGGCAATGTGGGTTTTCATTTTGGTTGAGTTTTGGATTGTCGGTGGATTTGGATTCAGTTAAGGTGGTCTCATGAAAATCCAAAGGGTTGAGGGTGGAGACAGGAAAATTATCTAGGAAGCTCTTGACATGTGGGTGGAGACAAGAAAATTCCTCTAGGTATGGTGAAGAAATCCTGAGGCATCCAAGCTTGTATTGGTTCTGGTGATTTTTGAACCGATTTAGGTGAAATCATTTTGGTATGAGGCTGGAGGTGGTTTAACCTCCGGATTCCATGGTTTGATGTATCCCATGTGATCCCACATTCATGCTTGGAATATGGCATGAGGGTGATTCACTAAAAGAAATATTTGGTTCAACCCAATCTATGGTCGGTGGTACGTGGAAGTCCCTGACTCGGTTGGAATTATGCATAAGCTATTATGTGTTATTCATTATTGAGATAAATGAGCACAAGTATTGGTCATTATATTGATTTTATGATTAGTTTGTCACGGCTTCATTTTGGTTAAATGTCGGTTACATGCATGGTCTATCACTTATTATATGGTGTGCTCTTGTTATTGATCTTGTTCATGGTTTGAAAAAATATTGAATAGTTATATGAATGCATGAGCTAACAAGTGTTTGTTGCAACTAGCTTGAGAGGGAAGTAAGCCTTCTTAATGAACATTAGGTGAAACTAAGTAAACAATGAACATCTATGCATTCATGACCCACAGTCACTATGTTTACCAAGTGTTTGTATAAATGATTCAAATGTGTTAGGCAAGTTGGGGAAAGATTTGAGCCTAAGAATATATTATGTAGATTTGTATTTAGCATTGACAGGGTTTTGGGCAGTTGGCCTGTAGGAAATCCCTAAAAATACGAAACAGGGTTTGTGGCCAGTTCAGGGAATTTTTCTCCACAACTACATGGAAGCTGAGTTATGCATGTGGTTGGAGCCCTCTAGGTGCATTGGCAAGGTTGCATGTGTGTGGCTGAGTTGTAAAGCCTAGTTGAAAGTGGTTCCAACTCATAGAAAAGGTCACCAATGGAATCAAGTTGTTAAGGGTGTGCTTAGGTATTCTTGAGTGTTACAATAAGTGTTGGACAAGTTTGGTAAGTTAGGCCCATTTCCATAACTGAATCTTGGAAGTTGGGTTTAGCTCATGTTTACCCTGGTGAGCTTGTAAATGTGGGTCAGCGTGTTACAGAGTGGTATTAGAGAAGGTTTACAACACTGTACCTCAGGGTGAATGCAGATTTTTGTGCATGCATGTCAATTGTATATATGTTTACCATGCATGCATGTCAGTTATTTATTATTATATCCATGTACATGATATGCTTGTATCATGCTAATATGGATTGACTTTTGCAGATACAATAACCTCACAAATAGTAAGTTGAGGTAATACTTTCATTAAATTTTTTATTTTTATCTAACAGTGGTATTTTGCAGGAAATAGAGGGCCAAGAGATGAAGAGTAGAATGGTGGATTACAGTTCATATGACTCCCCATACAGGCCAAAAGAGAAATCAGTGGGATGGGAGAAGTCAGTTGAACAACAGGGAGAGGGGGACACTCCTGATATAGCATAAGCATTGAGAAGTTTGAAGGCGAAGATCATAAGTGGAAAAGCAGATAATGAGAGGTTGATTGAAGCCCGGGAAAAGCTTAAGAAAAACAAGTTGAGGTTAATGCAGTCATTCTTCAAAGTCTTTCATATTTACATAAGTAAGGACAGTTGGGGATAAGTCATGGAGATAGGCAGGAAGAAAATACTAATGGTGTAGATGGAATTTGGTCTCAGAGAAGGTGAAGGATGGATAGGGATGATACAGTAAAGAGTGGCAGACTCTTGGATACACCTGAGAGGAGGGCTAATACGCATGGATTTTATTCTAGATTTACTTCTAGGAGACATCATTGCCATTGTCGCCAACATCATTATAGGAGAAGTGAGAAGGGGTATTTTCCAGAGGAATTCAAGAAAACCAAGCCTCCTACTTTTGATGATGAGATGACCAAGTCAGAATATGCAAAAACATGGTTTCTTTGAATGAGGAAATTTTTCAGGCTTCATGATTACTCAAAGAATATGAAAGACAAAATAGCCACCTTCAGTCTCAAAGGAAAATCAGATATCTGGTGGGAAGATGTCAAACATGTCAAAGGCATCAAGGAAGAGGAGCTGACTTGGGAAGAATTTGAAAGACTCTTCAGAAAGAAGTACCTGTCTGAGAGGTATTATGATGGAAATGCTAATGACTTTTATGAGCTCGGGATGGGTTCCATGACAGATGAAGAATATACAACCATATTTCTAGAGTTTTTGAGATATGTGCCATATCTCAAGGATGAGAAAGCAAAGATCCAAAGGTTCATCAGAGGAATGCCATTAGCATTGAAAGACCATATTGATTTTGATGAGCCTCGGTCATTGGAGGAAGTTATCAGGAAGTTGGACCATTGATATGAACAATCAATGCACAAGCCTAAGATCAACCGTGACTAGAAGGATAATGAGAATACTAAAGGAAAATGGCCTAAGAAGCGAGGAAGATATTAGGATGCAGGTGAAAAGGAAAATGTGACCCCCACATAAGAAGTCCAATGCAGCTAAGAAAGGACATAGGTCTCAGCCTGTGGAGTAGCAAGATAATGATAGTGGCAGGAAAACATTGATGTGTTGGATTTGTGGTAGAGATCATCCCAATGGGTATGTAGGTCAAAGCATTACCCAGATCTATGCAACAATTGATAACAGGCAAGCAAACCACCAAGCATACATTATCGAGATGGAAGGTAAGCTTTGTGATCAAGTTTTTCTATTTTGATTGATCCTGGATCAAATTATAGCTATATTAGTCCTGAACTAGTGGATCAGTGTCTTTTAAATCAGGATTTTCTTGCAGAATCTTGGTTGGTGCAGTTGGCTACAGGGACCAAGAGAAGAGTTCATCATTGGGTGAAGTCTTGTGCATTTGAGCTTAATGGAATGCCTACAACAACAAACCTAAATTTGCTTCCTTTGGGTGCATATAACATGCTTTTGGGCATGGATTGGTTGTTTATTCACAAGACCAAGGTAGATTTCTATGAGAAGGCCATTGAGTGTTTGGATGAGGATGGAGAAAAGAGAGTCTTGCAGGGAAAGAAGAAGCCTACATCAGTGAACATGGTTATAGCCATGCAAGCTAAGCGCAGTTGCAAGAAAGGATGTTTATTGTTTGCAGTACATGTTTCTAGTGACAAAGGGAAGGAGGATGAGGATGGTGAAATCTTGAGGTGGTATCTTGTCTTGCAACAGTTTCAAGATGTGTTTCCCACAGAGATTCCAGAGTTGCCTCCTCATAGAGAAGTAGATCTATTAATTGATTTGATGCCATGAGAAACACTAGCATCTAAGGCACCTTACAGGATGAGAACTCCCAAGTTGGTGGAACTGAAGTTTCATCTTAAAGAGATGCTTGATAGGGGATATGTAATGCCAAGTGTGTCTGCTTAGGGAGCACCAGTGTTGTTTGTAGAGAAAAAGGACGATACTCTCAGAGTGTGCATTGATTATAGGCAGCAAAATAAGGTGACTATTAATAACATCTATTTGTTGCCTCATATTGATGACTTGTTTGATCAGCTGAAGGGAGCGACCGTATTTTCAAAGATTGATCTGAGATCAAGATATCATAAAGTGTGCATCAACGAAGAAGATTGTTAGGTCCCTATACTACTAGTGTAGACCCTTATTGTTATTAATGCAACCCCATTATTGTATTGTTGTGCCCATGTAGTCCCCATATTGTTATTATTGTGCCCCACAGAATCCCACTATTGTTATTGTTGTGCCCCTTACAATATTATTGTCATGTAGGCTATGATTATATTGTGACCCCTAAGACTCCTACATATAGAAATGAGGTATTGTCATTTTTATCATTGAAGAATTGTTCATTTGTGTAATGTAAAGGATATTTCCCCCTCGAAGAGGCTAAGTTTGAAGTCGTTGATCTATCTCTTCTTCTATTTTGTGTGCTGGTTGCATAACATTTGGTATCAGAGCTTTGGATTATAAGGTTTCACTGCTTCAAACAGGACATTGTGGCATTTGCGCTATAAAAAAATATCTACAAAGCTTCAAAATCTAAAATTAAAACCAAGTTGATACAAAATCTTAATGAACCTCGTGTCTGAATTTCATATCTTGTATCACTATATTCTTGGATATATGAACCGAGGAAGTTAGGATTTTTTCAAGCTCCAGAATTCCATCTCAAACAGGCGACCTAGGGAAAATCGTCATGACTTTCTCTCTGAGCATCGGATTCAAATTTCATAAAAAGTGATAGAAATAAGATGGATTGTAGTTTTTTGGGTATCATTTCAGGGCATAAGGTTGAAACCGTGACACTTGCACTTCGTACAAGTTTGCTCTACTGAACTAGTCTATAATCAGGTCATCTTGGGAGATTGGGCATAACTCCTTCTTAAAGAATCCAATCACGATCAGACTTATGGGGTTGGAAAGAGGACTTAGAGGGCTACCATAGGAAGAAATTTTAGACCTTGGAGATCTAAAATTACAGAGTTACAATAGATTCAATATCGAGCTCCTACAAAGCGAAAAACAAAAGGTGTGTGGGTTTTAAAATTTACATAAGTTTTGTTTGAAAAAAATAGTTTGGAGTGATTCAAAGGGCATAGTGAAGCATAATTATCATTAATTGATGCCCCGAAGAATAAAAATGGAAACACCTAGTAAGCAACCCGAAAGCTCTACTATGACACATGCAGAAGAGGAAGAAATGCAATATGATATATCAATATTACGAGGCCAAGTGCAACAAATTTTGCTCTCACAAATAGTAATAGAAGCTAAGATGGAAGCTAAAATCGATGGTATAGAAGCAAAATTGAAAAGCAACATGGATGATTTGAAGAAATAAATGGAAGGTTTGAAGGGAGGTTTCACAAAGTTGCTACAAGAAATGCTTCCTAATGGCGAAAAGGTAGTAGAGGAAACTCATGGTGAGAACAAAATAAATGTTAATCATGATTTCATAAACTCTAACGTTGGATCGAAGACCCACCATATTCCAAAAATCAATATGAGGAAGTTTGATGGCAAGGATCTCGTAACATGGATACTACATATGGAGCAATATTTTGATCTCCATAATGTGCAAAACACACAAAAGGTACACATTACAACTTCATATTTAGAACCCAAATAGTTTGTATTGTATCAATGGATTTTCTCTCGTAAAAAAATTGTCACTTGGTCAATTTTTATGAAGGAAATGATAGCACATTATGAGGATACAAAGAGCAACACCTTTTTTAGCCAATTGATAAATCTCAAACAAAAGGGGTCAATGGTGGAGCACATTGAGGACTTCCAAAAATTGAATATAATAGTAAATGATATTTTAGAGCATACGATTGATGTCTTCATAGGGACTTTAAAGGATAACATCCAACATGAGGTTCATCTTTGGGAACCTCATTCATTGGAGAAGACATTTAAGTTGGCAAGAAAAATTGGAAGCAAAATTATGGAAACAAGGAATCCTACCTGTCACAACTATAAATATGGAAGTGTTGTTGCTCCTAGCCTTCCACAAACTACAAGATTGACACCACAACAATTGGAAGAAAAAATAGCAAAAGGTCTCTGTTACAGTTGTGATAGCAAATACACTAAAGGTCATAAGTGTTCAGAGAAAAAAATAATTTACATAGGTTGGGAAGAGGAGGAAGAAAAGGAACAAGAAGCATAAAAAGAAGAGGATATACACTAGGAAACAACCCCAGAGAAAGAAGAAATGAATCTGACCATACCTTGTAATGCATTGACACAAATTACCACTCCTTAAACTCTCAAGATAGAAGGACATATCAAGAAGAAAAATGTAACATTATTGATTGATTCGAGTAGTACCCATAATTTTATTCATTGTAAGATAGCCAAGGAATTGAATTGCTTCCTGTATCCAGCACTAGAGTGTCAAGTGATGGTTGCAAATGGACGAACCATAAATTTCTCTGGAAAGTGTTATAATATCAAGCTATCCATGGGAGAATATGTATTGAATAGTCCAATGCTTTCCATTCCTATGGGTGGTGTTGATGTTGTACTAGGAGTCCGTTGGTTACAATCTTTGGGTAAAATTTTCAATAACTTTTCTTGAATTTATTTTGGGAAGGAAATCAAGTTGAATTAAGGGGTATCACAAGGAATACAAGATAGATAATCATCTCTAATGGCATGAAAAATCTTCTAAAGAAAGAACAATGGGGCGTAATTGCACAATTATTTTCACTCGATGTTCAAACAACGAAATCATCTATTTCTACGGATCTCCAAAAAGTCTTGGAAAATCATATTCAAGCAGTGGAAGATCACATCGAGCATCAACAACAAGTTCTCCAACTCTTAAAAGATAACCACACTTTGTCGCAGAATCGAATGAAACAACATGCAGATCAACATCGCAACGAAAGAAGTTTTGATATAGGCGACTGGGTATTTTTACGACTACAACCATACAAGCAAATGTCCCTCAAGCAATCTAAGAAGGATAATATATTATAAAAAAAGTACTATGGTCCTCACAATGTGTTGCAAAAGGTTGGTACTATGGCATACAAATTGCAACAACCTCCGAGGTAAATGTGCATATAAAAAAACATAATAGGAACATAAATACAATAAACATATCAGCCATCAAAATCCATATATACATTAGTACATTTGCACATGAAAATCAAGGGAATGAATTTCTTCATTAATAAATACAATGAACCAACCGGAGATGGGACTACCACGTTCCACCCGGCCATAGATTAGCTGAGCCAAGTCTCTCTTCATCTAATCACCCTCATGCCACATTCCAAGCATGAATGTGGGATCTCATAGAACGCATCAATCAAAACTCATCCAGGGCTTCCAGAGGCCACCCACCTCAACCCATTAAACAATGATTCCACCTCACAGTTGAACATCAACAAAAGCCATCATCAGATTGGTCTCCATCCAAGCCTTCCAGGGCTTCCAAAGCATTTGTCCAACCAAGGATTCCATAACTATTAACTCAACCCACAGCTTATTCAGGGCTTCCAGAGCATTTGTCCAACCAAGGCTTCCAGGACTAGTAACTCAACCCGCCAAGGGCTTCCAGAGCGTTTGTCCAACCAAGGCTTTCAGGACTAGTAACTCAACCAGCCAAGGACTTCCAGAGTGTTTGTCTAACCAGGGCGTCCAGGACTAGTAACTCAACCCAAGCTGTTACAGGGCTTCCAAGACTAGTAACTCAACCCAAGCTATGGAAAAATGAGAACCAACAAAAAAAATCAATGAAAGCAAACCCACAATCACCATGGTTATCCAGGAAATGGCAAGGCTAGGCAATCCATTGTCAATCTCATCCATCCTCCATGCCAATGACAGATCATAACCAAGAAACCACATGCATGTGTCATGCATGCCAAAACTAATGAAGAAATCATACATGCAACTCGGTACCTACAAGAAAATATGATGTAGTTGTTGATGATGATGCCTTCTTGCAATTTCCTACTCTTCCTTTGCCTTCTTGCTCCAAGAATCCAAGTATGCCACACCCTCCAAGAGTGCTCCAAGAAAACTCTAAGTATCCAAGAGTATGTGAGAGAGAGAGAGAGAATAATGAGAGAGTTCCAAAACTAAACTGATCAAGCCTTCACACTGAAAGGAAGAAGCTTCCAATTGATCCTCATAAGCCTTTTTATTAATGAGGCCTCTATTTTCTTCATTTTCCATTATTTTCCTTCATTTTCCTCCTCACATGCAATTTGTGACCTTTTACCTTCCTTTTCTCCTAATTTCCATTATTTTCATAAATAAATGTGCCAAAATACCTTTTTGCCTCTTTAATGCCTTAGCCATTGCCTTTGCCAATTTCCTTAACCATAAACAAATGAATGAACACCCACTAGGATGTCCTGCCCACATTCAGCTTAGAATACGTGTCCCAGTCATCCGTGGTTATTTATATATTTTTACATGGAATTTTCACCAGGGCTATTACAAAACCCTCCCCCTTGGGGGACACCGTCCTCGATGTTCAATCACACATATACCTCAACAACCTGCTGAGAGAAGACACACTGCTCCTTGAGCTTTATAACCCAGCTCGATGTAGTATTTACAGTGAAAGATATGCTCAAGACATAACATCATCAAAACATGACAACATACCGCATAGTGGACCTTTATAACGCAGCTCATTACAGTATTTACAATGATCATCCCGCTTAAGAAAACTCATATGGCCTCATAACATCATGATAACATAACCACATGATAGCATAACAACATAACACCCATACCGGGTAGTGGAGCTTTATAACATAGCTCGTTACAGTATTTACATCCATACGCGGGTGTACATATAACAACATCATCAAAATATATATACCAAAACATATGCCAAATCATATACCAAACATATATCAAACATATACTAACATCATAGAGAGTATATCAAAACATCATAAGGCATATATCAAAACATCATAAGGCATATATCAAAACATCATATAGCATGTTTCAACCAACATAAAGCATGTATCAAATCATCATAAAGCATATATCAACCATCATAAATCATATATCAATTACCATAAAGCATATACTAAACCAACATAAATAAAATACTAAACCATCATAAACAACTAACAAACCACCATAAGCAACCACCAAACCACCATATCAAGCTGCTAATTCTTGTAGTTGATTTCAACTACCCAATTGGGCATGTTCATGATTCCTGTACCACACACATAGCTTCCATCAATTTTAAATAAATAAATTCACATCATACCTCATTGATAGCTCGTCAATAAGGTATATTTGCAATCGTGTTTGCTTCCTGTCACAATAAGTCAAACTAGCATATTCAACCAAATCAACATATATAAAGATATCACATCAGGTTAGCTCAAACACAACCATCATAGATCAAAATCATAAATCACATGTAACGATTATAAACCAAAATCATAGATCACATATAATCATCATATACCATAGTCATAAATATAATGCATAATAAAATTGAATTAAAATATTGATACCTATCCTTCATCAATCCTTACTTATGCCTTTATTCTTTTGTATAGACACCGGATCGGTTGCCACACCCAGCAAACACCCAATGCCTTCTCCTCTACCAGTTGCACATACGCATAGACACATAGTGTACAGCACACACATACAACCACACGACATACCACACCATGCAATACATTCATCTACACCTGACACATAACACATACACCTACACCCAGTATATACAATACAATGCATCCATCTATACCCGATGTGCAATACCACCCAATACATGTACCTACATAGAGTACCACACAACGAGTACACATGCCGCAATACCATGAATACATGATGCACATACATAATACCACATGCCCTCAACACAACATGTATGACATGCACACAATACCACACGTGCACCAATACCATATGTACAACATGTACATAGTACCAGCTGTATACTACACCACCTGCACAACGTATGCACATAATCACATGTACACGGCGCCACCTGCACAACGTGTACACAACGCCAAATGTACACTACACCATTGTACAATGTGTACACAATACCACATGTACACAGTACCACACGCACGATGTGTACGCGACACCATATGTACATAGCATCACATGCACGACATGTACATAGCACTGCATGCTCATAACACCCTATGTACAACATGTACACGGCACCACATGCTCACAGCACCACTTGTACAATCATGCACATAACACCATATGTACATAGCACCATATATACAACATGCATGCAACACCACATGTACATATCACTGCATATCCAACATGTACATAGCATCATACATACACAACACTTCATATCCAACATGCACAGAGCACCATTTGCACACACACTGCATATACATCATGAAGACAATACAATATGTATACAACACCCCATATTCAATATTCACACAACCCTATTTGTACCATCCTGTACATAACATTGCATAAATAACATATACACATGTTATGTATACACCACACCACAAGTGCACACATCATAGATGCAACATGTACAACATATACAACGTATGCATAACAATAGTACCACACATCCAAAACCTTATTTTCCTTACCAAGAAACCTTACTTCTGGTATCTCAGCCATGCTTATCCTAGCATGCCGCAAACCACATTGCTTTCACTTTGTTGATGTATCCTTCAACATTACCTGTTATAACATAGACATAGGCATAATACAAGTATACAATATCAAATCATATCCACATGATATTGACCTCGTATATTTGTCATGACTATTCTTCCCAATTGATTCCTCGTAAGACCATGAACCTCTTCATGTTTTTCTCCTACATAAGCAATCATTCCTCCACAAGAATGATCCCTAACAACCCTGTTAGATAGTAACATAGATACATGGATACATACATACATATATAAACGTTAGCATAAAACAATCATGATCATGTCAGACAACGACATACATACATACATGTATACATATATATAAACTTCAACATAATCATGATCATAAAATAATTACCAGATAACATAAGGTCTAGGTTAAGAGAACTTCCTTATTTATGCACAAGCATTGAGAGAAATAGTTCCCAACATATCCAAAGCATATGACACCGCTGATCCATTTACTTTACCTTTTCTAGTTACATTTCTTTTGTCTGCGCTGCTACTGTCCATTTAGCACAATGGACCCAACCAGTCCAACCAATTGTCATAGTCTTACCTTCCGTTGTGCTTACTCATGCACAGAGCTTCATCTGGGTCTTATATCATTGATTGGGTACCACAAATCTCTCCCAATTTCCATCAACTTTCCTCTTTCCCAACCAATTCCCAAGACTCAAACATAAAAGATGAGACTAGAAATAAACAAGAAGAAGACCATAAAAACCAAGCAACATGACTCCGCAAACAAAGTGGTATGGCCATACACTAGACATAAACAAAGTCACAAATCAAGCTCAACAATTCATAAAAGACCAAAAGCACAAGACTAACAACAAACACCATGACTCAATCCCCATGGTTCCCAAGGAAAGCTCAACCCGAGCCTTCTTCAAGATTTCATGGAAACTTCTCTTGCCATGCAACTCCCTGCATCATGCTCACACATGTCAACCACATGTTCCAAATATCAAGGCAATCATATCTATCCATTTGAAATCAACTCTTACAAACAACAATGTCATAATCCATAATTAACTCATAGTCATCAGTCATAATACTACAATGATTGCCTACTATACTCAAGTACATATCAACTGTCTTAACACATGTATTTTAGTACAATCATCTTAAAACAAAATCATTTGAATACATACTCATATTAAGCAATTCATCAATCATTCAACCACTTGCAAACATACCATGCTAAATAAATCAATTAGACGACATAATAGGCACCAAACACTCAAATATCAAATATACGACGTAATCAACTATGAAACACCAAGTATGATACATAAGCAAACTCATACCTTAGTGTACCTCAGGGGAGGCTACCTTGTCTACATAATCAATCTAGTTAGTGAGATATAACTTTACAACATGTCAACATAAATCATGATATCCATAATAGTAACTGACTAACATGTTCATATTACAAGCTCATAAGCATCTGTCGTTCATGCATAATAATCAAATATGTATGATCATCTAAATTAGTACGACACCACATCACAAATATGTCATCTCATACCTGAGTATCGCAACCATAACCATCTGCATAGCTCAAACCAAGTTAACACAATACATATAACATCAATATCTTCAATGCAATGAACATAACCATCACACATATGACCAATCCAAATTACGGCATCAAGATCTCAATGAAATAACTCTAATCATCAAGTTAATAACATATAACAACAATAAGCTATATATCATGCTCATCAACAACATAAAACCGAATCTTCAAGCTAACTTTCATATAACAATCAACAAGTTAACCTATAATATACTCATCAACAACATATAGAATAATCATCGGGTTATCTAATATAAAAAAACAATAGCAATGCATACAACTACAGGTTACTATCATTCTTGGCTATCCGACACATGTGCATATAACTACACTAATAAACCAACATCTATCATGAATGTAACCATAACATCAAATACACGTACATAAACCTAAGGTATATAAACCTAATGCATATAAAATCCTTAATTTACATACCTGCATGTCAAACATACAATACCTGTATGACGATCTACTCTTACCCCAAAGTCCAATGTGCAACCTCATTATAATGATCTACATCTCCTACTCTATCTCAACCAACACTTTAGCATCATAACAACCAATAGCACCATGATGACCTAAATTGCATACCATCACTTCACAAGGCATGTTTGACCTACTATTCATGCATACTATAACCAAGACCATGCATGCATAAAAACTGTAGACATATAACAAATGAGTACCAAACCATACACACATCATTCTAGCTAGAGTCCAGTCATCAATGCATGACCATGTCAATTACACAAACCATGACTGTATGCATGACAACAACCATTAATCCATTGTACACATTGTCACATGCAACCAACAATATGCATAAGCAATGTCAAATCAACTACACCTACGCATAAACGCATGTAGTCAAACATAAGCAATCAAATCTTGTAATCAACCTACAAGATTGATACATGTAATCCAAAATATTCAAAAACGTAACCTAACATACAAGGATGTAAGTAGGTATCATGAAATCAACATGTAAGCGACATATAATTCATATACAGTCAGTCACGTGTTCCAAAAATCAAGGCATCATGTCTATTAATTTGAAATCAACATTCACCAATACTAACAACCTATAAGAATACCCCCTTACTATCCATGGTCCACACTAAGGTAGAAGGAGGAAGCTACTATAATGGCTCAATCTCCATTATCCAATTATGGAAATGGGATCTCCAAAGCTCTACTAAATTTAACCACACTTGAAAAGAAATTGATTTTTATTTCTCCTACATTTGTATGAGATTAAGTCAAAACATTGCACTTATTCCACTTGTAACATAATAACTAAAAACATACTACTTTTCCATTTCCTTACATGCAACTTTTCGATTTCCTTGCATGCAACCTTTCAAATTCCCTACATGCAACTCTTCAAATTTTTTGCATGCAAATAGGTATAGATCAACTACATCCATATTATCATACTACAATACTATCCCATCCAAAAAAATAACATTTTCTTCAAACAATTACCATAATTTTAAATTTTCTACAAACAACTACTATACTATTACATTTGCATGTAAGCATTTATTCAAACACTTTACATGCAAACTAAGATAGCAAACTATTTGCATACAAGTAAGAATATATCAAATATAGAAATACTATTACACATCAATACTATCCCCAACCACAAACAACATACTCATTGGGGCATTTTATCAAACAATTTGTATGCAATTAATGATTGAACCATTTATGCATTTCATCAAACACTTTGCATGCAAACTAATATAGTGAATGATTCAATACATATATACTAAATTGTAGTAGTACAAGTTATGGAAACTAAACCATATGATCGGTGGTATTTTCCCTCACTATGGTTCAAGTTTCAACTTCTGAGATTTCATATATGAAAATTTATAACAAAAATACCAACACAATCATATTTGGTGCATAATTCTAGGAGTATCCAGAAAGCTCAACTTCCATAGGTCATATCTCCTAAAATGTAGCAAATAAATGTCTGAAATTTTTATCACAATATCAGAGAGATTTCCCCTCATTGTGGAAAAAAATTTAGCTCCTGATAGTTCCCAAAAGAAACGTTATAACAAACATGTCAGCGTGACCTGTTTGAGGCCTGATTTTAGGAGCATTCAGAAGGCTTGACTCCCTCTACTCATATCTCCTAAAATGTTGCTACCCAATATTTGAAATTACTACCACATAATAATTGGTATTTCCCCTCAATGTGGATTATTTTTCAGCTTCTGAAAGCCTACACAAGAAAAGTTATTGCAGAAATGCCAACGTGACATGTTTAAAGGTGCATTCATGAAGGTCATCTTCCTTAGATCATAATTCCTAAAGTATTGTGAACCAATATCTGAAATTTTTACCACATTATCAGTGGGATTTACCTTCAGTATGGACAAATTTTTGACTTCTAATATTCCATAGAAGAAAATTTATAACATATATGACAGAAAGGTCTAAAAATTAACCTTTGTTCTTCATTTTACCTATGATAGAGCCCATCCAGTCCAAGTGTTTGAACCATGCTCTGATACCACTCTGTAACAACCTCCGGGGTAAATGTGCATATAAAAAAACATAATAGGAACATAAATACAATAAACATATCAGCCATTAAAATCCACATATACATCGATACATTTGCACATGAAAATCAAGGGAATGAATTTCTTCATTAATAATTGCAATGAACCAACCAAAGATGGAACTACCATGTTCCACCCGACCATAGATTGGCTGAGCCAAGTCTCTATTCATCCAATCACCCCCATGCCATATTCCAAGCATGAATGTAGGATCTCACAGAACACATCAATCGAAATTCATCCAAGGCTTCCAGAGGCCACCCACAACAACCCATCAAACAGTGATTCCACCTCATGGTAGGACATCACCAAAAACCATCATCAGATTGGTCTCCATCCAAGCCTTCCAGGGCTTCCATAACATTTGTCCAACCAAGGATTATAGAACTATTAACTCAACCCACAGCTTATTCAGGGCTTCCAGAGCATTTGTCCAACCAAGGCTTCCAGGACTAGTAACTCAACCCGCCAAGGGCTTCCAGAGCGTTTGTCCAACCAGGGCTTCCAGGACTAGTAACTCAACCCAAGTTGTTACAGGGCTTCTAGAGCATTTGTTCAACCAGGGCTTCCAAGACTAGTAACTCAACCCAAGCTATGGAAAAATGAGAACCAACCAAAACAAAGCAATGAAAGTAAACCCACAATCACCATGGCTATCCAGGAAATGGCAAGGCTAGGCAATCCACTGTCAATCCCGGCCATCCTCCATGCCAATGACATATCATAACCAAGAAACCACATGCATGTGCCATGCATGCCAAAACTAGTGAAGAAATCATACATGCAACTCGGTACCTGCAAGAAAATATGATGTAGTTGCTGATGTCGATGCCTTCTTGCACTTTCCTGCTCTTCCTTTGCCTTCTTGCTCCAAGAATCCAAGTATGCCACACCCTCCAAGAGTGCTCCAAGAAAACTCTAAGTATCCAAGAGTATGAGAGAGAGAGAGAATAATGAGAGAGCTCCAAAACTAAACTGATCAAGCCTTCACACTGAAAGGAAGAAGCTTCCAACTGATCCTCATAAGCCTTTTTATTAATGAGGCCTCTATTTTCTTCATTTTCCATTATTTTCCTTCATTTTCCTCCTTACATGCAATTTATGACCTTTTACCTTCCTTTTCTCCTAATTTCCATTATTTTCATAAATAAATGTGCCAAAATACCTTTTTGCCTCTTTAATGCCTTAGCCATTGCCTTTTCCAATTTCCTTAACCATAAAAAACCAAATGAACACCCACTAGGATGTCCTGCCCACATTCAGCTTGGAATACGTGTCCCAGTCATCCGTGGTTAGTTATATATTTTTACATGGAATTTTCACTAGGGTTGTTACACAAATTAGAGCTTCCTCCATCTTCCCGAGTGCACCTAGTTTTCCATGTTTCAGTCTTAAAGAAGGTTATAGGTGACAAGCTCCCATTTCAAACAATATTGACAGAACTTGACGAGAAAGGAAAAAACATATTGGAACCTGAAGCAGTCACGGAAATACGAACCCGACAGCTACGAAATCGATCAATTTCAGAGTATCTCATCAAGTGGAAGAACCTAACCATTGAAGATTCTGCATGAGAGGATGAGAATTTTATACAAAAGCATCCAAAACAACTCAAGCATTGAGGACAACACTTTTTTGAAGGAGAGGGGCATGTTAGCTCCCTATACTACTAGTGTAGACCCTTATTTTTATTAGTGCAACTCCCTTATTGTATTGTTGTACCCATGTAGTCCCCATATTGTTATTATTATTCCCCATAGAAGCCCACTATTGTTATTGTTGTGCCCTTACAATATTATTGTTATGTAGGCTCTGATTATATTGTGACCCCTAAGATTCCTATAATAGAAAGGAGGTCTTGTAATTTGTATCATCGAAGAATTGTTCATTTGTGTAATGTAAATGAGGTTTCCCCCTCGAAGAGGCTAATTTTGAAGTCGTTGATCTATCTCTTCTTTTATTTTGTGAGTTGGTTGCATAACAAAGACATCTACAAGAATGCATTTCATACAAGGTATGGGCACTATGAGTTAGTGGTGGTTCCTTTTGGTCTTACCAATGCTCCAACTACCTTCATGTGCATGATGAATAATGTGTTGCGTCCTTACTTGGATAACTTTGTGATAGACTTTGTTGATGACATATTGGTATATTCAAAAAATGAGAAGGAGCATGCAGAGCACCTGGCATCGATATTGAGATTGTTGAGAGAGCATAAGTTGTATGCCAATCTCAACAACTGTAGTTTCTTTCAGGCTCATATTCATTGCTTGGGACATGTTGTTTCTAAGGAGGGGGTAGCAGTGGATCCAGATGAGATTAAGGCTATCATGGAGTGGCCAACTTGTTAGGTCCCTATACTACTAGTGTAACCCCTTATTGTTATCAATGTAACCCCCTTATTATATTGTTGTGCCCATGTAGTCCCATATTGTTACTATTGTGCCCCATAGAAGCCCACTATTGTTATTGTTGTGCACTTACATTATTATTGTTATGTCAGCTCTGATTATATTATGACCCCTTAGACTCCTATATATAGAAAGGAGGTTTTTTCATTTGTATCATCCAAGAATAGTTCATTTGTGTAATGTAAAGGAGGTTGCCCCCTCAAAGAGGCTGATTTCTAAGGCATTGATCTTTATTTTCTATCCTTTTGTGAGCTGGTTTCATAACATTTGGTATCAGAGCTTTGGATTCTAGGCTTTCGCTGCTCCAAACAGGACTTCGTGGCATTTTCACTATAACTTTTTTTCTGCGATGTTTCAGAAGTGAAAACAAAAAACCCATTTGAGAATAAATCATTCTGGATCTTGGGTCCAAATTTAAGATCTTGTCTCGCTATATTTTTGGAGATAGGATCTGAGGAAGTTAGGGTTTTTTCAAGCTCCATAATTTTATCTCAAACAAATCATCGTGGAATTTTCGCTATAATTTTTTTTTTACGTAGCTTTAGATTCTAAAATTAAAACCCATTTGAGAAGAAATATTGGAGAAGCTCAGGCCAAAATTTCATATTTTGCTTTGCTATATTTTCAGAGATACGTTCCAAGACATTTAGGGTTTCTATACGCCCTTGAATTACATCCCAAACAGGTGACCGTGGGAAAATCGTCATAACTCTCTCTTGGAGAATCTAATTCAAATTTAGTAAGAAGTAACAGAAAGAAAAAAATTGTAGTTTTTTGGGCATCAATTTCAGAACCTAAAGTCGAAACAGTGACATGTGGCAAGTCATATAAATTCGCTCTACTGAACCAGTCTACAATTAGGTCATAGTGGGAGATTGGACATAACTCTTTCGTCGGGAATTCAATTGTGATCATACTTGAGGGATTATAAAGAGGACTCAGAGACCTATCACAGACCGATATGCCAAAACTTAAAGATCCAAAATTACAGAGTTACAGTCATTTCAATATTGAGCTCCTAAAATCAAGAAAAAGCGATATGAGGAAGTTTGATGGCAAAGATCCGGTAAATTGGATACTACAGATGGAGAAATATTTTGATCTACATGAAGTGCAATTGTTACAAAAGGTATGTATTGCATCTTTATATTATTTAGATCCAGAGAAATTTTTATGGTATAAAGGGCTTTGTTCTCGTAAACCACTTGTCACGCGGTTAATTTTCACAGAGGAAATGTTAACACGTTATGAAGAGCAACACATTCTTTAGCAAATTGATAAATCTCAAACAAAAGGGTTCAATGGCAGAGCACATTGAGGACTTTAAAAAATTGAATATAAGGTTAAATGATATTCCAGAGAAGCAAAGGATTGATGTCTTCATAGGGACTTTAAAGGATAACATTCAACATGAGGTTCGTCTTTGGGAACCCGATTCATTGGAGAAGGCATTCAGGTTGGCAAGATAAATTGAAAGTGGAATTATGGCGACAAGGAAGTCTACCACTCATAATTATAAAGATGGAAGTGTTTTTTCTCCTAGCCTTCCACAACCTACAAGATTGACACCACAACAATTGGAAAAAAAGAAGAGCAAAAGGGCTTTGTTACAATTGTGATAGCAAATACATTAGAGGTCATAAGTGCACTGAGAAGAAATCATTTTACATAGATTGTGAAGAGAAGGAAGAAAAGGATCAAGAAACATCAAAATAAGAAGATATACAATGGGAACCAACCCTAGAGAAACAAGAAATGAATCCGACCATATCTTGTACTACATTGGCAGGAATTACCACTCCTCAAACTCTCAAGATAGAAGGACATATCAAGAAGAAGAAGGTTCAAGCAGTGAAATATCAGGAAGAAAAGGATCAAGAAACATCAAAAGAAAAGGATACTCACCAGGAACCAACCCCAGAGAAAGAAGAAATGAATCTGACCATATCTTGTAATGCATTGGTAGGAATTACCACTCCTCAAACTCTCAAGATAGAAGGACATATCAAGAAGAAAAAGGTTCAAGCAATGAAAGATCACATCGAGCATCAACAACAAGTTCTCCAAATTTTAAAGGATAACCTCACTTTGGCGCAGAATCAAATGAAACAATAGGCAGATCAATATCGCAGTGAAAGAAGTTTTGATGTAGGTGACTGGGTATTTCTACGACTACAACCATACAAAAAAATGCCCCTCAAGCAAGCTAAGAAGGACAATAAATTATCACCAAAGTACTATGGTCCATACAAGGTGCTGCAAAATATTGGTACTACGGCATACAAATTGGAGCTTCCTACATCTTCCCGAGTGCCCCCGATTTTCCATGTTTCATGCTTAAAGAAGGTTATAGGTGACAAGCTCCCAGTTCAAACAATATTGTCGGAACTTGACAAGGAAGGAAAAATCATATTGGAACCTGAAGCAGTCACGGAAACAAGAACCCGACAGCTACAAAATTGATCAATTTTATAGTATCTCATCAAGTGGAATAACTTACCCGCTGAAGATTCCACATGGGAGGACGAGAATTTTATACAGAAGAATCTAGAACTACTCAAGCATTGAGGACAACACCTTTTTAAGGAGAGGGGCATGTTAGGTCCCTATACTACTAGTGTAACCCCTTATTGTTATTAGTGTAACCCCCTTATTATATTGTTGTGCCCATGTAGTCCCCGTATTGTTGTTATTGTGCCCCATAGAAGCCCACTATTGTTATTGTTGTGCCTTTGCATTATTATTTTTATGTCGGCTCTAATTATATTATGACCCCTTAGACTCCTATATATAGAAAGGAGGTCTTGTCATTTGTATCATACAAGAATTGTTCATTTATGTAATGTAAAGGAGCTTGCCCCCTCGAAGAGCCTGATTTCTAAGGCATTGATATTTCTTTTCTATCTTTTTGTGAGCTAGTTTTGTAACACAACTCCAAATAATGTAGATGAGGTCAGATCATTGATTGGACTAGCAGATTATTATAGAAGGTTCATCAAGAACTTCTCCAAGATTGGCTATCCCATCACATCTTTTCAAATGAAGGGACAGAAGTGTGAATGGACGATTGAGTGTGCAGCTAGCTTTGATCAGTTGAAGCAAATTCTTACCAATGCTAGGTTTTGAGGATTGTAGATCCTGATAAGGATTTCGTGGTTTGTACAGATGCTTGCAAGGAAAGGGCTTAGTGGAGCCTTGATGTAGGAATGGCAGGTGGTGTGCTATGAATCATAGAAGCTGAATGAGCATGAGCAAGATTATGTGACTCATGATCTTGAGTTGGCAGTTATCGTTCATACACTAAAGATGTGGAGACATTATCTCCTTGGCAGGAGGATCGTTTTGATGAGTGGTCATAGTTGATTGAGGTACTTGTTTAATGCAAGGCAATCTAGATGGTTGGCCACGCTCAGGGAATTTGATTTTGAGATCAAGTACATCAAAGGCAAGGAGAACCGGGTTTTGGATGCTCTCAGTAGGAGAGTGCAAGTGAATCATATTCCAATTGTAAGCTCTTATGGAACATAATTGCATGAGCGAAACTTGCATGTAGGGTAGTATGATGAAAGGTAACAAAAACTAAAGCAGAGATTGCGACAGCAGGGTGAGGGGTATAAGGATTAGGAGTAGCACCTCACAGCAAATGGCTTCGTTAGATTCAGAAGCAGGATCTATGTGCTTGACAATGGTGAATTAAAGAATCTCATTTTGAAGGAGTTTCATGTCAAGCCATATTCAGACCACCCATGATACCAAAAGACTTTGACAACTATTAAGATGTTATACTATTGGCCTAATTTGAAGAAAGAGGTGGTTGAGTTTGCTGCTAAGTGCTTGGACTATCAATAGGTGAAAGTTGAATGCAAACATCCAACTGGTAAATGGGAGGTCATTTCCATGGATTCATTATAGAATTGCCAAGGACATCAAGATAGAATGAGTCCATCATGGTTGCGGTTGACAGGCTAAGCAAGGTAGCCCACTTCATTGTAGTTAAGTCTATTAATTCAGCTAGTGAAGTGGCTAAAGTATTCATTAAGGCGATAGTGAGTTGCATGGGGTCCCAATAAGATTATATCAGATAGATATGCCACGTTCACTTATAGATTTTGGAAGGATTTGTTTGTAGGCTTGGGGGCAGAGCTAGCATTCAGTACAACTTATCGTTCATAGAAAAATGGACAGATAGAGAGGATTAACAAGATCCTTGAGGATATGTTGAGGATGTATGTCATGCATCAGCAAAGGAAGTGGGAGGAGTACCTTCAAATGGTGGAGTTTTCTTATAATAATGGGTATAAATAATCCTTGAAGATGAGTTCATTTTAGACTCTCAGTGAGAGGAGTTGTAATACTCCTATCATTTGGAGTGATCCAGTGAGTAGGGCATTGATTGGATTAAATATGTTGAGGGAGATGGAGCAAGAGATGTAGGTTATCAAAAAGAATTTGAAGACAACACATGACAGGCAGAATAACTATGTGAATCAACGTAGGGTATTTAAGGAGTTTCAAGTTAGGGAGAATGTGTACTTGCGTATCAAGCCCAAGAAGAGCTCCTTAAAGATTGGATCATGTGCCAAGTTGGCACCTTCATATTGTGGGCCTTTTGAGATCCTTGAGAGGATTGGACCAGTGGCCTACGCGCTTGCTTTGCCTCTATCAGTTAAATTCCATTATGTTTTCCATGTTTCATTGCTTAAAATATATGTATATGATGTTGATAATGTGATTGATTGGTCTGCATTACAGGTGGAACCAGAAGGAGAGTTCCAGCCAGAGCCATAATGCATCCTACAATGGAAGAAGCTCATGCTTCGAAACCGAGCAATATAGCAAGTTAAACTGTAGTTGAAGCACTTTGGGCCCAGTGAAGCTACATGGGAGATGGATGATCATATGCAAGCATTATATCCTTCTTTATTTGTTGGTTGAAGCAAATTTGCTTTGGTATATGTACATGTGTGTGTGTGTGTGTCAATGTAAATATTGTATCGAGTTGTGTTTATAAAGCTCCAATAATCAGTATGCCATTGTAAATATTGTATCTAGTTGTGTTTGTAAAGCTCCATAAGCAATATGTTGTCATGCTTTTCAGTAATTTTGTTTGGTTATAAGTGTCATATAAAATTGAGGATGGTGTTCCCCCAAGGGGGAGGGGTTTGTAACAGTCCCAAGTTAAGTTTCCATGTAATAAATGGGCATTCTAAAGGAAAAATAAGACCAAGGTCATGGGGCACATATTCCAAGTTGAATGAAGGGAAAAACATTATATTGGGATCCACTTGTGGTTAATTATTTATTGGCTATAGAAATTAACATTGGCATTGGAAAAAGACAAAGGGAAATAAATGGCAATTTAATACAAGAAATAAAGGAAAATAAGAGAAAAGGAAGATAAAGAGACAAGAATATGCATGTAAGGGAAAATGAAGGAAAAAGAAAAGAAAAGAAAAAGGGAGGAAACATTCTAGCATTATTCTCACTTGGACAAGGAGAGGAAAAGTAAGGGAGCGCAAGAGGAAGGTTGGACAACATTAAGCAAGGGAAAAAATCAAGCAAAGAAAGAGCAAACAGCAAGAGGATTTTGTAGGTAATAGGTTGCATGTTTGATTATCTTTTTGGGATGTGAATGAATGGTTTATGCATTGGTTTATCAGTCATGTTTGTTGTCATTAGCATGGGGTTTGCTTAGATTGACAATGATGTACAACCTTGCCTTGCCATTTCCTGGATACCCATGGTATAGTGGGTTTTCATTTTGGTTGATATTTGGATTGTCAGTGGATTTGGATTCGGTTGAGGTGGTCTCACGAAAATCCCAAGGGTTGAGAGTGGAGACAAGAAAATTATCTAGGAAGCTCTTGATAGGAAGGTGGAGATAAGAAAATCCCTCTAAGTATGGTGAAGAAATCCTGAGACATCCAAGCTTGTATTGGTTTTGGTGATTTCTGGACCGATTTAGGTGAAATCATTGTGTGATGAGGCTGGAGGTGGTTAACCTTCGAATTCCATGTTTTGGTTTATCCCATATGATCCCACATTCATGCTTGGAATACGGTATGGGGGTGATTCACTGAAAGAAATATTTGGTTCAAATCTATGGTCAAGTGATACATGGAAGTCCCTGACTTGGTTGGAATTATGCATATGCTATTATGTGTTAATCATTATTGAGATCAATGAGCACAAGTATTTGTTATTATATTGATTTTATGATTAGTTTGTCATGGCTTAATTTTGGTTAAATTTTGGTTACATGCATGGTATATCTCTTATTATATAATGTGCTCTTATTATTGATCTTGTTCATGATTTGACAATTTATTGAATAGTTATATGAATGCATGAGCTAACAAGTGTTTGTTGTAGCTAGCTTGAGAGGGCAGTAAGCCTTCTTGATGAAAATTTGGTGCAACTAAGGAAACAATGAAAAAATATGCATTCATGACCCACAGTCACTATGTTTACCAAGTGTTTGTATAAATGATTCATGTGTGTTGGTAAAGTTGGGGCGAGATGTGAACCTAAGATTAGATTATGCTAATTTATATTTATCATTGACAAGGTTCTGGAAAGTTCTGGGCAGTTGACTTGTAGAAAAGCCCTAAAATTTTGAAACAAGGTTCGTGGTCTCACTCTCAATTGAGAAAAAATTTGGCCACAACCACACAAAGGCTAAGTTATGTGTGCAGTTGGAGCCCTCTGGGTGCACTGGCAAGATTGCATGCGTGCAGTTCGGCTGTAAAGCTTGGATGAAAGTGGTTCCAGCTCAGAGAAAAGGTCACCAGTGGAATCAAGTTGCTAAGGTCATGTTCAGATGTTCCTGGGTATTGCAGTAAGTGTTGAACAAGTTTGGTAAGTTAGGTCCCATTTCCATAACTGGATCTTGGAAATGGCACCTACACAAAATGCTTGCCAATGAAAAAAAAAATTATGGAAACATAAATCATTAACACTATAGCCATGTATTTTAGCATCGTCATCCTCCAGAATGTTATTGAGATACCAATACTATGGAAAAACAATAATGTCATATATGCACTATCACTCTAGGTTGAACCAACTAGACTCTATGAATAATCGTCATAATACATAAAATCTATGACATATCATTGAAATTGGAGATCCCACGGAATATAATGAATTCCAAGTATGTGCTCTCAAGAAAGTTCATTGGCCTTAAACATCTCCAAATTAGAGTATGGAGGAGGCTTCTGACCACCAAAGGGGCCAATATCTATAAAATAATAGACAACAATTAGAGAATTTAAACAAAATTTTATAATCGATAACCTGTGCATTAAATTTGGCAGACTAGAACATGTTTCATTAGACTTGAATGTAAATCTTTAATTCAAGGAAATGGAAAAATATTACCTTTACCAAATATATATATGTGTGTGTGTGTGTGTGTGTGTGTGTGTGTGTGTGTGTGTGTGTGTGTGCATAAAACATGATAAACCATATACCACCAAAATAATCAAAACATCATGATAATATTACCTCTCTCTTTTTGTGGCTTAGCTATAGTAGATAGGAGGTTCAAACACCCTCACTAGCACATCCCTACATAAGGATATTACATAAGGTTGAGAACATGAGCATCCCCACTCTTTAACATATTGAAGACATCCTCACTTATAGCCCTACATAAGAACTTATGCTAGCCACTCTTGGAGGACTTCTAATCCTACATGTGCATACATACACTGATATCCACCTAGGAAGGTGGTTGTCAAATGATGATCAAGACATTGTAAACCTTTCAAAAATAAAATAAATAAATAAATAGCTCTAAAATAAATATGAAGAGTTGTGTGCCTTCCAACAAGCTACAATATTGATCCACAGTGATACAAATGACATAGTAGAGTAGAGTAGAAAATCACTTAATTAATTAGGGTCATTGAATAAGGTTATTTACATAACACATTATAGTGTAGCTAATGCATTTCCCATCAATGATATGATGTGCTAGTGTGGTGATAATGGGGCATAAGCACCTAACCTCCTTGGATCCAAAATGTTGTAAGCATAACTAACCCTTAGTAACTTGGAAGTCACCAGGGCTAATAATGTTTGCATTGACATATTTTTGGGCATATGTGATCCAGATTTAAACAGGAATGCAACAAATTACAGAGATGCAATAGAAATAATACTTAATTTCATTACTGTAAAATACTGAAATATGCTTACAAACAGAAATGGAAATAAACCAGCTAGGGCGATGGTAGCTTATCTCTGAGAAGAGATGTGGCGGCTACATTCCTCTGAAATGTGTTACAATGAGGCTCAAAGGCTTATTTATTGTTGAGAAATAATGGAAAACCCTAAACATCCAAAAACCTAACCCTAGAAGATGAAACGCCAAACTGTGGGCCCCGTTTGGATAAATTGGTACATTAACTTCCCAGAGTCGTAACTTTGGCATACGATCTTCATTTGACGCGCACAATATCTCGTTAGAAAGATCTATCCGAGAACTACAACTTTGGGAAGAAAAACATAGGTCCATGGGCCCATGTTGCTCCCATTTTTCCCAAAAACGTCGTTTAGGGCTTCAAAACAGCTCCGGAAGTTCAGGACCCGAAAAAACTGCTAAAAATAGTAAATTGTGCTACAATTAAGGAAATTGAAAATATGAAAGAAAAAATGGTGGGGTTCCAAGTGAACTTGGTGGGTGGCCACCAATATCCACCTGGATCATTCCTCCCCCCTTATGAAGCAATGGTCCCCATTGTGTTGAGTTCCTCCATGAGATGAGGAAACTTTTGCTAAACATGGTCCCTGGTGAGCCACTTTCCCTGGTGAAGGAGTTGGCCTACTTTAACAATTCGATACAGTTGGATATTCTGTTGGTGAGTGTGCTTGATCTGTGTGTCCATGATCTGATCAGTTGCAGGTTGTTCCATGCAATCTGGATTTAACTCTGTGGGTGTGAGTTGTTTTGTGATGTCGGATGTGTCTAGTAATGGTGGAAAGTATGGTTGAAGGTGGTCCACATTGAACACTAGGTGCAGGCCAAGGAATGGGGGAATGCTGAGCTCAAATGCATTTTCTCCCACAACCTTGGTGATGGTGTAAGGACCATATCGGAGTGGTCTGTGTTTCCAATAGGCTCCGGTAAGGTGTTCCTTTTGCAAATGTAGCCAGATTTTGTCGCCCACCTAAAACTTGTGTGGCACCCAATGTTCATCATGTTGCTACTTGTACTTGGCATTTGATTTCTCCAGAATGTTGTGGACTTGCTGGTGAATATGTTGGATGTGCTCAATGAAGTTGTTTGCCTTATCTGTTTCGAACTGGACATGAGCCAAATCTGTGTGAGTAGCTGCAAATGGCATGGCCACATCAATGGGACATAGTGGCTGGAATCCCAAGCCCACCTGAAAAGAGCTATGGTCAATCGAGCTGTGGAGAGCCCAGTTGTAACTGTGTTGAACATAGGGGAGGCTCTCATCCCATCTACGTGGATGCTTTGAGTTGTACATGTGCAGAATGTGTACGATCATCCTGTTCACAACCTTTGTCTAGCCATCAGTTTGAGGATGGAAGGCTGTGGACTTAGTGAGTTTGGTGTCCAGCATCGACCAGAGGCTAGACCAAAATGTACTGAGGGACCTACTGTCCCGATCTGAGATGATAGACTGTGGGATCCCAAAGTGTGCCCACACTCATTCAAAGAAGAGTTTAGCAGTGGCTTCTGTTGTGATATTCTTCTTGCATGCCGCCATAATGGCCATCTTCGAGAACCTGTCGACGACCATGAAAACACAGTCATTTCCATGCTTAGTCAAAGGAAGGACCGACATGTAATCCATGGAGATGGATTCCCAAGGTTAACTAGGGGTAAGCAGTGGGGTATAGATGCCTTGCTTCTTGATGGTCGGTTTGGTAATGGCGCAGGCAGTGCATGATCTGATGTACTTCCCGACATCCTATCGAAGATTCAGCCAATGGAAATACTTCTGCAGTACTGCCACCATTTTCTCGACCCCGAAATTCCCAGCAACCCGACTGTAGTGTGCTTCCCAAATTATCTTGGCACGCTCACTTGAAGGAACACAAAGGTGACCCATGTGGCATAATAGGGCATCCTGGAGGTGAAAATTTGGAACATGTTGACCCTCCAAGAGTGTCTGGTATGTGTGGCTGAATTCTGGGTCTCTTTTGTAGTGAATTGGCCAATCAGAAGTCTTGTGCCCACAAGAGTTGAGCACAATGGTTAACGCCATGATCGGTGGTTGACTGAGGCAATCTCCAACATTATTGGTGTTGCCCTTCTTACACTTGATATTTAAATGGAACTGTTGCGGGTATGTGGACCACTTCTGATGGCGATCATTCTGCAATTTCCCTTGGGTCTGTATGAATTGCAGGGGTCGGTGGTCTGTGTGGATGACCGTTTCCTTCCCCAAAATGTAATGCTTCCATTGTCTGCAGCCTACACAATGGAATACATCCCTTTGTCATAAGTGGGATACTTCGAGACTGTGTCTGAAAGTGTCTCACTGTGATATGCCACTAGATGGCCGTGTTGAGTAAGGACTGCCCCAATAGCATAGTCAGAGGCATCTGTCTTGACCTCAAATGGTTGTTGCAAGTCTGGTAATGTGAGAACTGGTGCTGAGCAGAGGTGATCTTTCAACTCTATGAATTCCTTCTCTTGTGACTCAGACCAAAAGAATTTTGATTTCGCTCCTCCCTTGGTGACTTGACTCAAGGGCCAAGTGATATGAGAAAATCCCAACATGAACCTGCGGTAGAAGTTGGCAAGACCTAGAAAGATGGGGAGCTCTGTCAAAGTGGTTGGAGATGGACAATCTTGAATGACTTGGATCTTGGCTGGATCCACATGGACCCCCCATTCATCAATAATGTATCCCAGATACTGAACCTGGGTCATGCCAAAAGTGCATTTCTCCAAATTGGCACATAACTTGTGTTGTCGTAGTGTTTGGAGAACCTGACGAATGTGGTGGAGGTGCTCTTCCCAACTCTAGCTGAAGATCAGGATGTCATCTAAGTATACCACTACAAATGAGTTGGTGAATGGCCGCAAGATGTCATCCATTAGTCTCATGAAGGTTGCAAGAGCATTCACCAATCTGAAAGGCATAACTAACCATTCGAAAAGGCCCTCCTTGGCTTTGAAGGCAGTCTTCCACACATCAGAGGGTTCGACTGGTACCTGGTGATATCCTGACTTCAAATCGATCTTGCTGAAATATTTTCCCCCTTCAGTTGGTCCAGGAGGTCATCAATCTATGGGATCGGGTACCTATTACAGACAGTGATCTTGTTCAGCACTCGATAGTCAATACAGAGTCTCCAAGTCCCATTCTTCTTTTGTACTAACACGATCGGGCTCCCATAAGGCGATGAACTCGGACAGTTGTGACCTTTCTACAACAGCTCCTGAATCTACCTCTTGATTTCATTGTTCTCCATAACGGAGCACCGATAGATTGGTCCATTGGGAAGCGGTGCACCTGGGGTCATATCGATGGAGTGCTTGACCTGACAGTGCAGAGGAACCCCTGCAGGGGGAGGTGAAGATGTCCTCGTACTCCTCCACGACCTTGTCCATCTGTAGTTGTCGTGCGGAGGGGCCCTATGTCGAGGTCTTGGCCACCATCTTCTTCTTTCGTTAAGGGCGTATCATCAGGAAAACAAATTTCCCGGTTTTGCAAATGAGCTTACTGCATTGTTTTATAGTAACCAAAGAGATGGAAATAGGTGATGCTACCTCCAGTATCCTGTACAACTTATTTCCCAAAGTAACAATAACAGCATGGGGCCTTGATTCATACATAGCATGTTGCTTCCACAAGTATGGTTGTCCTAATAATACATCACAAACATCAAGGGGAGCAACATCACACAATACCTCATCCATGAAGGGCTTGATGTTGTATGGAAGGCAGCACTACTGGCTCATGCAAAGATCTCGTCCTTGGTGAAGCCACCCGATGGTGTATGATTGTGGATGTGTTGTGGTCGGTTAGCCCAGCTGCTTCATGACCTCTGCTGAAAATGGGTTCTTTTGGCTCCTGTTATCAATAATGAACTGTAGAAGGGAGCCCTTTACCCACATCTGGGAGTGGAAGAGACGCTCCTCCTCCTCTGGGTCTTCGGGTTCCTCCTTCTGGATCTTCGTGGTGGCAATTGTGGCATTGGGCTCCTCATCGATAATCTGCTTCCCTTTGTCATTCCCCTTGTTGGGTTCTAACTCAAAGTCAAAACATGCATCTGATTTTGAAACCCTTACCTCGGCCAGCAGTGACTGCTTGGCCCAACACTCACTTGTGTTGTGAGTGGAGCTCTTATGGAACTCACACCACATTCCTATTTCCTTTTTTGGCTTCGCGACATTGTTCTTTGCTTGCAACTTTGGTGGGTTGTCTTGGGTCGCCCCGCCTTGCCTTTGTCCTTTGTTTTGTGGTTCAGGGGCACCTTTCCCTTGCTTCGGATTTGTAGATCCAAAGTCTCACTTCTTCTGTTTAAAATTTTGCTTGACCTTAACAGCATATTGGAATGTCGTACCGAGAAAGGAGATGTTCAGGAATTCTATTTCTTCCTGGATGTACTTGTGCAGGAAACCATGGTATTTGAGTACCAAATGTTGCTCTGAATCCTTGATACCCAACTTTGTGCGAAAAGTATGGAAAATATTGGTAAACTCTGGCACATCTTCGTCCCTTCCCTGCGTAGCGTGGTCCAGTTTATGTATTGATCCTCATAGCTTCCGACAGGGTAGTACTGCTCCTTGATGGCAGTCCAGAATGAATTCCAAGTGGGTGCGGCTGAAAATAGTGAGCCCGTAATTTCATCCTTCTACTCGCAGTAGGTTTCCCACCAATCCTTGACGTGGGGGGCTACTTTGAGAAGAGCGAAAATAATCTTTTCCCGACTTGAAAAATCATGAACAGAAAAATACACTTTTAACATATTTAACCATTTATCTACAGCATCTGTGTCTATTTGACCATCGAATATGGGGATTTCAAAATTAACGTGTACCTTAAAGGGTGTGGAATTTCTAGAGTAGTTGTTAGAAGCCGATGCGTCGCCTCTGGGTAGCCGCTAAAGGATCTGGGCAAATTTGTCCATCATCGAGTTCCTTTGCCACTTGAGTGCTTCTTCGAGCAAGATTTTAATAGTATCTCCTAACCCCTTGTCTTTCTTTTCATCCGCCATGGGAGGCCATCGAGATTTACGAGGCTAGTCTTGCAAAGGTTCGACCAATTCAAGCCCTAACTCCTTATATCCCGACCTCCTTGGGGACATGCAAAGAAAAACAAAGAAAAAGCAGACCACTCTAATACCACTAATCCGGATTTAAATGGGAACGCAACAAATTACAGAGATAACCATAAATACAGATATGCAACAGAAATAATACTTCATTTCATTACTGTAAAATACTGAAATATGCTTACAAACAGAAATGGAAATAAACCAGCTAGGGCGATGGTAGCTTATCTCTGAGAAGAGATGTGGCAGCTACATGCCTCTGAACTGTGTTACAATGAGGCTCAAAGGCATATTTATTGTTGAGAAACAATGAAAAACCCTAAACATCCAAAAACCTAACCCTAGAAGATGAAACGCCAACTTCAACTTCCCGGGGCGTAACTTTGGCATACGATCTTCGTTTGACATGCACAATATCTCGTTAGAAATATCTATCCGAGAACTACAACTTTGGGAAGAGAAACATTGGTCCATGGAACCATGTTGCTCCCATTTCTCCCAAAAAACATAGTTTAGGGCCTCAAAACAACTTTGAAAGTTTAGGACCTGAAAAACTACTAAAAACAGTAAATTGTGCTACAATTAAGGAAACTGAAAAGCTGAAAGAAACAATGGTGGGGGTCCAAGTGGACTTGGCGGGTGACCACCAATATCCACTTGGATCAATATGCTAGCTAACTCTCCTTTGAAACACTAGGTGAAACATTGAGAAAAGGGGAAAAAACCTCCCCCTTCCTAAATAAGTTAGTGACGAAACAAACATCCTCCTCTTTAGGTTAGTAAGAATAAGACCAAATTTGAATATATATGCCATGATCTCATAGATGGAACAACTCAGACAATAACTCAATGTTCCCTCAAGGGATTTAGCATCCTAAGAAAACTTTAGTAGGCCAACACCCCCCGAAAGGAGGTGAGTCTGAATAGTAATCAAATAATGAAATAAGTCCTTCTCCTCCCCCCTTGGCCTACCAAACATTCAATATTTATGTGGTCATCCTTGCTTTATATACAAACCTCATTAGGAAAATGTAGATATAAAATATACAATATGTACGAAATTACAATTTTTAATCTTTATTTAATATTAAATTTTAAATTTGGTGCATTAAAATTGGGTAAAACACCATGAAATGCCTCTTTGAATGAAACACATTGTCTCCAATGTGCCTATTTATTTATAACACACCATATATGTCATTTTAAGCTTCTATATTTACACTAGAGTGTTCATATTAATAAATACACTATAAAGTTGTGCTTTTTAGACCACACCAATTGTAAGACCCCACCCCACATGTACCCGCTCTTACAAGATCTCCAGGGTAAACATGAGCTAAGAGTTACTATGCATGACCCAACAACCAAGTTCCAATTATGAAAGTGGGGTCTACTATATTTAAACTTTACAACAACCTCCAAGAATACCTGATCACCTAGATGTTAGACAATATCCACTGATCAACTTTTCCTGGACCGGAACTACCCTCTTTGACTCGCTTAATAGCCCAGCTACACGCATGCAGACCTATTCATGCGGTAAAAAGGCTCCAACCACACACACAACTCACCCTCCATGCGGCTACAGTCAAAATTTCCAGGATTTGAGAGTGCGGCTAGAAGCCTAGTTTCAAATTTCAGGGCTAGCCTATAGGCCAACTACCCAGAACTACCCAGAACTTCTAGAGCTTCCTGTTGGAGTCTTCTTTCATTGTTCTTGACTCAATCCCTATTCAAACTTGCCCAATACGTATGATAATCATGTATACAAACACTTTGTAAGCATAGTACTTGTAGGCCATCAATGCATATCTATGCAATAATTCATTAAGTTCATCAAAGAATCATCAAGAAGGCTTGCTTCCCTCTTGTTGATGGTGTTGGACCCGCCAACATGTTAAGGGAAGCTCCTCGATAAGAAGTCCCAATTAGACCTCAAACTTTTTGGTGTAGGAGTCCCAACAGTGGGTCGTAAAGCAATGCCTTGACCACGATGTCGCACAAAGGCAAGTAAGATAACTCTATTGGTAACAAGGGTGTGACTACTGCAGTGAGTTAAGGAAGGTGTAAGGGAGGTTCTAAAACATGGGAGGTTGAGATGAATGCGCCCCTTGGCAACCTGTAACAGTACTCAGCTGGGAAGGGAACACGCGAGCAAAGATGCATCACAGGCTAGAAAGCAAGTCAGCCGACAATCCAAAGTGATGGTTAAACCAACAACAAATCTACAACAAGATTCATATAATTGCATACAAAGCAGTTCATACACAACTACGTAAGTTAAACAACATACATTGCTAAGCAACCAGAATAGTCCAACTACAATAACAACATATGCATGAAAATGTGTTGGCTCTTATTATATAAAGAAGTGTAAGTCCCAATCATACAATACATCCATGTAAACCTGCTAGCCCCAACAGTGGAACATTACAGCCACATCCGCCTACTCCTCCAAAGATATGAACTAGCTTCGTGCAGTGGAGAAGCCAAGGCGCATTACAATATTGTCCAAGCTTTCTCCAAGATAGTCTTATCAGAAGCTTGGTTGACCAAAAGCCCTTACAATGAGTTATAAGGGACTATTTATAGCAAAGGGTGGGGTGACCCTTGACATTCCCCTTTGTGAAATTTCATCTACCCTCATGACTCTTCATTTACTCTATGACTGTTACATCCAACTATTGACACTTGACATGACGTTACATTACAATGCACATGTACTCATGTGAGACAACATGGCTTGAGCAAACCATGCAAGACATCACTGACACTTGGTCCGTTGTGATGAAACCAACTCTTTGACATGCTTGTGATGGTGAAGGTGGTGAGCTGATGTCAAGATTGGTTGTCCATGATGGTGTGCATGCACCTCATGGTGACATCTTGCTGAAGTGAACTCTTGCCTCTGTTGCAATAGGTGCATTGGTTCGACTCCTTCATCCAACTCGTCTGCTAACATGTGCATGGTCTTCTTGGGTGCGGCTGAACCGGCAACACACTGATGCATAGTGTCCGTGTTGATCGTCAAGTGTGTGATGGTGGTCATGCGCATCAACTTGCCGAAGTACATGTTTAGCTCCAGTTGGACTTGCTTCTCGTCTTCGCCTTGGTGAGTGTGTTGAATGGGTTGGATTGCATGCGCGTGCACAATGACATGCATACTGCTGAATCCCTTGCATGCGATCAACAAAACTGCTCAACATGTCTACTCCATGGTAACTGCTGGTATGGATCTTTAAATTGTATGAGAGCAGTTTCATCCGTGAGTGCATGTTGTGCCCACTGTTGTTCCTGTTCCTACTACAACTCATTCATCTGTCTGTGCAGCTTCATTTTCTTCCTTGATTTGTTGCTTCAGCACATGAAACTCCTTTATTCCATTATCTCTCTTCGTGCGATCTCCATGTCGTGTCGTCACCTCATAGCCTAAGTCTCCACAATTTCTTTCATCATCAATGGATCTGCTTGATCTTGCAACTTTGTTTCGCCTCTGTGTTGTCGACAACATTGCTCTTACATTCGTTGTGTTAGTTGTGTTCGATGCATTTGTTGTGTTCACTGCATTCGTTGTGTTTGTTGCATTCACTACGTTCGCTGCATTCACTGTGTTCACTGCATTCATTGTGTTTAGTATGTTGCCTTCAATTGTTGTTCACGATGCTGCTCGTTGTGATATCTTGATGTTCTTGTCTACGAACAACTTGGTATCTTCATGAGTAGGCAAGCTCATAGACATTTGATCGATTGCATATCCTGGTGTTTTGGGCATGGTATCCCCCCAAGGCATTCTTAAAGTCCAAGTTTTGATCGAATATTTTTGCAAAAGCCCCATGAATTGCGGGCGTGGAGCGCGAGAGTATAATACAGTCACAGGGTTGTCCACCCTAGTTTTTGAAATGTAATTTTGGTTGGATAAACCTGCCCATGGTCAGCGGACCATGGGATTGTATAAATAAAGCGAGGCTCTAAGTGTAGAATAGAACAAGAGGAATGGAATAGAAGCATGAGAAGTCTAAGTGATTGAGTCGAAGTGTAAAGCATGTCTGTGGGTCGTAGAGTAGGAGAAGGCTCTGCAACTAAGTGCGCAAAGGAATAGTAGTCCGCAACTGAGTGCGCGGACCCCTGCAACTGAGTGCGCAAGGTAGGTCGAGTCTATAACCGTTGGAAGAATCAATAAAGAGAAGTTTTGCTATAATTATGTGTATCGTTTCCTGGTTTAATACATGATTGGATATAATTTGCAAGTATACTGTTTATTTACTGCGCGAACCTGTATGAATGTTTTGCATTATTAAGTATAACTTAAGACATTTAAGTAGGCGAAGGTGCTTAATTAATACTGGAAGATAAATAAGATCTCGGATAATAACACAGAGTACGGCATAGCCCTTAATTAGGGTTGTGCGAAGGCAGGGTATCAGGCCGCGAGGAAAGGAAGGTGGGCGAAGCCACCTACGTGCAGGAACAAACAAAGGACTAGTTGACCCTCTCAGACATCTCAAGGGTGCAGAAACCTGGTTCTAGCACCCTCCCATACTACTTCGGGTGAGACCTCAGTCCGCACTCCGTGGATTGTTGCTGAAACGACCAGTAGTACAGGGATTTGTTTGGCTACTTAACTCCGAACCTGGGTCAGGCCCCAACAAGCCAACAAATGGTTCTGTTGTCGGGACCAGGATCTGCATAGAGATTTATGATGTCGTATCACTGAAATCCGACAAAGAAAGGAATTGAAGAGAGGTTGGACAAAAAGATTCACGAGTTCGCGGCGCAGGAAAACAGGGATCCGCGACTATCAAAGGAAGAGTTGTTAGATTGCTACTTGTATACGGAGATCCACAAAATTTACTTTGCATCCTTCCCTACTGAGTTATATGAGTGGATCGCGAAGCTAACAGATATCCAAGGAAGGTGTAAACTCGACAAACCTATTGTGTGGACTCCAGAATTGGTGTGCATACTGGAAGCATCGAAAGATAAGATTGCGCATGCCATCGATCACTCACTCGATCGAATCATAGGAGGATTCACCACTGAAATTGCGGTAGATACTTCAATCAACTATAGTGAGGCAGAATGACACTTCCTCAAGGGACTGCGAGGTAAGTATGTTAAATCTTTGAACACTTGGATTAAAATGCTATTGTGTGAAAAATGGGTTATGCGAATAAATTGATGTTTGGGGCTACGCAGAGTGAGAAAATCTACAGAAATGAAGGTAGCACAGAACTAGAAACTAGCCCCTTGATTTCACCTCCGCGAGGGGGCGAGGAAGAGCTCACGAAGGTTTTTCCAAGAAGTGCGATCAATCTGATAAGGAAAAGAATTCCGCGCATACCACCCCCACCCACACCACCACCAGTTTCATCGTCTTCACCCCCGTCTTCACCCATACCACCTCCGCCACCACCGCGAAGCAGTATGGCCAGCGCAATAAAGATACCAATGTTCAAGGGAGTAGGGAATGAAGCACAGGGTGTCACGGACGACAATATAAAGAAGGCAACATTGGTCAGCGCTCTGCAGGATCGCGCGCTGACCTGGTACATTAAGCATTCCAATGAAAATCCGAATGTGAGGATAGTGGATATCCAAGTTGTGCTAAACAAATAACTTAACAGGCCAAAATCAGAGGCATAGTCAATTATTGTATTCAAGGAAATCACAATGCTACCAGGCGAAACCCCGTGGGAGTTGGATCAAAGACTGAAGTGCACAATTCGTGAAGCGAACATGACATTAACAGATGGGCAACACCGCGAATGGTTTGTAGCATCGTTAACACCACATCTATGGAACACGTTGTCGCAACAAAGGCTAACCACTCAGGCTGAGGCTTTGGAGGTCGCGATGAGATTGCACGAGACTCCGATACAAGATCCTAACCTGGGAGTTCAGCAGATTCACGTGCAGTTGAAAAACTTGTGCCTTGAGATGCAGAGTTTGAAACAAGACAGGATGGCTCACCTAGAAGTGCGCGACGAGGTATGGTGCATAAAATGCAAGGGCCAGGGGCACAACAAGGACCATTGCCCGGTGTTCATGAAATACCTTGCGGGAGGAGGGCCAATGCCACTAAGACCGGAGGCACAAGTAGGACCAAGTGCGACGCCTACGTTATGGTGCACAATTTTTCAGATAGGAGGAAAGCATGTTATAAATAACTACCATCTATTACAGAAGTATACGCAGAATTCCCAGCAGTCGTTCTGTAATTTCTGCAGGTCAGTAGGACGTGATGAGTGCACCTGTAGATGTTATGAACTGATGATGGATCGAACTCCTACCTACAGTGTTCAGGCCAAAACACGGGCCCTCGATCAAAACACAGGAATGGCACGCACCGGATTTCAGGGGCGCGGACGAGGCCGAGGTGGAGGGGGACCAGGAAGAGGTCGCAGACAGCTGATATGTTACAATTGCGGGGGGCCAAGACATTATGCTTGCGATTGTATGAATTCAACGTGGCCATCATGCTTGTATTGTACATTGTTTGATCATGAGACAGAGGATTGTTCAACGCTTATAGCGAGGTTGCGCGATAAAGGAGCACTCCAACCTCCCTCGACTCACAACCTGCAAATGATGAGGTCTGAGTTGCGCGAGGAAGACCCCAATGTAAATATCATGCTCTGGAGTGGTATTACGATAGGGGATGACAAAGGAAAGCAGCCTGAAGAAAGTACCTGGGTTCGTAAGGCCCCAACAAAGGAACCAGCATTTGATTTGGAGCATGCTAAGGAGACCTTCATGGAAGCTAAGAGGAGCTTCGCAGATGCCTCCACGTCAGAAAGTCAAGACAGACTGGAGCCGGAAATGGACCCATCGATTCTCACTACGTTCTTGGAGACATGCATGAAGCTGCTGCGTGACAACAAGGTTGTAAAGGGGTTGTAAGAACTCACAACTAGATGCATTGGGACCGTGCCAGGAGCACACGATGCGAACAGGAAGGGAGATGAGATTGACCACGCAGATCGAGGAATATGAGATGGACCAAGTGATTCTGGATCTAGGATCGGACACTAACGTCCTACCAAAGCAGACATGGGAGCACGTGGGCAGGCCTGCGCTGCAATGGTCTCCTATCCAACTACGAATGGCTAACCAACAAAAGATCATACCTATGGGGATGTTGCAGGGAATCATAGTAGACATCGAAGGAGATAGCACGCTAGCAGATTTCGAAGTAATAGAGATTGTTGATGACAGCAATCCCTACCCCGCGCTATTGGGAATAGGTTGGGCCACTAACATGAATGGAGTGATAAATATAAATAAGCACAAAATGATCTTTGAGAAAAAGTCTCTGCACGTAGTGGTACCTTTAGACCCTGCAGAAGGATTGTGCTACACAAGGCCAATGTGTGACTACGACATCAGCGATGACTTGGACTGTATTTACAAAATAAAGGTGCGAGATAAAGATTGGGTAAATCCAACCACGGATGGATGAATCTCTTGGGAGCGCAAAAGCTCTTGCACATCAGATTCTAATGAGGAGATAGAACGATGGCAAAACCAGTTACACGAGGTAACCACGCTCAACTATAACATGATGACAAGGTCGTTGCGTTGCGTGGCAACACAGGTAAGATATCTACCTACGTATGATGGGTTGAGCGAGGTGGATGACTTCTTGAACAAATTTGAAAAAGAAGTACCAGAACAGCAGCGTTTTGATGCTCTAAAATGGGTACTACGAGCTACGCTCGCAAGATGGTGGGGGACGCACCAAAGAAGTTTTGAGGACTGGCGCGAATGCAGAAGGATGATGCGCATGTGGTTTGGGAAGACTCATATGCAATTGAAAGACAATTATGACAGGGCCCGCACACCCACCTATCCAGGTAGATACAGGGATATGGCGTGAAACCTGCACGAATGCACACTGGCCTCGCGGTAGGAGACACGATCAGTAAGCAAGTGCGGGTAAGGCAATGGTGCGAACGAACTCTCCGGTTGGGACCACAAAGTATGGAAAGACCAAGTGCGCAGAAGAATATCCACGCATAAGCTTTTAACAAAGTATGCGAAGCGCTGAACAAGGTCCACAATGTGAAGCGGACAGTGTGGGACCTGTGCGTACCAGCAGTTCTCTGGGCTTATAGGACCGCGTGCAAAAACCTGATCGCGCAGGCACCGCCAAGTCTGGAGTATGAAGCAACCACAGTAAGCCCTATAGTACTTGGAGAACTTAGAATGCGCATGATAGCACCGATAGATACGACGGTTCGCGGAACCTTGGAAGCAGAAATCCAACAGGGAAATCTCAGACTCCAAGAACTTGAAGAAGAAAGGATACGCTTGAGAAAGAAAAGCGCTCTAGTGGACGTGGAAGTCAAGAAGTTGGAGGACGAGATAAAGGAATATTTTCTCGAAAAAAATACCAGGGTGATAAGGCAGGATGCGTACGATCGCGATGACAGGTTTAAGGCCTATCGCCACGAATTGATCAGTCTGATGCCTTGGCTTGGACAACACATTGCTAAGCATATTGACTAGGGTAGCGTGTTGCAAATGATAAAGTGCGCGATGCTGATCGTAACAATAAAAGGTTGGTATTCTCTGAGAAACATGATGGATGACAGGATGAAACTTTTTACTGGTGGTGCAGCCCCCTGACTAGCCGAAGGAAGAATAGTCTTAACGCTCCAAGCAGTTGAAAGGGAGCACGGGACTATAAACTATACTGCCCGGAAGCTGCGCGATGTTGAAGCTGCGCACAGAAGCAAAGAGTCACAAGGTCCACGACCTCGCACGAGGGGCTGCGCTGCCACACAGGTTGACCAAAAAGTGACCGTTGAAGTCACTATTCATGATGGGATGCTCGACTTGAGACCAAATGGAGCGAGCAGCAAGCATTTAAGACGCGATTTATGTGCAAGATTGGGGAAAATATGCTGCCAAGGGAGCATTAATGAACCGGATTTGAGGGGAACGGTCGAATTCAAATTTAAAAAGTGCTATAAATTACAAAGGGCTGCCTAGCAAACAACACTTGGTCATTTGTGAATTGAGCTATTGAGCAGAGCCCTGATTGTTGTATCCCGAGCGTTGATTGAGCCCCTGAGTTTGCGAGTGCTAGATTTCTGGATAGTTACGATGGCAACATCTAGATATGTTATGGAGATAACAGAAATGACCGCCGAAGAGGCCGCGTAGGCCCTGATTGTGGGGGAGGCTTTGGAAGATGCCGGGATTGTGGCATAAATCCCAAAATCACTATGCACACCAAGACCCAAGAAGGACAAATAAGAGATGGTTCATGTACGTGTGTCCCCGCGAAACCTGTTGTGCACCAAGATGTCAATGGAGGAGAAGGGGAAAGCCATCACCATAGAGACCGATGAAGAAGAGGAAGACCTGGAGGACCTAATCATCGCAGAAGACGAGGACGAAGGCATGGAGGAGGAAACTTAGCCTGCGCACCCCCCAACAAAGTTGCCTGCCTATGTCCCCCCGCGAAAAGGGAAGGCTAAAGTGCCCAAGGACTTGGACGAGACCAAGAGCTTGCTCCAGACCCTGCTCCTCCCAGACAACATTATGTTTGAGGGCACGCACCTGGGACAGGTGCCAAGCCTAAAATTTGAAGATTGGGACCTCACTGACCACGAGAAGTTCCCTCACCTTGAGACAAGGCACCTTATGAAGCCCAAACAGAACACCGCGGCAAGGGTTACAGAATTAGAGCCGCAAAAGTGGTTGCGCGGAGTGGAAAAGGCTGGGTTACTGAACCTGCTCTGGGTGCCGCATTTCTACCGTGCCCCAATAACCATTTTCGTCATCAGGCAACTGCTCTGCCTAGTGCATGATGGGTGTTTGTGGCTGGAGGAGCCCATCCCCATCACGACAGACTTGATTCACCGCATCTCCCGGCTTCCATGCAAAGGAGAGGACTTCGTGGACATCCTGGAGGGGAATAGAAGTGACTTGGCCATCATGGAGACCATGAAGAAAAAATACAAGCTGGCGAAGACGAAAAGGGGCTACACCATATCCAAGATTTGCGACAAAGCAGTGAAAGTGGCAACCCAAATACTAGCTGGTAAGGTTATGCGCAAGTGCAATCCAGACGAAGTACCCATGCAAGTGGTCACACTGGCTGAGCAATGCACAGAGGGGGTCCAGTTTAACTGGTCTGAGTTCCTCTGTAAGGAGTTTTTAGAGAATTGCCGCGAAGCTCAGGAACAGGGCAAAACGTTCCACTATGCATGGCTTCTACTGTCCATAGTGCTCGTGGTAGGGGAAATACCAGAGGATAGTCAATTCCCCATAATTTACAGGGACCTGACAAAGGCCGCGAAGTATGCTTCGCTTTGGGCTACATAGGATGCTAAGAGGATTCGCGACAATAAAATATTTTGCGTGTTCATGGAGATGAACCTCAGAATGGAGATCAACCACAAGTCACGGTTGTCGCCCACTATCTACAACAGCCTGCAAAGTTTTGCGGAATTCAAAGCAGACATCCACAACATTTACATCAGAGCACGCAAGGACCCGACCAAACAGTGGATAAAGCTACCCTTTGTAGCCACAGATGACGTCATTTTTAACGTACTGGAGGCATGGCCGCCAGAGTGGCGCACCCCAGACATCGCGAAGATAGAGAAGTCGACGGCACAAAGAAAGAAAGACAAGGCCAAGTTGCGCATCGCACAGTTGGCTGAAAAGAGAAGGAAGGAAGCAGCGACAGCAGAAGTGCGGGTGGCGCGGGACGCTGCACAGACAACACTTGAGCAGGAACAAGTCGCAGTAGCAGTAGCAGCAGCGCATGAGGCAGCCTCGAGGATGCGTGAGGGCCAACTGTCGCCTTCGCATGGGAAGGAAGCAGAGGAAGAAGAGGAAGGCACAGACCCACGAACCACGTCAACATAGTTAAAGCGCCAACACCCAGCTGAGTGGGCAGGGTCACGTAAAAAGGTCAAGGCATCAAAGTTATCGATTGACCTGATCACCCTAATCGAGGGTGATCTGCATGACATCAGTGAGACAGTGCGCAATGTCACCTCTAAGGCCCTCCAGAATTTCATGCAGGAGAACTACAATGTGTTGGGGGCCCTCAAAGCGTAGCTGCAGGAGTTGCAGGTTCGCCCTCCTCAAGCTAGTACCCTTTCGACCAGCCTCACAGTTGGCTCAACGGCAGTGGAACAGATGTTACGCGCGTGGATGGCGAATACCATAATGTTGCCGGAAGGGGCACTAGTGACAACGAATGAGGCTGACAGACCTACGGTTAGCGCACTAAATGGTCTCGGTATCAACATAGCTGCACTCCCACGAGAGACCTTATATGTCTTGCAGGATGGGATAACTTTAAAGTTACGAGCTAGGGAGAGTCGCGCACTGCAAGTCCTCAGCGAGCATAAAATAAATATGGAACAATTGAGCTTGCAGCACGATGAAGTGGTGTCGCAGAATCAACAATTGGTACAGGTAATAGATGACGCTTGCCAAAGCATCCCGGAGCTGGCCATCCCAGAAGACATGCCAGCAGAGGCGCAGATCCACAGGTTAGCAGCAGGGGTACATGAGGCGAGGGAAGAAATGACAAAGGTCCAACTAGAGCTGAATCTTCATATCGCCAAGCTGTAGTTAAAGGCGCAACCGTCCACCCCCATGGAAGTCAGAGAACAGTGCGCTATCACTATCACAACGGGAATAGAGGAAATTGGCATTGCAATGCAAGACTACACCAGCATGTTGGAAGAATCATTTGAGGTCCTCACAAATCTGCAGGAGGACCCCAACATCCAGCACTTAGAGATAGAGGCGGAGAACTCCAACAGCAGTATGACAGCGTCAAAGGAACTGCGCAGATGGTGGCCCTCACTCAGAGGCTCGTGCGAATGCAACAGGCTAAAGCGCTGAAAGAACAGGTGGATGTGACACGACACAAGGAAGCAGTCCTGAAGGCACGCATTCAGCCTTGGATCGACGAGGCCTTCACCATCACAACAGAAATTAAAGGCAAGCTCGCACAAATGCAGGGGATGCACACATTAATGCAGAGAAGCACTTCCAACATAGAGGTCTCGGAACAACGTATGTAGCAGATCCAGCAAGCAGCAACTTAGTGCGTTGCTGACCTTGCCGCAGTTCAAGAACAGTTGGAGGGACTCCGCGCAAAGATCTCCGCGCCAACAAAGTGACTCGAGGGCGAGTTGCGATGTTTGTGTTGGGGGCATGTTGGGCATGGAATCCCCCCAAGGCATGTTTTGGGGCTTAAAGTCCAAGTTTTGACCGAATCTTGTTGTAAAAGATCCACAAATTGTGGGCGCGGGGCGCGAAAATATAATAGAGTCACAAGGTTTTCCACCCTAGTTTTTGTAATGTAATTTCGGTTGGATAGCCTTACCCATGGTCAGCAGACCATGGGATTTTATAAATAGAGTGAGGCTCTAAGTGTAGAATAGAACAAGAGGAATGGAATAGAAGCATGAGAAGTCTAAGTGATTGAGTCGAAGTGTAAAGCGTGTCTGTGGGTCGTAGAGTAGGAGAAGGCTTTGCAGCTGAGTGCGCAGAGGCCTAGTAGTCCGCAACTGAGTGGGCGGACCCCTGCAGTTGAGTGCGTAGGGAAGGTTGAGTCTGTAACCATTGGAAGAATCAATAAAGAGAAGTTTTGCTATAATTATGTGTATCGTTTCCTGGTTTAATGCATGATTGGATCTAATTTGCAAGTATACTGTTTATTTACTGCACGAACCTGTATGAATGTTTTGCATTGTTAAGTATAACTTAAGACATTTAAGTAGGCAAAGGTGCTTAATTAATACTGGAAAATAAATAAGATCTCGGGTAATAGCACAGAGCGCTGCACAACCCCTGGTTAGGGCTACGCGAAGGCAGGTATCAGGCCGCGAGGAACGGAAGGTGTGTGAAGCCACCTGTGCACAGGAACAAACAAAGAACCAGTCGAGCCTCTCAGACATCTCAAGGGTGCGGAAACCTAGTTCTAGCACCCTCCCATACTAATTTGGGTGAGACCTCAGTCTGCACTCTGCAGACTGTTGTCGAAAGGGCCAGTAGTATAGGGATTTGTTTGGCTACTTAACTCTGAACCTGGGTTAGGCCCCAACAAGACAACATGGTGTGCTATGAATGGTGTCTTCGAATTTGCCCTCTTGGAAACCATTGTACCTGCACTGCTGAGAGGTGGATGAACACCTACAATACCTAGAGACATGGAAACACTCATGGCAAGCAATTTGTCAGTCGAAAACCAAAATGAACTTTAGAACTAACTTTCAACATACCTGTGTGACTGATCATGAAGGTTGCACAATTTCGACCAGGAGGTCGGAAGACTGATTGCCAAGACTGTGAAAGGCACAGTCTGGGCTACTGGGAGACTCGCTGACTGCTAGAACTGAGCAACGCATAGTCCAGTCTAGCTACTGACTACTAGAATTGTGCAATGCGCAATCTCAGCTAGCAATGGTTGCAGGCTCAGTGACTGCATTGCACAATTTTCTGGGCCAGCAGTCACTATCCCTCAGAAATGCGCAAAATAGTCCTGGAGGACAGTGCCTAGGTAGAAATGCACATTTATGGAGAGGAAGACAAAGCCTTCCTTCCCCAGATTGCGCAATGTTGTCTCAGTGAAGGCAGAGTCCAGACCAAGGTTGGTCTGACTCACTGACAGGAAACTGAAAGAAAATATTACAATGGATGCATGGTGACACTTAGTGAAAGTAAAAGTGATTGATAGTGCATGCAAACATGAATGAAAGATTCAGTAAACAGATCAACATGCATGTGGGTGAGGCGAGTCGTCGAATCGGTGACCGTTCATGAAAAACAGTTTCATGCATGCGACAACAGTGAGATGTCAATGAAAACTGAAACAGTGCTAGAACAAGCTAGTATACATGTAAATGACAGAACACATTCAAATAAAGCAAGCAAACAGAACTCGTACAAGCGAAAACACAAAAAGCGATATAAATGCAACACAAGGCATGGAAAGCGGGCTTACCCCAAAACAACTGAGCTAAATGTGCCGACTGCGCCTAGATGTGATGTGCGATTTCAGAGCTGTAAGGTTGATGTGAGAAAATAGATCTACGGCATCCAATTGATGAGTCTTAATAACATCGATGGAAAGCGACACTTGGTGGGAGATTTCTGAAACGAATCTTGCATGTAACCTCCAACTGCTAAAAATAGATCCCTGAAACAAGGCATGCCTTTTCATGCTGCTTTGGGATAAATAGCCCATGCATGCAAGTCAATTTTTCTCGGTTCCAGAGGGAACCGGTCAACTCAATTGCACATGCAAGAGACTGCTTGACTGCTGGGAGAAAATGCACATTTCTAGCTAGGCGTTGGGCAAGTTTCCCATGATATTTGTGCAATTTTTGGGCATAGCAGCTGACTGCTACCCATATTTGCGCAAATTCTAGGTTGATAAGCATTGCTGGGGAAAATTGCGCAATTTTCACTATGAGTGTTGACTGGCAGAATTGCGCAATTCTAAAGCCCAGCAGGCTGCCAGAGATTATTGCGCAATTTCTGGAGGGAAGGTTGGTTGCCCTCCAAAATTGCACAATTTCTTGGGCGAGCTGCTCAGCTTGCAGCTGGATCGAGTCCGGATGATCAGCTTGTGAGGGGAATGCATCGAGCTGTGATCGACAAGCTGCCTTTGTGCAAGAAAAACACTGAAGCTTGTGAACTTGATGAAGCAAGACAACTTGTTGTGAAAGGTTGGTAGGGAGGCTCCAAATTGAGGCAAAGGCAAAATTTTGGAGGGTGGTTGTAGCCGCTACAACACCTCCCTTACTAGTTGTAACAACACACATTAGCTCATGCATTCATATAAAGTAATCAAGAGCCCATCAAACCATGGAATGGATGCATAAAAAGAGCACATCATATGATGAGAAATATACCATGCATGTGTCCAACATTTAACTAGAATGGAACCATGACAAACCAGTCGTAAAATCATACATTAGACCAATACTTGTGCTCATTAACCTCAATAAGGAATAACACATGATAACATATGCAAAATGCCAACCAAGTCAAGGACTTCCATGTACCACCCAACCATAGATTAGGCTAAACCAAATCTTTCTTTCAACCAATCACCCTCATGCCATATTCCAAGCATAAATGTGGGATCTCATGGGATAAACCAAATATAACCAAACAAGGAATCTAGAGGTTAAACCACCTCCACCCTCAAGCCACAGTGATCTCACCTAAACCGGTACAAATATCACCAAACTAACACAATATTGGATGCCTCATAATTTCTTCACCATACCCCAAGGAATTTTCCTTTCTCCACCCACTTGTCAAGGGCTTCTCGGAGAAAACCATCTCCACCCCCAACCCTTGGGATTTTCATGAGACCACCTCACCCAGATCCAAAATCTTCCAGTAATCCAAACATCAACCAAAATGGGACCCACTACATCATGACTATCTAGAAATGACAAAGGAAAGGTTATGCTTCACAGTAAATCTGGGCAAAACCCATGCCAATGACAACAAAATAACTAGTGACCAAATACATGAACCATGCATTCAAATCCCAGCAAGGAAATCACACATGCAACTTGTTTCCTGCAATATCCTCGTATTGTAGCTACATTTCCAATCTTCTTCTTGCGCTCCTTGCTTTTATTTTCTTGCTTACTTGTGTCTTCCTTGTACTTTTTCCTCTTGATGTAGTTGTTTTCCTCTTCTCTCCTCCAAGTGAATGGTAGAATTTCCAAGTCTGTCCAAGAGTGTGATCCAAGCATAACCAAGGGTGTATGATCCAAAAGAGTGATCAAGTGAGTCATAAAATGTTCTATCTCTCCTTTTATTTTCTTTTCCTTCAATTTCCTTCATTTTACCTTGCATGCATATTCTTGTCTCTTCATCTTACTTTTCTCCTATTTTCCTTTATTTCTTGAATTAATTTCCATTTATTTCCTTTTGCCTTTTTCCAATGCCAATGCTAATTTCCATAGCCAATAATTAACCACAAGTGATGCCCACTTTAATGTTTTTCCCCTTCATTCAACTTGGAATACATGTCCCATGACCTTGGTCTTATTTTGCCTACATAATGTCCTTCCATTTACATGGAAAATCAACTTGGGGTTGTTACACCAATGTACCATGAGAGCAAGGTATGTGTCACCTATGTAGTGTGTTGAGTATGTTTGATTATAATACATGGTGTGTTAAGTCATCCCTAAAAGCACTATTGTACACAATATATTGAAAAAATTTAATAAACACGCCAAATTATGTGTGTAGTCACTAATTCCAATGTGCATGGAATGTGTAACACAACCACATGGTGCTATTGGTCCTCTTCTATGCATCACATATGGTAGGCAAGTACACAATGCCAAGCAGTATGCTAAAGTGAAATAGTAACATCGACTACAATACACTAAATCATCCACACACAAATTATCATTGCAAGGTATAATTGTCATCATCTACCAATGCACATCAAATAATTTGTAGCATTAAATAAGGACATTACTATTTCATGTCAATGCACTAGTTAACACAAGAACATACAAATTGATAAGCCAATGCACCAACATGATAGTGTAGCACCGACAATAGTGCGCTACATCATCCACCGCCATTTCGTGGTGAGCATGCATGGATATTTTTCCATGTTAGTGGTGCTCAATGACATCCCTTATTGTATTGAATAGCATAATAACTGTGTAAGCCAATTTTTTTTCAAAACATTGATGCACTTGATGTTGAAGAATCTAGGGCAAAGTAGTGTAGTGTGATTCTTCGTTACTTGATAACAATTTGTGGGGTCTTTTTATTTTTCTTGTTAGCTTATTCTTATTCTTATTATTATTAGTTCATATGTGTGTACTTCATCAAACTACTACCAAAACATAAAGCAAGAACACAAGATGTTGGCTCTCTGCCAGGGCCAAAACCTCTCTTCTCTTGAGAGGAAAACCCTTTAGTGAATTTCTCTTTTTGAAGCTTGTATTGATCAATGCCAAACCATACACCCATGACTAAGAGATCCTCCAAGCACAAGTCAAGTCTCCACTCCTTTCTGCACCATATACCCTAGCACTTCGTCCTCCTTCCTCCAACACTTCATTCTTCTTTCAACTTGTTAGTAACCTTGTTGTACTTGCTCTAGAGAATATGTCTTTCCCTTATGATGATCCCTTCACTCTCTGACCAAAGAACCTATTCATGACTGTCAAGGGAGGGTTGTTATGAGGACAAAGGCATCCTCCTATTTCCTCTCATGTGTGACTGTAATGGGCTTTAGGACAACCCTATTATCTTCGTTCTTATTCCTTACTTCTTCACTTGAGTGAGAGGCGCTCTAATTGTATGCACTTGGCCCAAATGATGAAGTTTATAGGACTGTGGTAGAGGGTTGCTATAATAGCAGAAAGACCCTCTCCTCCTTTGCACGCGTGACTGTTTTCTGCCCTATAAAACATTGTTCTACCTTCGTTGTCCCTCCCCCTTTCTTCGCTGCATCCTTTAGACCCTTTTCCTTGACTTCCTTCATTCCTCCTTCACTTATTTCTCTTGTGGATTTTAGAGACCAAGTTTTGTGTTGTATTTGGAGTGGACAACCTCTACAAATAGAGGACTGTCCCTCCATTTAGGCCGACTAGTAGGCCGACTTGATTGCTTGCTTGTAGGCCGACTTTGAGGGTGGTTTGTAGGCCTACTTGGAGGGAAGTTTGGTGGTTGATTTGTTGAGCAGACTTCACATATTTTCCATGGTGGTGTAGCATGCTTGAAGGAGCTTCTTGAAGGTGTCATAGGAGTAGACTTGACTTTTCTTGGAGGTTTCCCTTTTACTCTACTATAAATTTATACATAGTGTAACATGCCCTTAAAGCCTTCAATATTTTATCTTGACTATTTGACTCACCTATAGCACTTTGACATGTGCTAGACCTACTTCAATGAGTAAGACTCATTGTCATATATTATAAAAGTAATATTTCTTTTCTTGAATAAGTACAAATATCAAAAGTACATTTATGAAGACCGAACCTAGTTACACTTACTTGAACACTTGAAATGGTAAGGAGTATTGCACATAGTGTAACCTATAATGCATTTTCATGTAGTGCATGAATACAAATAGAAGGTCACATTAGTATCATATAATATAAAAAATAACAAAAGAACGAAATTGGAAAACTAACATTGTGAAGAAATTATCAAGTCTCGTCTCCCCCGCAAAGGCATGGTTGTTGTAATCACAAATTAAATTTAGCTCAATGTTGAAAAATTCAAAAATAAAATGGAATCCACTGTGAATGAAAACTATCAGTAAAATCCAATAATTTGGAAGCATGTAATGACAAGGCACTTATAAAGGGACAAGAAACATTGGTGCATGAAGTTGTTGGAAGTATTGTTGAATATTAAAAATGAGAAATTGATTTTCCAATTGTGTTTAATGCTAATGTTTTGTGCCCAATATTCCAACGCACATGTGCAATTATAGGTTTGGGATGCAAATCTAAGCAATCATTTAAAAATATTTAACCTTATCATGGTGTGTTGTGTAGATTTATGCACCAATATGTGTAGATTTTTTTGTAAGCATTGCGAAGTTTTTTTAAAAATATTATTTTTACAAAAGTTAGTTTTTTTTTATTAAACCCTAAAATGATGTGATTTGTACCAAGATGCACCAATGTAGTTGTATGTTTAATGCACACCACATAACAAAATTTTAAGATTGTTTGTTTTACATTTGAGCACTTAAAAAAACATCTACCGTGGTGTGATTTGTATTGTGATGCACCATTGTATTTGTAGCTTTAGTAAGCATTGCAAACTTTTCTAAAATGTGCTTGTTTTAAAAAACAACTTTTATATATTTACCCTGAAAGTGATGTACATTCTACCAAAATACATCAATGTGATTCTATGCTTAATGCGCACTGATGCATTTATATGTTTAGTAAAAACTATATGACAATTTTTTATTTTTTTAAATATAATGTGTTCAAATATTTAAGTGTAGGAGCTTACCTTCTGAAATATTATATGCAATGTATTTAGATATATAAGTGCACTAGTCTGGTTCTTACCATAGAGAAATGATGCATTTACTTGTATTTAGATGCACTAAATAAGAAACCTCCACTACAACCTCTATCCACCCACTTCATTACAAACCTTTGCTAAAAGTAGATCAAGGAGAATTGCTTTTGAGAGATCCATTATAACATATGCAACGATGTCAAAATCTTCATCACCATGCTTGATAAATTGAATTTGACTATCTAGAATACAAATCTTTTTTGGTGATAATCCTAGCCAAGAGTGTTTTTAGCAGTTTGTGAGGAAGAATATAACCTTTTTATAATCCCACCCAGGGTAACAAGTGTTTATTGCACAATGGGATAACACCTTTGTTAGCGTAAGTAGATTTGGATACATATGATTGGACATAAAACAAATCAAACAAAGGTCTATAATACTAATGCAAATGGGCTATTCACGATTTTTGTCAAACAATGGCACAACACTTTCTTCATATTTGTGTCTCAATGACAACATCAATAGAATTGTACTTAGTGATTTAAGAAAAAATTATGTCATGGGTTGAGACTTGGAAATAAATTTTCATAATGTTAACTTAAAAGGTGATAGTATAATGTTGAGTGCATAGTAGATACAACTCTAATGTATTACTACTATAAAAACATTAAACTAAAAATCTAAAGGACTTTCAACAACTTGGAGAATTTCCTCTAGGTCCATAGGAGCATGCCTTTTATTTAAATTTTTTAAAACCTTTAAGACGACATAATGCCAAAGTTCCATCGAAAAAATAACTAGCAATTGCACCAAGAGGTGCAAAGGAATGCTGAAAGAAGAAGTGAGGAATGTGAAAGGTAATAATAAAGTAAAAGAGGCCTACATGCTTATGCAATTTTTAGTAAGGCTCGTGCACTAGGCATGAATGCGAGGAAACATGAAAACAAGTCTGCTACTATTAATTCACAGACAAATATGAGAATAATGAGAACATAAACGAAATCAATGAATATAAGCCCCTTCAAAAGCCGAAAAGTGAGTTGAGAGTAATATTAGCCTGTGTGCAGCCATTACCACATATTAAATTCAATGTAAACTTAAGTACCAAACCCTAAACACCCCAAATTATTTTGTTTATTAAGATGTCTAAATTCTTGAGAAGCTAGAAATATCCAGATAAATAAGCCTCGAATATATAAATTTTGGCATGATGCACAAGCAATTAAATTATACTGGTTCACATTCAAAACCATGTGCGACCACCAAATCATATTCATTGATAAATCTTATTGAGTTCCAATTTTAATTTTAATATTCAACCACACAAGGTCACATGTACTGTTAAATATTATTCAACCCTAATCTAATTTTAATGTTAAATTACTAATTAAGTGGTTTCACAATTATTCTTCCTTAGCAAGCACTATAGGGGTCTATAGTTATTACATAGATGGTTCTACAACTCTCTCAGCAAGCACCACAATGATGAGATTTCCTTGTCAATTGTTTCATTAGACAATGACAAGCACCGTGTAGTTCAAGCATCCTGAGCTTCCCTATGACCATTTAGGTTGAGACTCACTGTCTAGTGGGCTTAATAATAATAATAATGTCCATTTTTAAGGTCACAACCAAGCCAGACACCAAATTGGTGTATGAGACCCCCTTGTTTGTGGGACAAGGGACCCACCTCCGCGCAATGATTTGACTGCTAAGTCTACGAAGGCATACATACTCTACCCCCCTCTGGTTTTGAACCTGAGACCTCTTAGGAGGAAACACATGCTCTTAACCATTAGGAAATACACAAGATGAGAGGAATAACCCCTAGGCTTCTAAACATTGGCTTTTAGACATTCCAATCCAACTCAATTCTTCAACTTAGCTTTGGAAACACCTTGCTCTCTCTCAAATTTTAAACTTAGCTATGACAACACCTTGCTCTCTCTCTCCAAGGCTTCTCTCACACATGCCCTGTTATGTGAATACTCTCCTTCTATAAAGGTTGTGCCTCCTCGCTACACTTCTCTTATCTTTTGTTTTCTTCCCAAGGAAGTCGTTCCACTGTCTCAATCCCTGAGGAGGCGACATGGATGGGTGTCTCCCCCCTCCCATGCAGCCCCATTCAATCTTCTTCAATGCTTGACAACGCTAATTGGTCACAGGGTAGTTGGAATTAAGGAAATTCAATGTGGTTGTATGGCCTTGTTCTCGACATGCCACAAGAAATCGACACACATACCATAGGCACCACAACAGGCACACTACAACCCTCCCCTCAAAGATTTGGATCTGTGTGTCCCTCCCTTCATCCAACCATCAATTTATTTTCCACATAAATTTATATACATCTATAATTTACACAGTTGGGTTACATACATGGGGTGTTATAGAAAAACAATTGTTACAAACTTATCAATGTGTATGCCAAAAAGGGTAAGAGATAAGGGGAATCCTTTCTTGACTCTTATATCGCAATTAATTTCTTCTTACTAACCCTTAGTGGTCCTAAACTTGGCAATAACATTCTCATACAACCTTGTTGCAACACCCCCAACTCCAAACAAACCTTTCCTCTTATTATAAATATGTTAAATATATCTAAATTGTAAATATATTAAACAACTTAAATTTAATTTAAAGACAATTGAGATTAAGTTGTTTGTGTGTGTGCATGCGTGAGTTTGTTAAAGTTGTATATATATATATATATTAGTGGGATTGGAGGATTATTCTTTATCTCAAGAGATATCTAAAAACTTCACTTGAGTTTTAAGGAATTTCACAAATTATCAAGTTGAGACATATACCCTTTTGGAAGGTCTTCTTTTAGTAAATGAAGATAGAATAAATAAATTACTTTTTTTATCAACTATTATAGTATAACTATCAAGTTGATGATCTCAAAAGCGCTTAATAGCATGAATCTAGAAGGAGGTAGTTTATAGATTTCAAAGGGTCTCTTTCTTCCAAGCTCTAAGAGAATACAATTATTAGGCCAACTCTCTAACTAACAAAGCAATAAGCTCAACATTAAGGTTCTTTAGAAAAATGACATCATGCTTTAGCCATACCTTAATCTTTGTATGCAAGGAAAAATGAGGCATGCTTCTATAGCCTAATGTTGTTATGGAACACATTACATCAATATCAAACAATATATGGCATGACACCATTTTCATTGGATTTTAAACAAGAGATCGAAATCTGAAAAGATATGCATCTTTACTTAATACATGCATAAATTAACTCCTAACCACCATTTTGAAGCATAATATGTATTTTTAACTCGTTACCAACATTATGAATCATAATACGTATTTTATCAGAGCAAATAATGGGATATAATGTCTTGTATGGATTGCTAGAGCTAAATTGCATGGTGGAGGAGTATTGAGGTTGAAATTCTTTTTGGAAAGGGCTTCCCTTTTCTTGGTGGTTCCGTATTCGAGCTTATGTTTGGTGAATAAAAGCTCAATAGACATTTGGTGCATTGTCATCTTTTTGTGGTGACAATTCAAAATTTGTTGGGTGTTTGGTTTTGATCGACACTTCAAAATTGGTTGAATGTTTGGTTTCTAAGATATTATGAAATTATGGTTATCTCTTGGTGATTTCCATTAGTTGTTGGTTATGGTGTCCTAGAATTGTGAATAATTGGAGGTTTTGTCCCCTTTGTGGGCTTAGTGGTTTCTCACGCATTTAGATGGACATATCAATGCTCTGTAAATTTCGCCTCGGTAAATGAAGACCATGCCTTTTCGCTTTGAATGAATTGCGCACAAGAAATATTTTGGAAAACATTATATTAATGGAAATATTTAATTTATTCATCGACTTTTGTAGTCACCAATGATGGGATGTTGCAATGCCAAGTGTCGATGATCATAGATAACATTAAAAGGCTATAAGTGCCTTCCCACTTAAAAATATATTTAAAACATTAATATAAATGAAAAATGATATATATAATATATACTTTAGAATTATTTACATTACATGTTTTATTGAATACAAGTGACTTTATAATAAATAAGCAATTTAATTAATTTTTAAATTGACTTTAAGGTGTTGGGTTTCTTAATTTATTTGAAATGGGCCTCCTTCAAATCCTCTCACTTTTCAAGGCGAATATCATGTTTTCATCTCATCTCTTAAAGTATATCTCACTCGTAACTCTAGGTTCCACCTTCTCAACTTTATAGCAATGTCGTTTACTTTTCAAAAGTGGGAGAAATTACCGTTAAATTTATGCAGTCCACCATGGTTCGAAATGCATAGAGTCTTACATGCAAAGGCAGTTAACAGGGGCCCTAGTAACCTTCTCCCTTACATATAAAACCTCTCTAATTGCTAAACCCTTTTGATACGCAGTCATGCCACGAAAATGAGCAGTGCCCATAGGATCACGTTCACCCCATGGGCTACCTACTGTCGTACCACCATACAAGGTTGAGCTCTGCAAGCCATCAGTAACAAATGCTTATGCGAAGAAAACCAAACTCCCGTGGTTCGATCCCATCACCAAAGCTAAACCATCTGCCAAGGACGTGATCATAACCTCAGGGACCATTTGCTATGTACTCCCAGAATATATTTACTAGCCCATCCCAACACACTTAAATCGTAGATGAGAATTATGCTACATAGTGATTAGTGAGTAAACTCATAGCTAAACCAACAGCTAGAATGTGCGGTGATATTACAACTATACAATGAAATTGATTTTGACATAAATTTATTTAAAACAATATACACAATTATCTATAACTATAAAAATAATTACCATATTTATGTTGAAAATAGCAACAAGAAATGATAAAAATAGAATCCAAAATATTCCAATTTTAATTTGTCCTTGAATTAAAATTCGAATTTAGTCTCACTAGTTGCTTGAAAATAATTAATTAATTCATTATGGATTAATTAGTTGGAGAAATTCAAGTTAGAAGTCTTTCTGAAGTCATGCAACAGTTATCCCTTAAATTAAGGAGATTATCCCTTAATTAAGGACATAAGATTAAGTTATATTTGGGTTCTAATTAGTTAGCTCAGTTTACTAAGTTAAGTCCAATTACATTAGTTCCAAACTGTTTGAGGAACTAATTGTTAGGATATTCCGACACATAGGATATAGTTAAGTTCAACTTGGTCTAGTATAGAGTTAGGTTAGAGTTAGGTAAAGTGTGTTTCTTTACCGTTGTACATTTTGTAACTTACAATCTGACGGTCACGATATGTAGTTATCCGACGGTTCACTCTCACCTCGATATTACCGACACTTGATCTGTGGCTTGACACCCGATTGGTCCATGAGTTCTATTTAAAGCGCATGGAAGGTCATTGTTCGGGTAATCTGTGCATGAGAGAAGCTTATGTAAATTTTCATTCTTTGATTAATAAATTTCCTGTAGTACCCACGTTGGGACAGGCCGTGGACTGTTTCCCTCCTTGCACTTTGAGGGTTTTAACCACGTCAAAAATACTAGTGTATTGATCTGCGATCTGGTTGTGAGCGGTGTCCTTTTGGTATTCTTTCTGAGGAACTTACCCTGTAAATTCCTACATGGTATCAGAGCTATTTGAGGGCCGCGTCCGTTGGTGATCCAAATCTGAAGCCGGTAGAACTGCATGCGGCTGTCGTTTCCTAGATCTGTTGTTTCTGACTGCTTTCGGGCCGAGAGGACTGCTCTGTTGCGTTCGGAGCATCTGTTCCAGTGAGGAACCCCTTTCGTTTCATGCGAAAAGGTTTCCGGTAGCCCTAGCTGCGTCATTTTTCAGATCGGGAGGTATACAGTGTTTTTTTTTGCAGTTTACTGTTATTTTCTCTCTGCTTATTTCGGTCTCAGTTTATTTAGCCTTTTTTTTAACCGGATCTATACCTTTCATTTCTGCGTATGCTCTTTGCCCTGCGACTCTGTGCGATTTGGGCAAATCAGAAACAGAAAGGAAGGATTTTTCTCATGCGTATGCTCTTTTCCCTGCACCTTAGTGTGATCTCGAAAAATCAGAAACATTGAGAAAAATATTTAGTTTTTCGGCTAAAGCTAACTTTGAGATTTTTTTTTTTTTTTTAATTTCTAGTTTTTGGCTAAAGCTAACTTCGAGCCGCAAGGTTCGTTTTTCTTTGCATATTCGTGTTGGGTTTTGTGTTTTGTGTTTTGTAGGGAAAAAGAGCTTTCTCAAGGCAAGCACGCAAACCAAGGCCCCCCCCCCCTCTCTCTCTCAAATTTTTTGTATAGATCAATTGGTTCAAAGCTATTTTAAGAGAGTAGAGGTCTTGGGTTCAAGTCTCCATTTTGTGGGGGCGGATTTTTTTCATTCTCGCACATTCGCGCACTTTGCCGGCAACGTCAACAATTTTTTTTTCAAAAAGCCATAACTTCTTCATCCGGAAGCCTTTTTCAGAGCCGTTTTTTTTAAAACCGCCTATTTTTTCGAGATCTATCCCTTGGAACACTTACTTTCAGCATCTTCAACTTCAATTTAAAAAAAAAAAAAAAAAATGGAAAGTCCATGCCAAGTCATTCTTGACAGCACTAACTACTTCCAATGGGTAGCCTACATGGAAGATTTACTTAGAAGTAAAGGTCTCTTCAGAATAGCCACAGACCAAGAGAAGAAACCAAAAGATGAAGACAAGGTTGCAAAATGGGAAAATAGACAAGATCAAGCACGTGGTTTGATAGGGATGTCTATTTCTCCTGATCTTAGATTCCACATTGCAGATCTTGAGACTCCTCATGAAGCATTACAAAAACTCGCTAAAGTTTTTGGGATTAAAAATGAAATTAGAGCCCATCAACTTGAAAATGAGCTGCTTACTTTGGATCCTAATAATTTTTCTTGCATTGAAGATTTCTTGTCCAAATTCAAGACCCTTAGATATCTCTTGGAAGGTGTTAAAGTTAAGAAAGAAGATGGTAACCTTATTTATTCCATCCTTACTAAGTTGGGACCAACCTACTCTGTATTTGTTTCCACTTTCCATTCTACAAGGGAAGCTTTCATTTGTCAAGGAAAAGACTACAAGGCCCCTTCCTTTGACTCCTTTTGTGATTCCTTAATAAGAGAACAAGAAAAACTCTTACACCTTGGTCTTCTTAATCTTGGAAACTCTTCCACGAAAGCGTTAGCCGCCCAGCAGCAACCAAATTCAAAGAATCCTAAGAAGTCATATCCTCAAAAGAATGGTCCTAAACCATCTCAGCCTCAAAATGAAAGATCATTTCAGCAAAATGATAAGACCAATAAAAACAAATGGAAGAAGACTGATAGACATTGTAACTTTTGTAATCGAGATGGCCACTTAGAATCTAAATGCTTTAAGAAGATGGAAGCCTTGGAAGCCGCAATGAAGAAACATAACATCCATGTGGAGCCTACTTCAACTTCAACTTCCGGAATGGCACTTTCTGCATGTCATTGTCAATCATCTCAGTCTGGTTATGCATTAAATGTATCTTCTTCTTCTTCTCATTCTCATGAGTGGCTCATTGATTCTGGAGCCTCTTGTCACATGGCCAAAAACCAAGCCATGTTTTCTTCTTTAAATGATTGTAACACCAAAAATATATATGTTGGTGATGATAGATCTCTTAATGTTGTAGGGACTGGAACTGTTCATCTAGACAATGGTCAGTTTAATGATGTATTATGTGTTCCAACCTTATCCTGCAACCTTCTATCTGTCTATCAGATAACTCATTCAGGTGAAGGTAAAATTGTTGAATTTTCACCTCATGATGTTGTAATCAAGGATCTAAAAGATCCTAAACAGATTCTAGCTACTGGTCTTGCTGATGATTCCAAAAGGTTGTATAAGTTTCACAACTTTGGGTCATCAAATCTTCCCTCAGTATTTGTTGCTCATAATGATGAAGTGAGCAAACTTTGGCATGAGCGATTTGGTCACTTAAACTATCGCTCCCTTCAGCATCTATGTAAAGAAAATATGGTGACAGGTCTTCCTATGGTATCTTGCAGAGATGGTGTTTGTTCCGGATGTGTACTCGGAAAACATCATCGGGACAGTTTTGACAAACGTGCCTCTTGGCACGCCTCAGCCCCTTTACAGCTTGTGCACAGTGATTTATGTGGTCCTCTTCCTGTTGCTTCATTCTCTGGCTGCAAGTACTTCTTAACTTTCATTGATGATTTCTCCAGACGCACTTGGGTATACTTCTTAAAACTCAAGAGCGAAGTATTTAACACCTTTTTGGCCTTCAAAGCCTTTGTTGAAAAACAATCTGGACATCAAATTCTTAAGCTAAGAACTGATAATGGTGGAGAATATGTTAAAAACACATTCATCAACTTTTGCACCGAAAATGGAATTCAAATGCAACATACTGTTCCATACACTCCACAACAAAATGGTGTAGCTGAAAGGAAAAATCGCACCTTAAAGGAAATGGCTAATTGTATGCTGCAATCTAAAGGACTCAGTCTTAGTTTTTGGGCCGAAGCAATTAATTGTGCAAATTATATAATAAATCGCACTCCTACTAAGGTTCTAGAGAATATCACTCCAGAAGAAGCTTGGAGTTCCATTAAACCAGATGTAAGTCACTTTCGTGTGTTTGGAAGTGAAGCATGGGCCCATATTCCAGATGAAAAGCATAAAGCTTTAGAACCTAAGAGTGAGAAATGTACTTTTGTTGGATATTCTGAAGATGTAAAAGGTTATAGACTTATTCCATTTAAGTCCAAAAATGTTATCATTAGAAGAGATGTAAAATTTGATGAAAATAAATCGGCCTGCGAGCCTAGTCCGGCGGATGTGCCACCTCTTCCTATCTCTTCTACTTTTGAAAACATTTCTTCTTCAGATGATGAAAGCGAGGATGATAATCCTCCCCCACCTTCTCAGGATCCTCAACTTCCACAATGGGTCCGTGCTACTCGGGATGCAGCAGGTGATCTTGCCGGTGATCCTACAGATCAGCGACGTACACGTTCTCAGTTTGAAAGAGCCTCTTCTTTACTGGCTCAAGCTCCAGTAAATCATGATCCTGACACTTTTGCAGAAGCTTCAGGCCATCCACATTGGGAAGCAGCTATGAATGAAGAATATCATTCATTGATGACAAATGATACATGGGATCTTGTTCCTCTACCAAAGGGACGCAAACTTGTTAGATGTAAATGGGTTTACAGAACCAAGTATGGACCAGATGGGAAAGTTGATAAACATAAAGCTCATCTCGTTGCTAAGGGCTTTTCACAGGTTGAAGGCATTGACTACACTGAAACCTTCTCCCCTGTTGCCAAAATGAACTCTATCCGCCTTGTTCTTTCCCTTGCTGCCTCTTTAAAATGGGAAGTCCATCAGATGGATGTTAAATCTGCCTTCTTGCATGGGGACTTGCAGGAAGAAATCTATATGGAACAACCCATTGGCTTCATACAAACAGACTCTAGCCTTGTTTGTCGACTTAAGAAATCCCTTTATGGCCTCAAGCAAGCTCCTCGGGCTTGGTATGCCAAAATGGATAGCTTTCTTTTAGAATCTGGCTTTTCTAGGTGTCATTCTGACAATACTGTCTACACCAAGAAAGTGGGCAACTCTCTTATCATCCTTGTTCTTTATGTTGATGATCTTATTCTTACTGGTAGTGATCCCAACCTTATAAACCATGTGAAGTCCAGCCTTAAAAAGAAATTTGAAATGACAGACTTAGGACACTTACACTATTTTCTCGGTCTTCAAGTCTTGCAATCCCAGGAGGGTATTTTCCTTTCCCAGTCCAAGTATGCTTGTGATATTCTTCGTCATTTTCACATGGAAGACTGTAAGCCAGCCCCTTCTCCCTTTCAGTCTGGAGTCAAACTTTCAGTCTCTTGTACTTCTCCTGAAGTTGATGCTACCTTATACCGTCAACTTGTCGGAAAACTCTTGTATTTAACCCATACTCGTCCTGATCTTTCCTTTGCTGTTGGCCTTGTTGCTCGTTTTATGCAAAACCCCCGTGAAAGTCATTGGAAAGCAGCTAAAAGAATACTTCGTTATGTTCGAGGTACAGTACAGTTTGGGATTCATTACAGTGCCAAAGCAGCTCCTCTGTTAGTTGGTTTCACTGATTCTGATTGGGCTGGTGACCCTGATGATCGGAAGTCTACTGCCGGTTATGTCTTCACTCTTGGTTCAGGACCTATTACATGGGCTTGTAAGAAACAGGCTGCCATTTCTCTTTCGTCAGCAGAAGCAGAGTATTGTGGTGCCGTGGAAGCAAGTAAGGAAGCCTTGTGGCTTCGTCAGATCCTATCAAAGTTTGGCTTTGAGCAGCAGCATCCAACCACACTTTGGTGTGATAATCAAAGTGCCATTCAGCTATGCAAAGATCCAGTCCAGCATCACCGCAGCAAACACATTGAACTACACATGCACTTCATCAGAAAGCTCATTCATGACCATGTTCTTGAAGTGCAATATTGTCCAACAGATGATCAGGTTGCAGACATCTTCACAAAGGCTCTCACAGAGGCGAAGTTCACTAAACTTCGATATATGCTTGGAGTTCAAGAAGTTGTCACTAAGGGGGGATAGGCTCTAGTGCCTCCTTCCTTCTCCTATTGTGTCATATTTGTAAATCCTTCAATCCTATCCCAAGTTGTTCTTAAGGGGGGATGTTAGGATATTCTGACACATAGGATATAGTTAAGTTCAACTTGGTCTAGTATAGAGTTAGGTTAGAGTTAGGTAAAGTGTGTTTCTTTACCGTTGTACATTTTGTAACTTACAATCCGACGGTCACGATATGTAGTGATCCGACGGTTCACTCTCACCTCGGTATTACCGACACTTGATCTGTGGCTTGACACCCGATTGGTCCATGAGTTCTATTTAAAGCGCATGGAGGGTCATTGTTCGGGTAATCCGTGCATGAGAGAAGCTTATGTAAATTTTCATTCTTTGATTAATAAATTGCCTGTAGTACCCACGTTGGGACAGGCCGCGGACTGTTTCCCTCCTTGCACTTTGAGGGTTTTAACCACGTCAAAAATACTGGTGTATTGATTTGCGATCTGGTTGTGAGCGGTGTCCTTTTGGTATTCTTTCTGAGGAACTTACCCTGTAAATTCCTATACTAATTGTGACTTATCAGTCAGTTGCGGTATGCATGCACTCAACAAGTGTACTCCAGATAACTAAAGATTCCCTCATCAAAAACTCATGCATGTCTATTCTGAGAAAGACCCAATTGAGCTAAATGTCAAGGACAGTGTACTATCAGTTGCATGTTTTCTCCTATAAAGGAAACTCATGCATGCAGTCAAGGTAAGGTTCCTTGACGTTTGCGTTGTTCTGACAGGGTGTGAGATCAGTGTTCCACTTGGTTGAGAGTTTTCCACTTGGTAACAGGAGGATCACCTAGGAGAAATTGTGCAAGGAAATAGGAGCTTGGAGGGTAGAGGAGAAGGCTTGTGAGAAGCCAAGTTTGCCTGTGAGCATCCAAGAGGATTGTACTGAGAGCTGGCTAGCTGTGAGAGCTAAGGCTTTGTGTAATTCTAATGTATTTCCACCTTGTATGATTATACAGATAGTGGGGTTTTTAGTTGAGGCTTTCCCCTGAGTATTTTATGTGTTTCATGTGCATTGATTCTTCTCCTTATGGTTATTTGTGTTCAGCTCGATCTTGCTCAATCTTTTAAGCTTCCACAAATTGATAGTAGAAATAGGTTATAGTATTTCCTTTGGTTATATTGCATTATCGGATTAACCTGCAACAGATCTACAACGCTATATTTGTAAACAAATTTTCTACCATTTATATATATTTTCTATCATTTTAAAAATAAATTTTCACATTTTTTCTATTTATAAATTACAAAATAAATACCACACAACATATAAAACTATAAAAATTAAATTAAAAAAACTCTTAATATCATAAATAAATATTTTAACTATCTTAAAGCATTCAATTTATATTAAAGAAAACAACACCTCTTATTAACATTTTTCCATACATTTCTCATTAACTAATAAATAATTTTTTAAAATTAAATAAAATACATTTTTTATACACAAATTCAATATAATATTATGTATTAATACTTTTCATCTCTTGCAACTATGTAAAAATACTAACTTATCAACATTTTCAATCTCACTTTCATAATTCTATAGGTGTTATGTATTTTAGGTTGGTATTTAAAAAAAAAAAAAAAAATTCTTTAAAAAATAGTAATAAATTTAATTTTGAAAATGATTAAGACAAATTAACTTATATAAAATATATTTTAACCTATTAACTTTTAAGGTCTATTTTATAAAACAAAATAAAGTGAAATGAAGTGGTTGAAAGCACTTTTATATCAGTGTAATACCTAGAATTTGACTGGTTTATAACTGACACCTTCGACAAGCACATTTGTAGATCAAGAGGTTTTCTCCCCCGCACTTTGTTTTGTTTATAGCCCGCTCCTTTGATGACTTTACCTTTTGCTTTTGGCGTGCTTCACGAACAATATCACTCATAGAGCTTAACAAACTCCCATAAGTTTTCCCTTCTCAATTGCCTTTATAAAACTGTAAGTCATGGCTCCGGTTGATGTAATCTTTGAAAGGCCATGTTCATAACAATTTTATTATTATATGCAAAAATAAGTGTAAAGAATCACACATATTATATACAATTTATTTATAGATTTTGAAATATTTTAGATATGTGTATAATAATATTTATTATTTTTATTTTTATTTATTATATTTCCAAAATATTTTATTATCTAAAATTATTTTAATATTTTGAAATTAATTTATATAATATATTTTTAACATGTATAAACAATAAGATAATCTTACTTTAATAGAAGTTTCGTCATCATCACATCCACTAAAAGATATGGTCTCACCTCCTATTGTTCTTTTCCACATACGATATGGTCTCACCTCCTATTGTTCTTTTCCACATACCATTTTGAGGTGTATGGTCCTCCCAAACACATTTTCCCCCACTATTACAAAAAAAAAGGTTGAAAAATGAAAACAGATGGATCTACTACTATAGAATAGTTGAGAACCAGCAATGATTGTAAGCAATAATTGTGGATGAAGACGCAGATGTAGGGAAAATCTAAAATAGTGCCATTGGCATGTGTTTCACAAACAGAAAAGAAGGCATCTCCACCTGTATCGAGTGCATCGACTGTATGAACTAGTGGCTCCCAGTATTGGTAACGGGCGGCTATCTATCGGCTAGCGGGTATCGAAACCTCCCGGAATGAGGGTCTTCTCTCGGTAGTGAGGAAAACCCATTCCATTAGAGTTCCGATGATATAGCCCCATAGATATTTCTTATTAGGCCTAACCTAGCCGAGATATAAGGCTGGTGGGGCTTAGTCAATGGCTGAATCAATTCTCAAATATATAATGAATGGAACCTCGATGATTGCATGCAGTCGAGCTCCTGGAGGAAGGGGTTTTACCAGCGTATCGTTGATCTCATTGTACACAATCATCCCCGTTGTCTCAAAGTCAAGAGGCAACAACGTTTCGTGGCAGACATCGTTGATCTCATTGTCCACAATCATCCCCGTCGTCTCAAAGTTAAGAGGCAACAACATTTCGTCGCAACCATCTAGGAAGATGGGTTCATAAATGTCCGGGGCCCAAAACTCTACAAAACTTGTCCGAAATTCATTTTACGTGTTAAAATATAGTTGGTTAGAAGGACGAAAATAGAGCTCTAGGATTGGGTGGGATGAACAGTGTTTTCCCACCCAATCTCACAAAAAAACGCATTTCGGCGTAATTAAAAACTATAAAAATTATGCACACACATAACGCTGGAGTATATAAGTTATACCTCTAGCTTAGAGTGGAGATTGTTTGGAGGAAGTGACCTTTTGCTATTTTTTATTTTATTCTCAACTTGTAAACAAATATTATGAGTAATGGAAACAAATGGATCCATAAAATAACAACTATTGACATGGTTATTGTACCTCAAATGTAGATCCTTGAGCATCATTGTCCCCCAACATCAACAAATGCTTATTATCCCATTTTTGCATTCTTTGATCAACTCTTCTCTTGTATTTCCTAGCCATATTATCGAATTAATAGTGCTGACCAACCCCACAAAGGATACAATATTTATGAACTAGTTGATAAGCATTCTATCAATGTGCATGAAAATATCTTTCATTATTTGTATAGGTAGGAAAAAACAATGTCCCAACTTGCATTAAAATTTGGTTGGGGTTCCATGCTCATCTTCCCCTTGCCCTACTAGGCAGTGCTTTAGTAAATTTCTGTACTCCCAAATAGTGCACCTTGAAATTTGAAAATTTACTCATGTGATAGATTTTGTTGTAGGGCTAGATCACACAATAATTAAGAGTTGTTAACAACCTCAGTTACAATGAAAATAATTGCTATTGATGTGAATTCAATTCCAAAGGATTGCTCCAACATAATGCCTTTTATTCGTACCAAACAAATCAGATGGAAAACATTGGCCCAATTTAACAAATTAAAACACCAGTTTGTTCGAAATTATAACACCAGTTTGTTCGAATGATTGATGTATTTAAATATTGATTAAAAACGTATTATTTTTTCAAAGTTTTCCTGTACTATTGCAAGTGATAGTTATTACTCATTCATCGTTTCTAAGAGCTTACAAATATTACAAAAAGTATCTACTATGAAATCAGGTAGTAGGCCCTCGTCCAAAATATTGAGGAACAACCAACAACACATGAGAATAGGTGGTATAGAATTAATTACTTATATAAGCATAACCACGACACTTGGCACTAAGTAGAGTGGAGCAAGGCCTGTCTTATCCTCACCATTTTAAATGATATGAAAGTGTAGCCCAACTTACACTCAATATTTTAAATGATAATATACATGACTCGACATTATCCTTACCCTTTTAAATGAGAACATAACAAAACCTGTCTTATTCCTCAACATTTTAAATATTACATAACAAAACTCACCTCTTCAACCTCTCAAAGAATACTAAAGGGTTTGTTGAGTGTAGGGCTTGGAGAGTTTGTTGAACACAAAGTAAGAATGTTTATGAAGTGAACATGTTTAAATAGAAGAGTAAGCCAAGTGCAATGCATGGGGTTTGTTGAGTTTAGAGTAAGATAGTGGGAGAAATGAATTCATTTAAGTAGAGAAATAAATGTATTGAGAATGAATGTGGCATATAACATTATGTAGAGCCATCATAATTTGATGTTGGTATGAACTTGTAGATTGAACTTTAACACCCTTTGTGGGTTGGTTAGATGTTAAATGAATGGGTCTCTTGCACTTTAATTTTAGGGATATAAGTTCTTATATTACTTCTAGGTTGGTTTTTGTTGTTGTTGCATATAATTAAATGATAATCATTTCCTATGATCATTAGAAGAGCTTAGTAGCCTAGGGAATATGCTAGGGAGAGAAAGGTCATTCCTCATCGATTGAGGCAGCTATATGTGTGATTCCAAAATACAATGACAATAATTGAGGGGTTTGTGTGATGTTAGGATAAATATGATAACATATTTTTTTGTATTAGGAGAATTAGTAGATTTGTCCTTCGTCCTTGAGGAGAACTAGGGTTGAGTTGGAGAGATTCTCCCTATACTTATGAGACTAATGCCACCATCCACATGCACGCTAAACAAGAGACTAACGTTACCATCCACACGCACACTAAACAAGTTAACTGAATTTCAAACTTAAACGACCCCAATATTAATCGACAAATAATTTTCAGTACAAAACGTCCACCATTCGACCTTACACAATGAAATAAATATAATAACACATAACATCTACCTATAGCATATAATAACGTCTACCTAACTTTAGTTTGTTGGAATTGTAGAGGTTACCCTTGGAGGAGGGGACCTAGGTTAGGGCCTATTGTGGAAGGTAGAGACATAATTTGTCTCACAGAAACTCATGAGCATGATGGTTGCAAAACTCCTGTGCTTAACGGTTATTTGAAGTTGGCAGTTTGGAACAAGGTAGCAGAAAATAGCAAAGGGTATGGGGGAATAGTAGTTTTAGTGAAAGAAAAAGAAGGCCGCCACATTCAGTTAATTAAAGAAGATGTAAATAAACAATATTTATGGTTCAAAATATCAGAGAATGAGAATCACATAAGAATTGTAGCATGTTATTTTGCCCCTCAAGTCTCAAAAGCTTACAAAAATAAGGGGTTTGACAACAAGGATCTGTATGCATCTTTAAAACAAGATATTGTTGTGTACTCTCAGCAAGGAGAAGTTATTTTAGTGGGAGATTTCAATGCTAGAACAACAAATAATCAAGCTAGCATTCTTTGTTGCAAAGAGGATAACAATCCTATTTGGCTCACTGAAGAGGAGAATCCCCAATGGCTGAGGTGTTCAGAAGATGACAAAGTTAGCAATCATTTTGGAGAGGAGTTGCTTACACTGTGTGGGGCTTTCAACTTAATTATTTGCAATGGTCTAAATTGATAGAAAAGGTCTAGGAACATCACTTGCAACACATACAATGGGGCAAGTGTCATTGACTATGTGATGTGTTCACAAAGCTTGATAGAAAAGAGATGAAGTTAATATTGGAGAGCATATTTGGGACTTAAAATCGAACCATAACCCAATTTATATAACGTTGTCATGGTTTGAAGAAAGGCAACATAGGAGGAAAACCCCATGCTCTTGACAATCACTATCAAGGGGCAAAATTCTTCAAACACAAGAAAATTGTACTATCTTCAAGACAATGTTAGAGAGATTATTTCAGAAGGAGAAAATTGGTTTCAAAAGCTTCAAAAATCACAAGTTAACAAATATAATTCAAAGTGCACTTAAGAAGTGAAAAAGAGCAAGAAACAAGAAATCATAATCAAATTGTTTTCCTGTAATTGCTTGGTTTGATGAGGAATGCAAAATGGCAAGGAGAATCTCGAAAAAGGCAGGAAAGGAGAAGATGAATGTAAATTTATATAAGTAGATACTAAAAAAGAAAAAAGACGAGTTCATGCAAACGAAGCGAGAAGAGTTAATATATTTAAGCAAGAATAATCCTAAGCTTTTATGGCAGGAACTGCAACCAAGGAAGAAGAAAATTGAAAATAATATTACAGTCAATCAATGGTTTGAATATGCAAGGCAACTAGAGAAAGAATCTGAGGCGGAACCCCCCTATGATCAACACAACTTCAAAGCTCTTCACGTTACAGGAGGTGGAGAATGGAATTAAGAAGTTGAAAGCAGGAAAGGCAAAGGACTTGGTTCAACTTCAAGCAGAGTATCTAAAATGGGGAACGAACGCTCTTGCATCGCACATCATGGAAATATTCAACAACATCATTCAACAAGGATTCCCAAGACACTAGACAACTAGCCTAGCAATACCCATTTTTAAAAGTGGAGACATTAATAATCCATCCAACTATAGAACCATTATGATCAATCCTTTGTTTGCAAAGCTTTTCGGCAGCATGATAGAAAACAAAATCAGTAAGTGGAAAGAAGTAAGAGAAAAGAGGGCAAGCTGACAAGCGGGTTTTAGGCTGAATCATTCTACAGTAGATCATGATATCATGTTGAGACACATTGTTGAAAAGGTTTGGGAGGACAAAGAAGAAGTATTTTTCTGTTTTGTCAACTTCAAAAAATCATTTGACACAGTCCCTAGACATAAGTTGTGGTGCAGAATGGAAGAACTTGAAATTCTTGTGCATTATAGAACCGTCGTCCATAGACTTTATGAAGAGGCGAAAGTCAAAATTAGAACCTCAAAAGGTATTTCAGAAAGCTTTAGAAGTGACATTGGAGTAAAGCAAGGTTGCCCTTTATCCCCTACTCTTTTTCGTTTATATATTAATAAATTGGAAGAGTGGCTAAATCTGCAAGGTGGAGATGGTGTTCGATTGGGGGATTTTGTGATAAAGCTTCTTTTTATATGTTGATGATATTGTATTGATTTCTAAATCGGCCCATGGATTGCAAATGCACTTATATGCCCTTGAGAATTTTTGTAGAGTAGTGGAGATGCAAAGTCAATACTAGCAAGACCAAAATAATGATTTTCTCTAATAAAAGGAAGCAAAGCCAACACATTTTCTTCTTTGAAGACAACACTCTTGAAGAAGTAAATGAGTACAAGTACCTTGGGATTGATTTCAAGAACAAACTCAATTGGGAGGTTTGTAGAAAGAAGAGAATTTTAGGAGGGTGGAAAACGTTATATGCTCTTCAAAACAGATGTAGAGAGGCACAATTATGGGATTGGAAAACAATTAAAATGCTTTTTGGACTCCTAATTTGTCTTGTGATGCTATATGGGTGTGAATCGTGGGCTAGTAGCACCCCTGTCTGATCCAGGTGGATGTTGGTGGCTACCCACCTATCCCACTTAGACCCCAACAACTGTCTCTTTCAGTTTTTCAGTTTCCATAATTGTAGCACAATTTACTATTTTACTTCCGGAGCCGTTTTGAGGCCCTAAATGACATTTTTTGGGAAATTTGGTGAGCAACATGGGTCCACCCAAAGTTGTAGTGCTCGGATAGATCTTTCTAACGAGCTATTGTACGCGTCAAACGGAGATCGTATGCCAAAGTTATGGCCCCGGGAAGTTGATGTACCAACTTACCCAAAACGGGGCCCACAATTTGGCGTTTCATCTTCTAGGGTTAGGTTTTGGGATGTTAAGGGTTTTCCATTGTTTCTCAACAAGAAATAGACCTTCGAGCCTCATTGTAACATAGTTCAGAGGCATGTAGCCACCACATCTCTTCTCAGAGATAAGCTACCATCACCCTAGCTGGTTTATTTCCATTGCTGTTTGTAAGCATATTTCAGTATTTTACATTAATGAAATGAAGTATTATTTCCACTACATCTCTGTGTTTATGGTTATCTCTGTAATTTATTGTGTTCCTGTTTAAATCCGGATCAGTGGTATCAGAGCGGTCTGCTTTTTCTCTGTTTTTCTTTGCATGTCCCCAATGAGGTCAGGATATAAGGAGTTAGGGCTTGAATTGGTCAAACCTTTGCAAGACCAGCATTGCAAATCCCGATGGCCTCCCATGGCGGATGAAAAGAAAGACGAGGGGGTAGGAGATCCTATCAAAATCTTGCTCGAAGAAGCCCTCGAGCGACAAAGGAACGTGATGATGGACAACTTTGCCTAGATCCTTCAGCGGCTACCTAAAGGCGATGCATCGGCTTCCAACAGCTACTCTCGAAACGCCACGCCCTTTAAGGTACAAGTTAATTTTGAAATCCCCATCTTCGAGGGTCAAATAGATGCAGATGTCGTAAATAAATGGTTAAATCTGCTGGAAGGGTATTTTTTGTTCATGATTTTTCGAGTTGGGAAAAGATTATTTTCGCTCTTCTCAAAGCAGCCCCCACGTTAAGGACCGGTGGGAAACCTACTGTGAGAAGAAGAATGAAAGTACGGGCTCACTATTTTCAACCGCACCAACTTGGGATTCATTCCGGGATGCCATCAAGGAGCAGTACTACCCTGTCAAAAGCTATTAGGACAAATACATAAAGTGGACCACGCTGCGGCAGGGACGAGACCAAGATGTGCCGGAGTTCACAAACATTTTTCATACCCTTCGCACATAGTTGGGTATCAAAGATTCTGAGCTGCATTTGGTACTCAAATACCACGACTGCCTACACAGATACATCTAGGAAGAGATGGAGTTCCTGAACATCTCCTCGCTCGGCACAACATACCGTTACGCTGTCAAAATCGAGCAAAAGTTCAAACAAAAGAAGAGAGACTTTGGATCTGTGAATCCAAAGACCAAAGGACAAAGCCAAGGTGGGGTGACCCAAGACAACCCATCGAAGCCACAAGACAATAACAACACCACGAAGTCAAAGAAGGACACAGGAAAGTGGTGTGAGTTCCACAAGAGTCCCACTCATAATACAAGTGAGTGTCGACCAAGCAGTTGCTGGTGCCCGAGTTGAAGGCTTCAGAATCAGATGCATGTTCCGACCCTGAGTCAAAACCTGACAAGGGGAATGGCAAACGGAAGCAGATCATTGATGTGAAGCCCAGCGTCACTGTTACCACTGCCAAGATCCAGAAGAATGAGCCCGAAGATCGAGAGGAGGGGGGGAATGTATTTTCTAGTCACAGATGTGGGTGAAGGGTTCACCGCTGCAATTCATTGTCGACAGTGGCAACCAAAAGAACCTCATTTCAGCAGAGGTTGTGAAGCGGCTGGGCCTACCGAGTACACCACACCCGCAGTTGTACAGTGTCGGGTGGCTTCATGAAGGACGAGATCTTAAAGTTCGTCAGCAGTGCCGCCTTCCCTACAACATCAAGCCCTTCACAGACGAGGTATTATGTGATGTTACACCTCTGGATGTTTGTGATGTACTATTAGGCCAACCATACCTGTGGAGGCAACATGTTGTGTATGAGTTAAGGCCTTGCGCTGTTATTATTTCTTTGGATGATTCATTATACAGGATACCAGAGGTAGCCCCACCTACCGCCACCTCTTTGATCACTGCTAAGAAAGGCAGCAAGCTCATCTCCCAGACTAGGAAATTCATTTTCTATCTGGTTCACTCCTAAATTAAGGGGAAGATCGTCACCACATCCATGACCCTCGTGAAGGGTTCCTCCACGCAGCAGTAGCAACAAAGGGATACGGTCATGACATAACACAGGAACAACTTCTCCCCACCCACAGGGCCACGACACAAGTTTCAGGCGGGCAACAAAGTCTGGTTGCATCTGCAGAAAGAACACCTTACAAGAGCCCATCAGAAACTCAGACCACTCCGACATGGTCCTTACACCAGTACCAAGGCTACGGGAAATAATGCTTTGGAGCATAGCATTCCTCCATTCCTTCGCCTGCACCAAGTGTTCAATGTGTACCGCCCTCGACCATGCTTCCCACCATTACTGGACACATCCGAGATTGTAGAACAACTCACCAGGGACCAAGTTCAGCAGATGGAGGAACTCAACGCAATGGGGACCATTGCTTCCTAAGGGGGGAGGAATGATCCAGGTGGATGTTGGTGGCCACCCACCTATCCCACTTGGACCCCCACAATTGTCTCTTTCATTTTTTCAGTTTCCGTAATTGTAGCACAATTTACTATTTTTAGCAGTTTTTCGGGTCTTGAACTTCCGGAGCCGTTTTGAGGCCCTAAACGACATTTTTTGAGAAATCTGATAGCAACATTAATCTACCAAAGTTGTATTGCTCGGATAGATCTTTCTAATGAGCTATTGTACGCGTCAAACGAAGATCGTATGCCAAAGTTACAACTCCGGGAAGTTGATGTACCAACTTACCCAAAACGGGGCCCACAATTTGGCGTTTCATCTTCTAGGGTTAGGTTTTGGGATGTTAAGGGTTTTCCATTGTTTCTCAACAATAAATAGGCCTTCGAGTCTCATTGTAACATAGTTTAGAGGCATGTAGCCACCACATCTCTTCTCAGAGATAAGCTACCATCGCCTTAGCTGGTTTATTTCCATTGCTGTTTGTAAGCATATTTAAGTATTTTACATTAATGAAATGAAGTATTATTTCCGCTACATCTCTGTGTTTATGGTTATCTCTGTAATTTATTGCGTTCCTGTTTAAATCCGGATCACTGTCTCAAAATGGAAACAAATTGAGAAAATCCAAAAACGCTTCATCATGAGCAAGTTCAAAATAAAAAGTTCAGTGTCTTATGAGATAATGTTGAGTGAGACAGGAGCAACTCCCATCGAAGCAATTGCTATGGTGTTGCTTATAAGATATCTAAAAAGAATTGAGCAAATGAGAGTAGGTAGATGGCCTAATGTTATCTTCAATGAATGCATGAGTGAAAGAAAGAAAACATGGATGAAACAAAACTACACATGGATGCAAAAATGGAATATCTACCTCAATGCGTGTCCCATAAATAGTAAGGAGCTAAAGAATTTTCTTATGGAGAAGTTTCGTAAAAGGGTACGGGGAAAAGAGTTGGGTAGAAAGAAAAAGTACTACATATAGGAATTCAACCCTACGTGTGATCTACAATAAAAAAAGTTCATTGGAGCTAACATTTCGTGGAGGGCAAAGGTTCTTATTGCTCAATTAAGGACTAACTCGCATCAACTTCGGTGTGAAACAAGACGGTGGAAAAGGCCTAAAGAAGCTTGGGAAGAACAGGTGTGTACATTTTGCACATCTGGGACAGTGGAATCAGAAAAACATTTCATTTTGGAATGTGACACATTCAAAGACATGAGAGAAAGTTATGAAACATGTTAGCATCAATTTCTTGGAATTGTCTTTCATAGAGGGGATTGTTGGAAGGTTGAGTCAGCGCATCATCAATATAAATCGGAAAAAAATTGAATTGCAAAAAACAAAAAACAAAAAACTAATGATTTCATAAACTATTGTTAGTCACGTAAACCTTAAAATATCATTTCATTTCAAAAAAATGTTAATCATGAAGTGTAGCAAAATATCCCCAAAGGCATAACGAGCTAGGGTGAGGAAGGACTTAGCGCGGGTGGCTGGATGAGCACGTTGGCCCCATGGTGCGCCAAGTGGGGACCTAAAATATACGATCTTTCTCACCGACGATTGTTTACCTGGATTATACGTAAGCTTAAATCGTGGCAAAATAATTTTTTCATGACAGGTAAGAGATGCTGTGGACCTATCAATGATGAAGCTTCCTTTAGGTTGGCAAGTTTAGACGCATAGAATTCGGAAAACGGTCATGTGCACCTATGATAGAGAGAGTGTTTGTGCACTCAATTCTGTTTACATTCCATTTCTTTTGTTTCCCCTCTCTTCACGACAAAGTTTAATGATGAATCCAAGCGTTTGCATGAATGTGATGAATGAGTTGGACTGTGGAAAACACTGAAAGAAGAAGTGCAGAGGCAGTGAGCCAATAGAACACTTTTAGTGTGCTCGAGGAAAGAGTACAACCACCCAAAGGTAAATGGTGGCTTATTTAGGTCAATTTCACCTTATCTTAATCTGGAAAGGGACTCAGAATGGGATCGCATGGCACCACTTTCGTTGTCTTGTGGCTCAATCTCTTCACTCTGGTATGGATATGAACATGAATTATGTGGATTCATATGAATATGATTTGCTATAATGCATTTGTAGTGAAGGAGTAGCGGGGGTTGAAATTGCAGGTGGTGTCTGTGGGGGTTGCAGGGATGGGGATATGGCTGAGCACCAGACATCATAACGAGTGTGACAAGCTCCTCACTCTGCCTGTCCTCGCCATTGGAGGTTTTGTTTTTCTCATGTATGTATTGCTCTACCCACTTCCATTGCAACCTTATTTGTTTATGTTCTATATGTTTAGTTGGGGTCTATGTACCCAACTCTGCATTATCAACGTACACCTACTTCAATGCGGGGGGCTGTCAAACTCAGTGACTAGTTCCCATGATCGGGTTTCTTTGTTAGTTGGGGCCTGAACTGGGGTCATTATTGTGGAGACACACCTCACAACCTCTAGGCCACAGCCGACGGACATATTCCTACCACCACCTTTGTGTTCTATTTATTTTTACTGAGTATACATTCGTTAAGCTAACATTAATGGATGCCTGATGTGTTGCCCTTGTTAGATCATTGACTGGGTTTATGGGAGCTCTGAAAGACATATCTATACTCTTATGGATTGTATCCTTTGAAATTCTATTAAATATTCCATTTTAAGTATTACTGATCTTTTACAAGTCAAATGGATAGAGGAGAAGAGAGTCCTTGACTATGCTTTTGCAGTACTTGATACTCATGTTTTTGCTGCTGGTGGGCATTGCCTCGTTCACAGTATTCGCGTAAGCTCTCTTCTTATTTTTATTCTTTGGCTTCCATGCCGTCTCCTTTCAGTGTGTTTTGGGCTGCCATTTCTCTCTTTGGAATGTCGCTGATAATTAGCATTGTTCCTTTTCATGCATTGGTTTTACAGATCAATCAATATTTGCATCCATATTTATACATTTGTTAAGACGAATTGAAAGGATCTTAATTGGTGGCTGTTGGACTAACTGACAGCTCTAATGACAACATTACACACTGGCAAAATGGAATGAATGTTGCAATAGTTAGGCCATAACAGTCTTTTTCCTTTTTTCATAGAAAATGTTGCCTTTAGCTCTTGGTGTTTAAAGTATGTACACATCTGCAATTTGTAATGAAAAATGTGGTTTGAAAGGGCAACCACTGCTAGCAACAGGGACAGTGAAGATCCCCATAAAAGTCTCTGAGTACATAAGTTAGTACTGCGATGAAGGGGGGTCCAACCTATATTCGTCTTCCTCAAAAAATTGTGCTTTGTCTGCAGGCAGCCCGATCTGTGCTAGGAGCCAAGAAACATAGTTCTTTAGAACTCTGTGAGACTAAATACGAAGTCTGGTGACATTAAAGATAACACCTTTTCACTTCCAAGTTCCTACATGTTTCAGTTGTTTTACTGATATGTATTGAGCATTTCGAGAAAACATGTTTCAAACTAAATGTGACAAATAACGTTATCCTTGGGGCTTATATAAAAAGATTTCTGTTCAAACTTTATACGAGTATAATCCAAGCCACCATTACTTAATCTTTTCAAAAGCGATTATGAACGTGGCCAATTACTGTAGAATACCTTGTTTATGTCCCTCTCCCCCTTTCAACTAATTTTCTTCGTGCTCTACCATAGTTGCCATTTTTTTTCCAAGGAAAACCTCATGGGAAACCCTTGGATACTTCTCCACATTTTGCAGATGGTAATCAGTGTAAGCCTGTCACAGCTGATTACAACACCTGACCTGGTAGAGACATCAAGTGAGTCACACAACAGAGGTTGTCAGCCCCCGGGATTGATTTTGAGACCTCATGCATGAAGCTCAAAGCACTCAACCACTCGAGCTAGCTCACTGAGATCACCGTTACCAAGTTACTTCTCAATCATAAACCGACCATTTAAAATAAAATATACTGTGAGGATTTGTCACAGATCTGGCATTATTACCCAACTGTAATAATTTAACATTTCACTTCTCTTAAAGACACCATTCATCATCTTTTCAAGATCTCAAAACATCATTGCCAACAGTCTGGCAACTGATTGCTAAAACTTAAAACTACGAAACATTTCCGTCTAATTGCATGCGGAGCATATAAATCACTTGACACTTATACCATACAAGGCATTAAGACAACATCACAGATATGATTGGTTAAGCCATAAGGCTGCTTAGTCTAAATACATTCAAGACTCTGCGCATCTATTAGGTACAGTCATGGAGCCAATAATAATAGAGTGGTTCATCTCTTTCAAACAAGAGAACATACATACGTACATACATAATATTCATGTATATGTGTTCTTATTGGTGTTGCAAATATCTCTGATTTGAGATCTCTCCTGAGTTTTCAGGTTGCTGATATGTCTGAAATTTTCTGCTTTTTGAGGTCCAGTTTAATTTTGCTGATATTTTCCATGATATTTCCAATAATTTTCTTTCCAGACCCTCAGAGACATATTCTCTGAAATGGTATTTGAAACATTGGTTCTTCTGTATCCATTTTGTTTATTTTTCTTTATCCATACTTGCTCTATCCATATATATACGATGTATCTGTGGAGAAAAGAAAATATACAAAATGGGTACAAAAGAATAGATATGTATGAATAAATAGAGGAACACATACATACACATGTATGTGTGGATAGAGAGAATATACAAGATGCAAACAATTGATACTTATCTTTTAGCAGAGATGGCATGTGAAACCAATTGCTATAGGACTGATTTGCCCCTCAGTTCTAGGCATTCCTTTTTGAATGCCACCTTTAACTTGGGACTATGAGATGGTGATGAAGTTGATCCTTTAGAACAACTTTTTTTAAAAATCTAGCAACTTTTCATAGCCAAACCCTTGCCAACGTCAACTCAATCAAAGAAAGCAACATGTAACAAGAAATATCAACAAGTTAAATCCCTAACCATTTGTGAGAATATTTAATGTAAACCCAACTTGAAGTGTTGTTTGGATCTTTGGGGCTTTTTGATCACTCCTTCATTAATGGTTAATCACTTTATTGGATATTGTGATCCCACCCTTTATCCCCACCCTTTATCTTAGGGGTAAACCCTAAACCTCTTTACTGGTGAGGCTCTAATCTCATTCAACATGCACAATACACAAAATGCTTTGTGCTCTTTGGGATTTTCTTTGGAAGATGTGTTTATTGGTGTTTTTGAACACCAGCATTGCACATCATGCAATCCTATCATGGCATTAGAGCGAGGGTTGCGGAAAGGAGTAAAACTATGTCCTGTGGAGGGTGATTTGATTTATTTTTAGGTATGATAGTATCACTGTAACAATCGTGCTTATGATACATTGATCTGGGTTTTGTTGCTGTGTGCCCTAAGTTTGATTAAGTTTGGTGATATAGTGATCGTGTTGACAAGCATATGTTAGGAATCACACTTCTTTTGCATGTCATGTGATGTGAGAATTTTGTGATTGGTGTGCCCTTCTAGAGGTGAGACCATTGTGATATGTGAGGTCTGCAAAATGGTTGCATGAGTTGTGATATGGCACTGTATAGAGTTGCGAATCTTGTTTTGGACTAAGCACAATTTTTTTTTCACAGCTAGGGCATTGGATTGCATTAGAGTTGTGGGTTTGTGAAGACGTACCCTGTGATGTTTTGGCGAGTAACTTATGCTTATGACAATGCAATCTGATTGCAGCAAATTGTGTTATGAGGACTGATTGAGTGATGGTTGATCCTTTTGGATTTGGCTACTATCAGATTGAAGTAATATTGAGCCTTCTGCCGTATCACGATTTTATAAACTTGTATTAGATATCATTGGAAGATTCACTTGAGCTTTCTTTTGTTTAGCTTTCCTTGAAATTATCGATTCTCAGTCTTTATTTTTCAACAAGAACGGTTATGATATGTATTAGAAAATTGCTGTGGCCATGCTGGCCAGCATAATAATACAAAAAGAAAGCTGTAACATAGTCTATAACACTGGTCAACATGATAATACAAAGAGAAAGCTATCACATAGTCTATAGTTCAGCATTTGACCAAAATAAAAAAAGTTTGATGCAAAAAAAGACTACTATCCTTCGTAGAGGATATCTGAAAGCTTTTGGTAGTGTAGATTCTAAAAAAGACTCCCAGGACGAGATCTATTTTGCAAAACACATGGCAAAATTATTATTAATGAAAGATATGATTACTGTGCACTTCATTCTGGTTGACATAATAAGGCAGGGGTACCTGATTCTCCATGTCCACATTTCTCAGAACTTGATGAATAGTTTCTTCTTCTTTGGGGTCCCCAGGCACTGATCCCATGGACATTCTATAGTCAAAGGCAGCGGATTGAGAGCCCCTGTTAAAAATTACAGCCCTGGTATCAAAACAAGATACATTCTACTTCTAAGGCTTGAATTTGTCGCTTTACTGTATCATGGTTTCCATTATAAGTGGATGCTGAATGTTATGAATTTTCTCTTGGCCATGCACTCTGCTTATAACATAAAATATCGAAGTTCTGTTATCCTTTATAAGATCTTCATGCATGTGAAGGACCCTATGATTTCGAAAGATTTCACAAGGATTTGACACGTTAATGTTTCAGATAAGCTGCTTCAATTGCCATGCTAGCACCCAGATGTGGCTTCTCCATAGACACCACACTTCTCTTTTTGTGTGGGTGGAGTTGTCCCAGTGAAATCTGCCCAAACAACAGAGGAAACACCACAAACATGGACAAGAAATTTCTTGAATTGCAAACAAACCCATGAGGCAGACTACCATCAATGCCAGTTATGCATTCATCATATAGACTAAGAACTCAACAAAAGTATGTCCAATGGTCTTAAGGCTTATGGGATGTGTTGAAGTTGAATAGGTGCACTTGCAAGGGCTCAACCAAACTAGAGCCACCAAAACCAACAGTTAAATCCATTGTCTTACCTTCAAACCACCTAGTCATCGAACCCATCTGAAATTGCTAGTTTTTCTTAAAGACAAAAATGCGTGAAAGTACTATAGATGTGATATCCATCATTATGTGTTCTCTCATAGGGTCTTTGCCTTGCCATTTGAATGCAAACGTTCTGGGCATGCAATCAATTATGTCAATCATCACGAAGAATTAAGGTATGGGAAAGATGGACGTCCCTTATTTGTTTCTAAGACTCTGCAATCCTGATAGGAGGTTGTAGAAGCGAGATCATCTTCCTATTGGTTGAGCTGCTCTTAAGACATGGTAATATTCTGTTGTGTCAAAGTGATGTGTTTCCTTTTGTATTCCTAGGATGAGTCTTGCAAGTTTGCCATTGGATGGGATATTCATTTTGCTCTTAAGTCTTATGACTATGGATGAGTCCCCAATAATCATAATATATTCCTGATGCAGCTTGGGTCTAGGAGTTTTATCCCTTGAAATAGAGCTAGTGCTTCAGCCTAACTGTTTGTTGCTACTCCCAATCCCTGTTCACAACTTGTTTCTTAGTTAGCTTTTGGGATCAAGGATGATCCCCTTCCCTCCCCTCCTCCCTGCTGATTTTTTGTGTAGCATCAGGAGGTATTCTTGCAGGACAAAAGGGTCTTTAAGTCGGCCTTGGATGAATTTTTATTTTATTGAGACAAGTCGGCCAACCAGTGAAGGGGCGTGTCCCTTGGGTTGTCACACCCCTTTGACATGTAGAAATAGATGATGTGATGTCTCATTTGATCACCAACCAAGAGCAAGTCTTTCTCTCTCCTCATCATTCTTTTATCCTTCTTGAGGCCACATGTGTGAAGGAAGGGCGATTTTGACCGACGTTGACCTGGGATGTTTGACTGCAGGAGGGCCGCATGTTCAGGCTATTGACTATAGGACCGAAGTTGACTATAGGCCGAGCTGACCACAAAGTCGATTGTTTGACTAGTGTTGACTTTTGATTATTTTGGTTGGTTTGACCAATGCTGACTTGCTGAAGTTTTGACCAGATTTCATTGGTATTTTGACTTGGATTATTGGCACAGATTTCTAGACAAATAGCTGATTTGTAAACTTTGCTGAAGAATAATTTTTCCTAAGAATTTTTTTTGGGTTTTCTCCCAAGGTTAGGTTTCCCGACGTAAAATTATTGTCTCTATTGTGCATGGCTGTGTTTCTATGATCTTTATTGTTTCCACAACATTAACTGTTGAGATTTTTTAGAGTGTAATTATTCAATGATACCATGTGAAAAATCATTAGAAAATTAATTATATGGCAGAAAATTGTATTCTACTACACTTGGCATAGAATTTCAACATGGTATCAGAGCTTTGTTGAAAGATCAACCATTGAAGTCAACCTAAGAGACAATATTCAATAGCTTGATTGGATTTTTTGATCTCTTGTCAAAATGGTGCCAAGTCTCAGAGTAGAAGACAAGTTGGATGGTGCTACTAATTTTAGATCTTGGAAGACCAGGATACTCCTTGTATTGGAAGAAATTGATCTTCAAGATCATGTGAAGGAGGTCATTCCATAGCCAGAGGGATCTGAGGAGAAAACCAAGTATAAGAAGAATGAAGCCAAGGCTAAGAGAATCTTGATAGATTCCATAAAGGACCATAACGTGATGATGTCTAGATTAGATTTTATTGTCTCCTATCTTATGAGAGTCTCCTAGTTGAGAGATGAACCTAGAGCCATTTGAGATACCATTTATGATACAAAGCTTGTTAAAGTGACTCTCAATGGATTTCCTTCCTTATGGGAGCCATTTGTTAAGGGAATTTGTGCATGAGAAAATTTGCCCAAGTTTGATAAACTATGGATTGATTGTGTTTGAGAGGAGGCCAACTTGTTGTCCAAGAGCAGCTGCAAAGACCTAGGATGAAGAAACTCAAGCACTTGCAACTTATGCACAAAAAGGAAAGGGAAGAAGAAATTTTGGAAAGTTTGATATAGGTAGAAGACCAACTTTAGTTCCAGATTAGAAGAAGAAGGATATGTCAAAGATCAAGTGCTTCATTTGTTGCGATTTTGGTCACTATGCTTCTCAGTGTTCTTAGAAGAAAAGGAAAGGAAAACAACATACATTAGCAGTTGATGTTGATGATGATGATAAACATCCACCTTAGAAGAAGTCAAAAGAATATTTCTTTGTCTCCACTCTTACAAGCACTATTACAGATGGCTGTGATGTTTGGTTGGTGGACAACAATGCTTTTAGGCATGTGATTGGTTTCGAGATTCTCTCTTTGATTTGACAAAGAAGGATTCAACATTGTAGGTGGAACTTGGGGATAAACCAAGTATGCAGTGAAAGGAGTTGGGACAACATCATTTCAACTGGAATCCGAAGATTCTCTACACATGAGAGATGTTTTGTTTGTACCAAATTTGAAGAAGAACTTGCTCTCTATCTCAACGTTGGATGATATAGGTTATGGAGTTGCATTTTTTTATTGTTAGGTTCTTGTATGGCCTAAGGGCTCGAGCATAGACTCAACAAGAGTGATTGGTGTTCGAGAGGGAGGACTGTACATATTGTTAGGACATCCAGCGCATGCATTGATACATGACAGTATCAGAGTAGAGCCAACAGAGCGAGTGGATCTACCTAAAGATGTTGTCGTGCCTAGAAATAGGCCAACATGGCTTCATGACACTTTGCAGGATGTAGAAAGGCATGCAACTCCCGTGGTACCTTCAGGGAGAGTAGACGACCACAGAGGTATTCGAGCCATATGGCATTGATGAGCCACATCATTGATTTTGAGCCTTCTAGTTATGAGGAGGCAACAAGCCAACAGGTTTGGAAGGATGCCATGATGGAGGAGTATCAATCCATCATGAAGAATGATGTGTGGGAGATAGTGTCGAGACCTGAGGGGAAGTCAATAGTGACTTCCAAGTGGATCTATAAGATCAAGCATGCAACAGATGGCAGCATTGAGAAGTACAAAGTGAGGTTTGTGGTGAGAGGGTTCTCTTAGAAAAGAGTGGACTATGAAGAGACATTTGCTCCAGTCGCCAAGTACACTTTTATTAGGACTATTGTTTCTATTGCTTCTGTTATGGGTTGGAGATTACATTAAATGGCTGTAAAGGTCGCATTCCTTAATGGTGTAATTGAGGAAGAAGTGTACATAGAGCAACCTCAGGGCTTTGAGGTACATGGGAAGGAGTTCCACGTTTGCAGATTGAAGAAATCTTCGTATGGACTCAAACGGTAACCTAGGGCATGGTATTCCAGGATTAATGGGTACTTGATGATTTTGGGCTTCACCAAGAGTGATGCGGATCTTGACCTTTACTTCATGGTTGTTGATGGCGATCCTTTGATCTTGGTGCTATATGTTGTTTATCTATTCCTTATTGGGGCAAAGAGACTCATCATTGGGTGCAAGAGAGATTTAGCCTTGGAGTTCGAGATGAAGGATCTTGGCCTGAGGCATTATTTCTTGGGATTGGAGGTGTGGTAGAGACCTAATGAGATCTTCCTCGGACAAGGGAAGTGCATTGTTAAGATTTTGTGGAGATTTGTTATGATAGACTGCAAGTCCATGGCTACACCTATGGTGACCAATTTGAAGAAGCTGAGTGATTCTGCTTTAGATTCAGATTGTACAGGCAATTGGTGTGATCCTTGGTGTACTTGATGAACACTAGGCCATATATTTTTTTTGTAGTGAACACCTTGAACCATATATGTTTGAGTTGAGGCATGTGCATTGGGTTGCAACAAAGCATGTGTTGAGGTATCTGCGTGGTGTAGTTGGATATGGTTTGAGATATGCCTTAGGTGGTGAAGTGAGGCTGCAGGGATATTGTTAAAATTGGCAACTAGGGCGAAAATCCACCTTGGACAACTCATATGATGGAGATGATATTTTTATTGGATTCCTCTTTTCGAGAGGTGTAGGATTGATCTAAAGATTATTTCATTCTGACAAGTAGAAATGGAATTATGAATTTATTTCTTCTATGGACAAATTGTCAAGGTCGGCCAGAAGTCTAATGTAGGCTCATGAAGCCCAACAGACGTGTCTCTACATCCTCAACGTTGTGTATATATAGAGGAGTCATTTTCCTCATTTGGTAACTGTTAATTTTAGGTATGTTCTATGCTGATAGCAAATTTACTTCAATTTTCCATATTAGCTCAATATGAATTCCAGATTAGCAATCACATTTAGCATGATAGTAAAATGCAGATAGAACATAAACATAAATCGCAGAAGACAAGCCAAGACAAGAGGACACAAGATGTGGCGCCAGCCAAGGACAAACCCCAATGTGGGGAAACCCTTGATCAATCTTCTTATATGTTCTTCAATTGTTCAACAAAGAGAGAGAGATAATACATATACATCAGAAGTCAATATTTTGACTTATTTAAATAAGAGCAGAGATCTTCTCAAAGATGTCACATGAGGTAGTTGATTTGGACTTAGGTGAAGGGATGCTGATCCTCCAAGGTGACTCTATCACCATGCTGCACCTCATCATCGTGCTGCACCCATTCACTGAGCTACTCTTATCACTGAGCTGCACCCATTCATTGAGCTGCTCTTATCACTGAGTTGCACCCATTCATTGAGTTGTACCCATTGCTGTGCACTATGTTGCACCATTCCATCACTGTTGTACCCATCACCAACAAGCTGCTGCAATGCATCGTGCTGCTGCTATGTCTACATGCCCATCATCACCATGTTGTACCATTGTGCAACATAGTACTGCATCCATGCTGCCCACACCAGTCACTGCATTTATCATGTTGTACCCATCCAAGTATGCTAAACATACTATCAATACAACCATGCTGATACAACCAAGCTGCATCTTATTACATCATGTGTTGCACCATATTGTACTGCACCATACTGTCCATTTTGCTGTACCTAAATATGCTGTCATATCAAACTTCAGTCCTCTATGCTGCTAGCATGCGGCCTAGCCCAACAGCAAGACAACCCAACTATCTTTACCCAATGACTTCCTATCAACCTTTTTGCTGCATAGCCTTACATCGTCTAATGGCTGATAGGATCCTCTCCATGGACTGTGTTTAGGCAGCGTTTGGTCTTCTCTTTGATAGCTAGGACTGTGGCCTATTCTTCTCATTCTTTGTGGCTGGGTTAAGACTTGAGACTGCAGAATAGGACAACAGCTTAGGGCACATGAAAACCCTCCTCAAACTGCGGCCTAGAACAACAATAAGGTCTTCTTCTTGACTGCGTTTAGGGCAGCTTCTTGACTGTGTTTAAGAAACAAACAAATCCTCTAGCCCGAGAGCGGGTCTAGCCACAAACAAACATTCTATGGAAGATTTCCTTAGGCTAGAATCAATTAAGAGGGCCTACCTCTTAGTATGCTTATTCCGCTTGGTGATGACTTTGCTTCCTTGCTCCAACTATCTTCCGTTTCCTTCTTTCGAACACCTGAAACAAGTAAACAACAACAAACAATGATAATATACAAATTGTATTCAACCTACTTAACAAGTCAAGAAACATTAAGCTATAAACATGTGAGATGACATTTTATGTAGGAAATCAATCGACTGATGTCTTGACGTTGCTGTTCTCCTCAGACAAATCCGGGTTCCCACACACTTCCTCTAGCATTCCATGGATGGCCCCAACAATGGTAGTCTTAAGGCTCTTCCCTTTAGTCTTCACACTAAACCAAACTCACAATTCTCCCTTATACACAAACTAGAGAGCTACAAACTATGAATAACTTGCTGATTACTCCAAAATCAAAACCTCAACCAAAACTTATTTAGGACTAGCTTGTGCTTGGGAAGAAGAGAGGTTTATATAGTTTGGATGGAAGGGAGATGGTTCCTCTTCTCATCGGAGAAGGTCTTATCCCTTGAGGTAGTTCCATCCTAATAGGGGAAAGCATCCCAAATTGACCTCCTCGGCTCCATCCAGCCTAAACATTTACCAGACTTCCGTTACGAGGCTTCTAGAGCTGGAAGCTTCGGTTCCTTATTTAAAAAACTTTCCAAAAGAGGATTGATGCGACTGGAAAAAGGCTCAGTCGGTTCTATCGGCGTTAGGGACAGTTGTAATCCCTGCATATCGGCGCGAGGAGGACACGGGTCATTAGCGTCGTCTTGTAAACTGGGAAAAACATAATATTTTGGGTGAATGATGCAAAAGGGAATTGTTCTACTCATGAAGAGGGACACAATGAGAGTTTCTTCATGAAGGGAAAGCATGTGGGGTTCACTGTAGAGGTCTTCCAGGATCATGGAATGGGGAGTACAGGGACAGTGACAAAATGCTGTGTAACAAATGCCCCCTAAAGCATGAAGACCGAACTAGAGTGGGGTGAAATGCTTTATGAATCAGTGTGGGGAACTAGAGTCTGTCTTCGGACAACCTGCAAGCAAGTACAGATACATATACATCACTTAAAGCTCTGTCAAATGATACATGAATCGTGGTATGGACATAGCCATCCAGAGAATGATCATGTAAATGGATCCAGGCATGGACGCACCCATCCGTTAAAGAGGATCATATCGAAACCAAGGTATGGTTGCACCCATCCAATAATGAGAAGGATCACATATGATGACAACTCATGGTATGGTCGCAACGGTCCATCTGAAAGAGACATGTATATCAACACAACCATGTCACATCGCCTTGCAACCTGGACTTTCGTAATCTGAGCCCAGGGTCTTGCGCTATAACACGACCTGATCAAAGTACAAATTCTAACATGTGAATAGATGTGTTGATGTCGAACATGCTAGAAAATCGCTTGATTACCAGTGGGTGATGTAAGCTGTTAACAAGCGCGAGAGAAACCACCAATAATGACAATGGTCCTCAAGGTACTATCAGCACAATTCATGGAATGTGAATAAAGGAATTGAAGTCGAACACTCATGAAATCACTCGATCGAAAGCCAATGATGTGAACTTGTCGTCGAGTGCGAAGAACTTGCCATTAAGGCATGCAAGCTCTAAGGTACTGGAAGGGAGTCTCTCGGTCAACTTCCTGGATAATGAGCTGAAGTCGACAGGAAGTGACCATGTCGAAGGAGGGCCATGATGTATCCCACATCATTGACACGAGACAAAGGGATGCAAAATGATTTTTGGATGATACAGAGAATCAGGGGTAAGTGTAACTGCAGAAGGACAACTCTTGAACATATCGGTGACACGACTCGGAGTTTTGCAACTTTTGGATCCATGGGATCGGTGGTCATGATGATGTGGCAGAGATCAAATGGAAGGCAAAAATAAACGACCCAACCCAGGAAGGACAAAGATGAAGTGAGGATATCCCAACCCGACACGACGCAGAAAGTGTCATGTTCAAGAGTGAGTTGTCGACACAACTGATAGAATTTCCCATTTTCCCCTACCATTTCTGGCAGGTACCCCAATTATTTTTTAATTGCAAGCTTGAAAGGGATAGCATATGCTTGCACTATAAGTCCATCCTTCGGATGAATCCGACCTAGTAAGTTTAATGAGCCCTAGGAAGGAGAAGCTCATGTTCGTTATGGTGACAAATTCGATGTCGTTTAATGTTTTAACGAGTCCGACAAAGGTGTAACTCGGTATCTTTTTCATGTTTAGAGAGTTTGAAAAAGACACGGAAAGAAAACTCCACATGGTCCCTTTTCGTACATTTGTGTCTCTTGAACCCGAAAAGGTAGAAAATAATACTTGAGAGAACCGCTTGACCATTTCAGTTAAGGAGTACCTTTTTCGTAAATAGTTCATTCCAGCTCGAAAAAGGGGTAAACGTTATTGGGTGAATGACGTTTCGCAGCCTTTAATGAGTTCAAAATGACAAGAGATCGACAATCTTTTTATGTTTAAAGGGTCGAAAAAGAGCTGAAAGCAAACCCTCCCCCCTGTTTTTATCTACTTTAACGAGTCAAAAACGGAAAAATACTTTGCGATCTTTTCATTTTTTACGAGTCAGAAAAGAGCTTAAACGTGACTCACCCTGAGTAGTATAAAGGGTAGCAACTAGTTCCGGTTATGGAGGAACTGCTCAAAACATGTAATGGTTAAGAGGCTGGCTAACAAAACCACTCATTGCTGCAGTTCCTCAGGAAAGGAAAAAACAACCAAGTGAAAGCATATGATTGTCCAAAGAGTGGTGGCGATGGAATGAAACAACTAAGGCTCATCTAGCAGAAATTAGCTGATAAAAATGGAATCACGAGATGTAAATTGGGCATGGGTTCATTTTTACACAAGCTTGAACCATGGAGAACTCTTCTTGGATTCGTTTTCATGTTTACACAAGCTTGAAATGAAAAACTATGCTTGCTATAAGTTTTCATGCCCCCAGTATAATGACTCAATCGAGGTACATGCCCCAAGCTTCATTTCAGTCAACTAGGTGGATGGAATGAAGGTTCACTTTCAAGATCTTGGAAAGACTCGACTGGGATTTTACGAGATCTTAATCAAAGAATCGATTTGGAAAAGGGAGTTGCTTCATTTTTTAATGAGGTTGACACAGTAAAAGAACTATCCTCGAGACCCTTGTTTCATTTTTTAACGAGCTTGACACAAGACAAAGAACTATGCTCACACCCTTTGTTTCATTTTTTAACGAGGTTGACACAAGACTAGGAACTATCCTCATGACCCTTGTTTCATTTTTTAACGAGCTTGACACAAGACAAGGAACTATGCTCACACCCTTTGTTTCATTTTTTAATGAGGTTGACAAAGAAAAAGAACCATCCTCGTAATCTGATCATGGACCATACGAGAACATGGCTCCCAAGAGGTCCTCACTAGACGAGAGAACTACGCTCTGGGAGAAACACCTGTCAACTGGTACCAAAGACAGATCGGGTTCCAATGCCCCCAATACATAATGTACTATACCATCTGCATGATCATCAGTAGATGTGGAGATGGAACGGGTAGCCACATAATTGACCTATGGCGAGGAAGGAATTGCTTGCAAACAAGAGCCGATAGGGGACGATGGTTGCAAAGGAGGCGCCTGGTGACCATTGAATAACAATTGATCAATAGTCTCAATTCTCCCTTTGTGCGGAAAACAAACCACTCGGAAAAGTGAAGAAGCAAGAGCTCTCATGACATAAACATAGTCGCGTCCAAGGAGAAGATTGAAATCTAAGGGACCTTTGACTACCATCACGTCTATATAGACAGTCTTCCCTTCCAAAGTAATAGGGAACTTCGGAAGGACCCCTAAGGGCTGACTAGTTCCTCTGTTGAAAGCCAACAGATTCTGGGTGACAGGCACAAGCTGTGGGGAACCCAAAGCTTGCCAAGTAGTAGAAGACATGATGCTAACAGATGAGCCTTCATCTAATATAGTGCCATGTACTACCATATTATAGGCTTGTACTGTAATCTGGAAAGGCACATAAGATGGAAGGCGGAAAGCAGTCAATGGACTCCAATCGAAAGAGACGACAAAACTACTTGGTGGGGGTATCATATGATTGCCCCCATGCTCCGCAGGAATAGAAGAAGGACTCTCCTGAACAATCGGGACGGGAGGGTCACTCTTCGATTCATGAGAATCTGAGGAGACGAGAAGAACATGAGCAATATGATCACCACTCCCTTCAGGAACAGAGTGAAGAACTGAGGGCGGAGCCAAGTCGACACTCTTTTCGACCAATGGTTGGTCGGGAACAGACATTAGAGAGTCGCGCTCAGGAAGAGCAGGACGGGCAAGATATGAATCCAAGTCAATCTCTTTACCAACCAGGAGAGGGTCAGAAGAAAGCCTCTGATAACCAACAGGAAGTTGGGGTTGAGGAGCTGTAAGGTTTTCCAAAACTTTGGAAGCTTTATCCATAAGAGGACAAAGGTGAAGAAGATGCTCTCCTTCACATAACCTACAGGGGAATCTAATCTTTCCCTTCTTCTTACCATCGCTAACCGAGGGTGCAACATCGACATGATCTCTAGAGGTCGATGGGGATGGTCGATCCAGATTTTGAGACCATACCTCTAAGACTCTGGGAATGCCAAGACAGTCTCGAAGGAGATGGTCACCCTTACATAGCTTGCAAGGGAATCTGACCTTTCGTGGAGGATCGAAAGGTTTGTCGACAGGAAGTGCATTTAGAGCAATAGCTGCACGGTTGGCCTCTCGCTTATCTGACTTCTTCTTCTTCTTAGCCTCCTGGTTACTAGATTTGAAACTTTCACCAGGCGAAGTAGAAGAGGAGGGTGAAGAAATAGGGGAAGAAGGCGAGGGGTCAACCTTAGAATCATCGTGACGTGATTCAAATGAAGGAGATTTTTGGACAGGAGTCAGGACACTTGGGACCACCGAGGTCGAAAACAACCAGACAGTTAAACCAATGGTTAACCCTGGAAGGGACAACGTCGCCATATAAGGAGCACCATAATTTCCAAAAGAAGGAAAAGGACCAGGATTCCATCCGAGGGGAATCCTTGACTGGTGGACTCTGGAAATGTTGCCATTGGAATCGACCCTGAAGAATTACTAAGGAATGTAACTTTAACCAGGAATATTTCGTGGGAAGTTAATTTTAGAACACTGAAACAAAACTTTGCCTTTTCATGTTTTAAGAGTCGAGAAAAGGGCAAAAGGTGACTCTATTCACTTTCGAAGTTAACGAGCTCGAAGGGACAAGTGCTCGAGTGATCTTTTAAGTTTAAAGAGTCAAAAAGATCAAATGACTACTCAGGATGATCTAGGTAAAAGGACTACCAGGTAATCGTGAACTGCAGAATACCTCCTGGCGAATCGAGAAGTACGGGCAGGCAATCTCCCCGAATGCTATGTTCAGTGTATCACGTTTACAAGGCGGTAGACTCGACTTCCAACGGATAAAGGTTTGCAAACCTAGTGGGGTCTCCCTTTATATACGTGACAGTACGGGGAGCACAAGTCCGTACTAGCGCTGTCTAAAGTTAACGACAACTGCTAGGTTTAAAGATGCCGGAACACGTCTCTAGCCTAGACCACTAAATGTGAGCGTTAAGTTTCAATGCTTCCTTAGGTTAATTCAATAAATTTTAACGATTGATCTTGAATTAGGTTTCAATTACAAGGCCCTACTGCTGTCATCTCAAAACTCCTATATGCAGCTGTATGAGAAAAGAAATCTTTCTTCGATGAAAGTTAACACTAATTGAGGGATAGAGAGCACACAATCAATGCAACAATCAAAGAATGAAAACTTTCACTTATGCATGTCCTAAATGCACTTAATCTTCCCTTAACAACAAAATAAGTTTCATTTCATTTCCATGCCTATGATGTTGCAATTATAGCTTCTCAATGACACTACTAATGCAATATTTTCGTTTAAGTAAACTAGAATGATGTACTTCTTTTCATAAAATGCAAAATGAATCTTTCACATAAAGCACTTTTAGTGAAAATTTCACAACCCTGAACAAAGAAGCATCGATCAAATCCAAAGCATGATAAATGAAACTAAAAGCAACTTCTTCCTTGAATCGAACAAACCAAACACATAAATGCTTCAATTGACAAACCAAGCAATGTAATCATGCTTGGAAAGAGAAAAGAGACACTCGAAATAAGAGAACAAACGAGACCCTTTCACTCATTTGATTGAAAATGAAGCAATGAAGATGTCGCGACTGAAAGATGGATTAAATGAAGCAGCAAATCAGAAACTTGACATAATGAGTAAATAAACAAATGAACGGTAATTGACCTAGATGCCCTAGGGTCATAGAAACCATCCAAAAACTCAAAAAATCAAGCAATGAAACTTCAAGCCAATCAATCAATCAAAACCAGCAAACAAAGCATCCTAGTCACTTCTGGGTGGAAGAAGAGAGTCTGAGGGTCAAGACACACTGGCACTGGAATGGGAGAAATTCTGATTTTTTCTTAACTCAGAGACCGGAGTGACTGCCTAACTGACAACAAGTGCCAGAAAGGGGTCAACGCGATTGTTTTATAGAAACTCACGCTGATCGGCGTGACTGTTAGAAAAATAAACGCGCTGACCGAGGATTCAAGGAAAAAATAAAAAAATTTCAAAGGCTAAAACCAAACTTGCCACTGTAAATTTCAGACTCAGAGCAGTATACCAAGCAAAGCAGAGAAAACTAAAGGGAAATGGTGATACTAGAAAAGTTCACACAAAACCATGAAATGACAATCAATCAAACAGAAAGATTGGTTCCCTAGTGGAGTCGCCAATTTGTGTTGTAGGTAAAATTCTAAGTGCGGACACAAACAATTCCTCTAGCCTGAGAGCGGGTCTAGCCACAAACAAACATTATATGGAAGATTTCCTTAGGCTGTAATCAATTAAGAGGGCCTACCTCTTAGTACGCTTATTATGCTCGGTGATGACCTTGCTTCCTTGCTCCAGCTATCTTCCGTTTCCTTCTTTCGAACACCTGAAACAAGTAAACAACAACAAACAACAACCGTGATAATATACAAATTGTATTTAGCCTACTTAACAAGTCAAGAAACATTAAGCCATAAACATGTGAGATGACATTTTATGTAGGAAATCAATCGATAGTTGCATTTATATTAGTTCAAGAAGAGATTACAACCGATGTCTTGATGTTGCTGTTCTCCTCCGACAAATCTGGGTTCCCACACACTTTCGCTAGCATTCCATGAATGGCCCCAACAATGGTAGTCTTAAGGCTCTTCCCTTTAGTCTTCACACTAAACCAAACTCACAATTCTCCCTTGTACACAAAGTAGAGAGCTACAAACTATGAATAACTTGCTGATTACTCCAAAATCAAAACCTCAACTAGAACTTAATTAGGACTAGCTTGTGCTTGGGAAGAAGAGAGGTTTATATAGCTTGGATGGAAGGGAGATGGTTCCTCTTCTCATGGGAGAATGTCTTATCTCTTGAGGTAGTTCCATCCTAATAGGGGAAAGGAGCCCAAACTGATCTCCTCGGCTCCATTCGGCCTAACCATTTACCAGACTTCCGTTACGAAGCTTCTAGAGCTGGAAGCTTTGGCTCCTTATTTAAAAAACTTTCCAAAAGAGGATCGACGCGACTGGAAAAACGCTCAGTCGCTTCTGTCGGCGCTAGGGACAGTGGTAATCCCTACATATCGACGTGAGGAGGACACGGGTCATTAGCGCTGGTCTTGTAAACTGGGAAAAACATAATATTTTGGGGAAATGATGCAAAAGGGAATTGTTCTACTCATGAAGAGGGACACAATGAGAGTTTCTTCATGAAGGGAAAGCATGTGGGGTTCACTTTAGAGGTCCTCTAGGATCATGAAATGGGGAATACAGGGACAGTGACAAAATGCTATGTAACAGTCCCTACCATTCGGACCCTCCTTCGCATAATGGCAGAACTTATTGCAAGCAAGGCATCTGCCTTTCCTTCCACCCTTAGATCCGGACTTCCCATTGAAGTGATATTTAGGTAGGCCATCATATGCTTCCGCTACGCCACTCAGATAATATTTTTTGCTTCGACTTCACCCTTGGTGATTTTGAGAGGGATGAGGAATCCATTGAGCCTTTTTGTCCTTTCCAACTGTCTTTGGTGATTGCTTTTTCACTCTCGCTTGGGCTTTGTCGTCACCTCACCTTTGATACCATGTTAATTTTAGGTATGTTCTATGCTGATAGCAAATTTACTTCAATTTTCCATATTAGCTCAATATCAATTCCAGATTAGCAATCACATTTAGCATGATAATAAATGCAGATAGAACATAAACATAAATCGCAGAAGACAAGCCAAGACAAGAGGACACAAGATGTGGCGCCAGCTAGGGACAAACCCCAATGTGGGGAAACCCTTGATCAATTCTTCTTACATGTTCTTCAATTGTTCAGTAGAGAGAGAGATAGTACATATACATCAGAAGTCAATATTTTGACTTATTGAGCAGAGATCTTCTCAAAGAAGATGTCACATGAGGTAGCTGATCTGGACTCAGGTGAAGGCATGCTGATCCTCCAAGGTGACTCCATCACCATGCTGCACTTCATCATCGTGCTGCACCCATCATTGTGCTGCACCCATTCACTGAGCTGCTCTTATCACTGAGCTGCACCCATAGTTTTAAAACTCCGACTCCGACTCCGACTCGACCGAGGATCGACTCCGACTCCGACTCCGAAACGGTAATGACTCGGCCGGCTCGATTTCAATGACTCGGTCGTTGTAAAAAATACATTAAATATTTATTTTTTTTATAAAAAAACATAATTTTAAAGATTTTAAACATAATTTTAATGATTTTCATTCATGTTTCCGAACACACAGCATTATAATATAGATGGAAGACAACATATGATCAAAGTAGGCTCATGAACCAATCCATTATATCAAAATGGTACCCAATGGAAATACATAGTCAACTGTCATACATGATCAAAGACTCAAAACAAAAAACACATAACCAAGGAGGCTAGAAATGGCCTCTACAACAAAAGTAAATTGTGACGGTGACCAGACTCCAGTACTAGTACTACTGGCTAGTAGCTACTGTTAGAGGAGCCAAGATCATGTCAATCAATCTTTGGATCATCATCATCAGAGTCAGACAGGGGGCCCCATGGCTCCTCCTCCTCATCATCATCTCCAACTGCAACTGTAGAAGTGGTACCACTAGCAGGCTGTGCCACTACAACAGATGCAAGCTGAGATAGAGTAGATATGCGGCTGCGCTTCTGTCGTGGCTGAGCAGAGGAAGCACCTACAACTGGAGTCCTTGCTGGCTGTGAGACTGACGCTGGTGGATTGGGATCTGCATTCATCTGAACAGGCTGAAGTTGAAAAACATGTTCAAGTTCAACTGATGTCTCCATTTCTAAATCTACATCAAGATCCTCATCAGGATCAAACTCTGCTGGACGACTCTCCACTACCCAATCTGATGTTGGATCAATGTCTTCCAACACAATGGGATCTGAATCAGGTCTTTTGTTCAGCAAATGGTTTCCTCTGAGCCGAAGGTTGTATTGGACATACACTAGATCATTTAGCCGTTTTTGATCCAAACGGTTTCTCTTCTTTGTGTGAATCCTCTCAAAGACAGACCAATTGCGCTCACACCCAGATGCACTGCAAGTTTGACTCAAAATACGAATTGCAAACCTTTGCAATTAAGGACAATGGCCACCAAAGGCCTCCCACCATTGTGCTGCAAAAAACATAGGAGTGTAATGAGTTAGCTCAACAAAATTACAAATTATATCTAACTTTCAAATTATAAACGATTTAACAAACTTAAAAAAAAGAACTAAAACTATTAAGAATTTGAAAATTGAAATTTTTGTTCACCTGGCTCATCTGCTTCTCTTGCAATCTTTGCTAGGTTCTTCCCAAAGGTACCTGCTGCTTTTCTGAAGATATTGGCCTGTCGGTGTATCTCCAGCTGATCAGACTCCAATGGGATCATGCGATCAATGCAATCAATCAGTCCATCTCTGACCTCCCCCCTCAAAGCTCCTGACTCCTTAGCTTTATAATGATACCGTGGGTTCAAAAAATACCCAGCTGCATGTATAGGGCGATGGAGTTGATTGTTCCATCTTTCATCAATGATTGCCCAAATGGGCCCATACTTTGCCACTCTATCCTTGTATACCGTCTTTATTTGCTCCTTTTCTTGATCCATAGCCTCATAAATGAAGCCCATAGCCAACCTTTCCCCATCCACCAACCGCAACACCTTAACTAGTGGCTCAGCAAGCTTCACAATCTCTGCTGCCTTTCTCCAAAAAGTTTCTTCATGGACTTTCCTTTTCAATTCTTTGCCTTCTGGTTTGTTAGACCAATTGCTTTGATTCCATTCATCACTGGAAAACATCTTTTGCAAGTTTCTATGTTGGGAAAGCATAGATTGCAATGTCAAAAAATGTGTAGCAAATCTAGTGATGGCAGGCCTAATAATATCCTTGCCCCCAGTGTGTTTCCTCATGAGGCTCAAAACCAATGTATGATTGTAGATAAATTTTGTTATGCTTTTGGCATGATCTATAGTGTTTTTGACCCAATCTAATTTTCCAATATCCTCAAGCATGAGGTCTATGCAATGTGCAGCGCATGGGGTCCAAAAGATGGTCTTGTGTTTTTCCTCTAATAGTTTACCAGCAAGAACATAGTTAGAGGCATTATCTGTGATGATTTGAACAACATTAGCCACCCCCACCTCCTCAACAACCTGATCCAATAGCTGAAACAAGAAGTGGCCATCTTTTACCTTATCAGATGCATCAACTGATTTTAAAAACATGGTTCCCTGTGGGCAGAAGACAAGAAAGTTTATGATGGTACGGTTTCTTTGATCAGTCCATCCATCTGACATGATGGTACACCCTGTTCTTACCCATGAGTCCCTGAACTCTTGCAAATGCTCATTAATGGATTGAATTTCTTTCTGCAAACGAAACCCCCTTAGCTCATGCATAGTAGGGCCTTTTCCAGCAGCATGTATGGCATCAAACATAGGCTCATAATATGGTGAACGAGCAGCATTAAAGGGGATATCAGCATCATACCACCATCTAGCTATGTACTCACAAGTAGTCTCCCTCAATTCTTTCTTCCAATGGTCATCTAAAGTGGGCTGCATTTGAGTTTTACTAACCTCAGGACCATGTGCATCTGATGGAGAGGAGGGAGTGAAATAACTTTTGATAGTCACATCACCCTTTTTCATTCTACCCTTTCCCTTATCTTGAACAGAACCAAAAGAGGGAGGAACATATCGGAAAGGGTTGGATGTATCAGTTTGAGGGATAGAGGAAGAACCCTCAAAATCATAATGGGGGTTGGCAGCCATCATTTTTTGTGTCTCCCTCTTCCTCCCAATTTAAGCCTGTATGTCTCTTTGCCTAGCCTTATCTTCTTTAAATTTCTCAAAATTGGCCAACGAATTCTTCCTAATCTCACCAATTTATGGTGAGGTACATGGGGTAATTTGGTCTCTAATCCCTGCCAAGTGTTGTTTCAGCCTATTAATGCCCCCAGGACCTTCCTTAATTTTCCTATGGCAAAATTTGCATTGCATTTGACTATCAACCATTTCAACATATGCCCAAGCAGGATCTCTTGCTCTAGGTGCCATTTTTTGACTAGGAAATGAAAGCAAACAATCTGAAAATGAAAAAAAAAAACCTTGATTCAATGTTCATTTATTTGACAAAAAACACTCTCTAAGATTTCTAGATATGCACCTAAAATTTACTAAGCAAAAACATATTTATAGAGGTGAAAAAAAATACCTCCAGGCACAAACTGCCTCCTCAAGCTTGCTCCAAGAATCAGCTCCTCAATGCTGCTCCAAATGGCTGCCCAAGAAGCTCCTCACTCTAGCTACAATGCTCCTCCAAGACTCCTCATTGCTGCTCCAAAACAAGCTCAAGAACTGCTCACTAACTCTCAAAGAAGTCTCTCACTCAAATGCATAAGATTGCTGTGAGTGAATGAGAGGACTTGGGTGTGTTAAATAGGGTTTGGGAGGGGGAAATGGACCCCAAAAATCATTTAGCAAATTCATATAACTGCTTGGAGTCCAAACCAACCAAAAAACAATTTAAAAATCCATTAAAATTTTATAAAATCGCAGTTTGACGTGATGCTGGGCGTTTTTTTGTGACTCGGCCGAGTCATAACGGAAACGGCCGAGTTGGCCGAGTCAGCCATGACTCGGCCGAGTCATTCAATGACTCGGCCGAGTCATGGCTGACTCGGCCAGTCGAACCGTTCCAAAGGCCGGGTCATAGAAATAGGCAACGGCTCGGATCAACCCGACCGTTTCGGTTTCCAAACGGCCGTTTCTTAAAACAGTGGCTGCACCTAATCACGACTGTACCCATTGCTGTGCACTATGCTGCACCATTCCATCACTGTTGTACCCATCACCAACAAGCTGCTGCAATGCATCGTGCTGTTGCTATGTCTACATGCCCATTATCACCATGCTGTACCATTGTGCATCATAGTACTGCATCCATGTTGCCCACACCAGTCATTGCATTTATCATGCTGTACCCATCTAAGTATGCTAAACATGCTGTCAATACAACCAAGCTGCATCTTATTACATCATGTGCTGCACCATACTGTACTGCACCATATTGTCCATTGTGCTGTACCTAAATATGTTGTCTTATCAAACTTCAGTCCTCTATGTTGTTGGTTTGCGACCTAGCCCAGCAACAAGACAACCCAACTATCTTTACCTAATGACTTCCTATCAACCTTATTACTGCACAACCTTACAACGTCTAATAGCTGATATGATCCTCTCCATGGACTGTGTTTAGGCAGTGCTTGGTCTTCTCTTTGACGGCTAGGATTGCGGCCTATTCTTCTCATTCTTTGTGGCTGGGTTAAGACTTGAGACTGTAGATTAGGACAGTGGCGTAGGGCACATGAAAACCCTCATCAAAATACGACCTAGAACAACGTTAAGGTCTTCTTCTTGACTGCGTTTAGGGCAGCTTCAATATGACCACGTCCTAGATCCATGACAGCGTAGAGGTCAGCTTAAACCTGACTGCGTCTTAGGTAGCTTCATCATGATAGTGTCCTAGATTTAGGGCATGTCTTCTCCACATGACTGCATCCTAGATCTAGGGCATGCATAGAGCTAGGGCATCATCTTCTAGGAGCTGCGTAGATCCTTTTCTAGGCTGCGTTGAGGGCTTACACCACTGCCCTTCTTGACTGCATATTAGATCTATGTTAGGGCTTCTCCATGGGGTAGCATTAAGGCTTCTTGAGGCTGAGATAAGGGCTGTCCTCCATGACAACGTAGAGCTTTCCCATCTCCTAAGATAGCGTAGAGCCTTCTCCATTAGGGCAGCGTTGACTCTTAGGATCTCTCCTCCCACCAAAACCCAAAGACAAGTGGAGAGGAAGAGATCACAAGAAGAGTGTGTACAAATGACTAGCAAGCCACCTCTTTTTATACTAAAACGTTGAGCACATGTGGGGGCAATTTGGTTGCTGGCCGACCTTGACGAATTGTCCCATAACACAAATAAATTCATATCTCCATGAATACATGTCGGAATTGGATGATCTTTAGATCAATCCTATACCTCTTGACGAGAGGAATCTAAGAAAAATATCAGTGGCCATAAATAAGATGACCCACATGGAGTTTGGTCCTAGTTGCAAATTTTAATAGTGACTCATCACTCACACATCTTTTTCTCTCTTCATCTGATTGGGTCGTACGAATTTCATGGCAGCTTGTTCCTCTCCACACGTGCGAAGGTTTGACTGGGTTTTTTTATTTTTGTGTTGACCGAGTTGCAGCCACCTTTAGCTAGCATTGACTGGGCAGTGTTTGACTTCGTTTGACTGTGATTTTTATGGGAATATCTCTGTTTGGGCAGGCCGCATATTTGGGCACAGAAACTGAGATTTTCTGGGCTGTTTGACCAATGTTGACTGCAACAAGTTTGACCACAGCGTTGACCTGCGGTGACCATCTTTGACTGAGAATTTCCAGACTGTTTTGGGTTGATGTGGACTATCCCTGAAGGCCGAGTTGACTAGGTTTGACTGTGATGATTTAGAGGAGGATTTTTGCTGGTTTTTCCAACGTTGATTTTCTGGTTAGGGCATCCTGTTGACTGTTGTTTGGATGGATTGTTTTGACAGTGTTTGGGCTAGTGATTTTTGTATGATGTACTCTCTCTTTGCTGAACTTTTGAAGAATAATGAGAAGATTTGATTAAAGGGTTTTCCTCACATTGGGGTTTTTCCCTAGCATCTGCCAAATATTGTGCCCTCTTGTCTTGGCTTGTCTTCTGTTTATTATTTATGTTCTATCTGCATTTACTATCATATTGGTGTGATTGCTAATGTGGAAATTGATATTGGGCTAATAAGAAAAAATGAAGTAAATTGCTCTAAAGCATAAAACATACCATTGTTATCTAAAATTAACATGGAATCAGAGCTGAGGTGAAGACAAAGCCCAAGCAAGAGTGAGAAGAGAAATCACTGAGATCTGTTGGACAAGAACAAGATTCAAATGGTCTCCTCATCTCATTTCAACTTTGATGACAAGTTCAATGATAAGTCTTATTATCATGCATGGAAGATGCCTCTTGACTTGACTTTGGAAGAGCATGATGCTATGGACTATGTGCAGGGAAAGATTGTTGAACCTCCTTCAAATGCATCGGCTGCCGCTAAGATAAAGTACAAGAAAGGTGAAGTCAAAGCTAAGAAGATCATCAGGGATTCTATTCATAAGCATTTAGTTGCTTACATATCTGATTTGGGCACATCTAAGGAAATGTATGACAAGTTGGTTAGCATGTTCAAAGATAGCAATGCAAACCAAGTTCTCTTCCTCAAGAACAAGTTGAAGGACATAAAGAAGGGAAGAGGAGAAGATATCCAATCCTACTTCATGAGGATCATCGAAATAAAACATGATCTTCTATCTATTGGTGAAGTTATAGCTGACAGGGAGCTCACTCTCATTGCCCTTTGAGGTCTCCCTCATGAATGGGATGTGTTCAACACTACTATCCTTGACAATGACCGGATTCTAGGTTTTGATGAATTGTTGACTAGATGTAGTCAAGAAGAAACAAGAATGACAGAGAGAGACATGCCTTCAAATAGGAATGATCCTACTGCATTTTCCGCTCATGTTAAAAAGAAGAACAATGTAGGTTCAAAGAAGCAATGTCAAGGAAGACTGGGATTCAAAGATGGAAGAAAGGGTAGATGCTTCATTTGTAACAGGTTTGGCCACTATGCTAGGGAGTGTCCTAATAAAAGGGATACACCTTGGGATGATGACAACAACAAGCGCAACAATTTCAGGGGCAACAATAATCAAAGGAATGGCAGATTCAACAACAAAAGGAAAAAGGAATGCTCCCGCTACTCAACATGGAAATGGTCGACTTCCCAAAAGATCAAGAAACTCCAGGTATGATGAATCTAATGTTGTAGATAACAAGAAAAAAGAATTTTATCTTATATTTGCCCTCTCTACTGCCTCTCCTACAGATACCTTGGGAAATTGGTTAATTGATAGTGGTGCATCAAGGCACTTCACTGGGTATAAGGAGGCTCTTTCAAATCTGATAGAAAAGGATACAAATTTGGAAATCATTCTTGGAGACAATGCCACCTATCCTGTGAAAGGAGTTGGGAATGTTACTCTTCAATTAAATCAAGGTAGCACCATTCATCTACGAGAAGTACTATATGTACACGATCTAAAGAAGACCTTGGTATCCATCTCATCAATGGAGGACAAAGGATTCAAGGTGGCATTCATTTAAAGGTATGTGTTTGGAAAAGAAATTTCAAAGAAGCATTTACTCTTGGATTTAGGGTTGATAGCCTATATCAAGTTGGAGGAAGTCCATTGGGAGCTGTCTTGCGACACATCTCTTCAATCCGAATTATGGCATCGAAGGTTTGCTCATTTTCATTATAAGGCTCTACCCCATGCAAGGAAGATGGTGACAGGTATGCCCAAATTTAAAGTAGAACATGAAGGTGTTTGTCAGGGATGTGCCGAAGGAAAACATACAAGGGGACCATTACCCTCAAGTGATAGTAAGACTACCGACATTTTGCAATTGGTTCATTTTGATCTATCTAGTATGTTGCCCGTGACATCTTTGGGAGGATATTTATATTATGCTATCTTTGTGGATGACTTCTCTCGCAAAACTTGGATTTATTTCTTAAAGAAGAAGGACGAAGTGTTCACATGGTTCCGCTCTTTCAAAGCCTTAGTTGAAAATCAAACAGGGAAGAAGATCAAAATATTGAGGACCGATAATGGAACCGAATACGAATCAAATGAGTTCAATGAATATTGTAGAGAAGATGGCATTTAGAGGGAGACTACTACTGCGTATACTCCTGAGTAAAATGGTGTTGCTATAAGAAATAATCGTTCCATTATAGAAGCCACACGTGCCATGCCTCATGATCAAAGCCTTCCGAAGTTCCTATGGGTAGAAGCTGCCAACAGTGCCGTGTATGTTCAAAATAGATGCCCTCATCAAGCCTCATACTCTAAAACTCTAGAAGAAGTTTTCATCGGTAAGAAACCTGATGTTTCTCACTTTAGAATTTTTGGTAGCCCCATGTATTTTCATGTGCTGAAAGAAAAGAGAAGCAAATTGGATGCATCTGGGAAGAAAGGAACATTTGTGGGCTACAGTGAAACTTCTAAGGCATATAAAATCTATGTGCCTGGTCAAAGAGAAGGAGAAGTAAGTCATGATGTCACCTTCGATGAAGATGCTGCCCTTGGGAAGATTAGGAACCTTCCTATTCCAAGGAAGGACAAAGAAGCATATACAGGAAAATAGGGAGAACCGCAGGATGAGTTGATACCCGATGTTGAAGAACCGATGGATCCCATTGATCCACCTCCTCATGAGCCCTCCTCCTAAAAAAGAAGGCCCTCATGGCTTAAGGACACTCTTGAAGATGCTGAGAGACATATTGCACCAAGGGGGACATTTCGTGAAAGTAAGAAGCCGAATAGGTACCAAGGGTACTTAGTTGCCATGATCACCATTGTTCAAACTGAGCCTTGCACATTCAAAGAAGCTGCGAGGCACCAAGTTTGGAAGGATGCTATGAACGAAGAATATGAGTCGATTATGAAGAATGATGTATGGGATGTGGTCCCTAGACCCAAGGACAAATCTGTTGTCACCTCGAAATGGCTCTACAAGATCAAGCATGGAGTTGATGGAAGTGCTGAAAAGTTCAAGGCTAGGTTTGTTGCTCGAGGCTTCTCTCAAAAGGAAGGTGTGGACTATGATGAAATATTTGCACCAGTTGCCTGATATACCACCATCCGTTCGATCATTGCCCTTGTTGCCTCTCAAGGATGGAATTTACATCAAATGGATGTCAAGACCGCCTTCTTGCATGGTTCACTTAAGGAGGAAGTCTATGTTGAACAACCCAAGGGGTTCGAAGTTCAAGATCGAAAGACACATGTATGTAGGTTGAAGAAAACCCTCTATGGTTTGAAGCAAGCTCCTCGGGCTTGGTATGAGAGGAACGAAAACTATCTGATGAAGTTGGGATTTACAAGAAGTGAAGTTGATCCGATCCTTTACTTTAAGGTTGAAAATGATAGAGATCTCATCTTGGTACTTTATGTGGACGATCTCTTTTTGACAGGTGCAAACCCTCATATTCATCAATGCAAGAGGGAGTTGGCTTCCGAATTCAAGATGAAGGACCTAGGATTGATGCACTACTTCCTAGGCTTGGAGGTTTGGCAAAAGCGAAGTGAGATTTTCCTTTCCCAAGGAAAATACATTGGGAAGCTACTTGAAAGATTTGGGATGGTGGATTGTAAGTCCGTGACTACTACGACAAAACTTAACTTCAAGAAGTTATGCGGAAGTGCTGCTGGGCCCAATTTGAGAAATCCTTCTTAGTATTGTCAACTCGTGGGGGCCCTGATGTTCTTGGTGAACTCCCTTCCGGACATATGCTTTGCAGTGAATACATTGAGTCAATCTATGGTCGAGCCTCATCACATACATTGTATTGCTGCCAAGAATCTCTTGAGATATCGCCGACGCAGAAAAACCTATGGACTGAGATACACTGCTAGGAATTTGAGGCTCCATGGTTATTTTGATGTTGACTGCGCTAGTAGTGTGGTGGATCGTAAGAGCACGTCGAGATGTTGCTTCTCACTAGGTTCTGCTTCAATATCCTTGATGAGCAGGAAGTAGAAATCGGTTGCTTTGAGCATCGTCGAGACTGAATATATTGCTGCTAGTATGGCCTCTTGTGAAGCTGTTTGGTTGAGGAAGCTCTTTAGTGAGCTGTTTAGGCATGTGTTGGATACCATCGTGATCTACTGGAGCAACCAAAGTGGGATTCGTCTTTCTGAGAATCTTGTGTTTCATGACCACTCCAAGCATATTGATATTAGGTACCACTTTATTCGGGATATGGTACAACGGGGTACAATAAGGCTTCGTCACATTGGGACTGATGATCAGGTCACAAATATTCTTACAAAGCCCCTAGGGAAGGTCAAACTCTTAAACTTCCATGAACGACTTGGAGTCGTGGAGAGACCCTCTTATGAGGGACTCGTTTAAATTGGATATTGAGCTATAGGAGCTCCGGGGGCTTGGGGTACTTCATGGATCTATGAGTGACCATAGGGTGAGTGGTTCACATTCCCCTAGTGGTGCGCTGTGTACAGGGTGAGTGGTTCACCTTCCCCTCTGATACCCCATGATGGTTGAGATATGCATCGGATGAGTGGTTCACCTTCTCCTACCAATACATCCTACCCATGCAGTTCGGGACTCATGGGAAGTACCTCTCATTTGGCCAATGAGTAGGGGAATGAGGATATGGACCATAGTACTACTAATGGACGCATCGTGTGTTACCGTACTCCCTATGCTAGGATGTTTGATATTGATCTGGGATTAATGGAGACTGACTTCGGGTCAGTGGGGAGTAGTATGATACACTCTCGATCATTTTTTCTTCATTATTTATTCTTGGTTTAGTAGAGCAGAGCAGAGTAGATAAGAGTAGGGATGTCAGTGATGGTATAGATTGTCAGATGGTTTGGCAGGTGGATTTCTCCCTAGTTGAGAGGGAGTGTTAAAATTGACAACTAGGGCCAAACTCCATCTTGGACAACTCATATGATGAAGATGATATTTATATTGGGTTCCTCTTTCCAAGAGGTGTAGTATTGATCTAAAGATCATCTCATTTTGACAAGTAGAAATGATCATCTCATTCTGACAAGTAGAAATGGAATTATGAATTTATTTCTTCTATGGACAAATTGTTAAGGTCAGCGAAAAGTCTTAATGTAGGCTCATGAAGCCCAATAGACGTGTCTCTTCATCCTCAACGTTGTGTATATATAGAGGAGTCATTTTCCTCATTTGGTCACTCATCACTCACACATCTTTCTCTCTCTTCATCTGATTGGGTCGTACGAATTTTAGGGCAGCCTGTTGCTCTCCACACGTGCAAAGTGACTGGGTTTTCTGATTTTTTCATTGACCGAGTTGCAGCCACCTTTGACCAGCATTGACCAGGCAGTGTTTGACTTCGTTTTTGTGGGAATATCTCTGTTTGGGCAGGCCGCATATTTGGGCACAGAAACTGAGATTTTCTGGGTTGTTTGACCAGCGTTGACTGCAACAAGTTTGACTGCATTGACCATCTTTGACCGAGAATTTCTACATTGTTTTGGGCTGATTTGGACTATCCCTAAAGGTCGAGTTAACTGGGTTTGACTGAGCTTTTGGAGGAGGATTTCCGCTGGTTTGAGAAATGTTGAATTTCTAGTTAGGGCATCCTATTGACTGCTGTTTGGCTGGATTGTTTTGACAGTGTTTGGGTTAGTGAATTTTGTATAATGTACTGTCTCTTTGCTGAACTTTTGAAGAATAATAAGAAGATTTGACCAAAGGGTTTTCCCCACATTGGGGTTTTTCCCTGGCATCCCCCAAATATTGTGTCCTCTTGTCTTGGCTTGTCTTCTGTTTATTATTTATGTTCTATTTGCATTTACAAAAAGAGAACCTTAGGGTGTTGCTTCAGCTTGGGATAAGCTATGGTATCTTGGTTTAGCAGGAAGCAGACTTTTTTCACAATCAATACAACAAAGGTAGAGTATATCGTAGCTAGTGCCGCAAGTCAAGAAGCAGTGTGGCTTTGGAAGCTACTTGCAGGGCTATTTGATCAAGAGCTAGAGACAACCTTGATACATTGTGATAATCAATGCTATGTTAAGCTTTCAAAGAATCCAATATTTCATGACAGGTTGAAGCACATTGAGATTAAATATCACTTCATCCGAGACATGGTGTAGAAGGGAGCAAAGAAACTCTAATACACATCCATAGACGAGCAGATTGCGAACATTTTGTTATGAATAAAATATATATAAATAATATAAATAATGATGATAATTGTAATAATGATTAGTTAATTAGTAATTAGTACTGAAGATACATGTCTAGTTGGGACATGACCTTCCCTGCCTAGGGTATATAAGCAGGCCCTCATTCTCATTCTTACATTTTAATATATATTCATGTATCTTCAATGGAGATCTACATATTCCAAATCTTCTTGAGTATTTAACTTAAAGAATGAACTTTGTTCGTTACATTTGGTATCAGAGTTGTTTGATCCTTTGGCCGCTCCACAAAGCTAGTCTGGTCTGGCCTTTGGCCATCGATTCCTTGTCAACTTCATTACTGTCGCCATTCAAGCGTTTCGCTACACAACTTTATGGAGTTTCTCCATTTTGCCATTAGACCTTTAGCCATAAAATAAAAGGAAGAAAAAAATTGGAAAAACAAAATTATAAAAAAAAGAGTTAAAAAAGTGAAAAAAGAAAGGAAAATAATATATTCTGAAATACACAGGAAATAAATAATATATATATATATATATTATTATTATTATTTTTTGTTATATTGATAACAAATAAAGGGAGAAAAGTATATTACAGAATAAAAAAAAAAAAAACTTACTAGACCACCTATGCCATCATTTGACCATTTGATCTGCAACCAACTAGCCACAAGCCATTGCCGCCACAACACTGTAGTCACGATTGTCTTGCCGCAAAAGACCACCATTGCTACCCATGTGGCAACGCCATTGTTCAGACAACGGCTGCTGCCATCCACGAGCAGTTCCACTGCGACTCTGGCCATAGTGCCCTCACCATTTACCAAGATATTTCGAGCTGCCGTGTCCGTCCCTCAGGCTGCTTCATCCTCTGCTACCACCGCTCCTGCACTCACAAGTTGAAGACCAACGCCACAGTGCTTCGTGCGAAGCTAGCCCGATTGCAGTTTGACCGATGCACCATTTCCCAAACACCACCACCTTTGGGTCACCACACTCAATCTCATCGCTGCAACACAACCACAATTCATTCCCATGCCTACCCAAACCGTATAGCCACCGTCAAACCACAACAAAATCATTGAAATTGTACGGGTGAATCCGCTGAAACCAAGGTTGACATCACGTTCATGGTAAAGGCCGCCTGGAAAGCATTGCTGCATTCATACAACTCATAGCCAAAACTGTTGAAAACGAGTTCTAGAAGGGTCGCAACCAATAAATGCAACGATTTATGTTTTACAAAAAAAAATGAATGCTGGAATGAGAAAATTCGTTAATCTTGGGTGATTTTTGTGTTAGGATATTCCGAAACATAGGAAATAATTAAATACAACTTGGTCTAGTGTATAGTTAGGTAAAGTGTGTTTATTTAGTATGTACTTTTTGTAACTTACAATTCGACGGTCACAATATGTTTTAGACATTAAATGATCCGACGGTTCATTCTCTCCTCGGTATTACCGACACTTGATCCGTGGCTTAACACCCGATTGGTCCATGATCTCTATTTAAAGAGCATGGAGTGTCATTTGTAAGGTGATTGTTCATGAGAGAAGCTTATGTAAATTTTCTTTCTTTTACATTAATAAATTGCCTGAAGTGGCCGCATTGGCTCAGGCTGTGCACTATTTCCCTCTTTGAGGGTTTTAACCATGTCAAGAATACTAGTGTACTGATCCGTGATTTGTTTGTGAGCGGTGTCCTTTGGTGTTCTATCTAAGGAACTTACCCTGTAAATTCCTACATGGTATCAGAGCTATTCGAGGGCCACATCCGTTGGTGATCCAAATCCGAAGTCGATACAATTGCATCCGATTGTTGTTTCCTAGATCTATTGTTTCTGACTGCTTTCGAGCCGAGAGGACTGCTCTATTGTGTTAGGAGCATCTGTTTCAGTGAGGAACCCCTTTCGTTTCATGCGAAAAGGTTCTTGGTAGCCCTAGCTACGTCATTTTTAAGATCTGGAGGTATACAACCTTTATTTGTAGTTTTAGTTATTTATCTCTCTATTTATTTCGGTTTATTTATTTCTCTGTTTTTTATTACAGGATCTATACCTTTCATTTCTGTGTATGCTCTTTGCAGTTTTAGTTATTTATCTCTCTGTTTATTTCGGTTTATTTATCTCTGTTTTTTATTATCGGATCTATACCTTTCATTTTTGCGTATGCTTTTTGCCTTGCGGCTTTGTGCGATCTGGGCAAACCAAAAACAAAAAGAAAGGATTTTTCTCATGCGTATGCTCTTTTCCACTGCGCCTTAGTGTGATCTCGGAAAACCAGAAACATTGAGGAAAATAGATAGTTTCCGGCCAAATCTAACTTGCAAGGCTTGGATTTCTTTTGCGTGTTCGTTTTGGTTTGTGTTTTTTGTTTTTGTTTTGTAGGAAAAAAAGAGGTTTTTCAAGTAAGCATGCACTCCAAAGCTTCAGTGAGCAAAAAAAAAAACCCCTTCCTCTTTTCCAAAAATTACTAACCTTTTAAACTAGCTCACTTGGTCCAAAGTTACTTTATGAGAATAGAGGTCTTGGGTTCAAGTCTTTCTTTTTGTTGAGTTACTTTTTCAAAAAGCACATGTAACTTATGTTTTAAAGTTACTTTATGTAAAAGTGTTCTCACTCATTATAAAAAGTGAGTCACTTATAATTCTAAAGTCACTTTATCTTTTATTTAAGTTACAATTTAGTGGATAGTTCATAAAGTACCATTGTAAAAGTGACTTTCACTTATTTATAAAAGTGGGTAACATAAAGTAATCTTTTTTTTTAAATGAGCTAATTAGATTAAGTTTGGAGGGGGGGGGGAATTTTTTTTTAAAATATAACATTATCATTCACTTCCCAACATTCACGTGGTTCGTCGACATTTTCAACAACTTTACTTCCAAAAGCCATAACTTCTTCATCCGAAGGCCGTTTTTAGAGCTGTTGTTTTTTAATCGAACTAATTTTTCTAGATCTTTCCATTGGAATACTTAGTTTCAGCATCTATAGCTTCAATTTCTTTTAAAATGGAAAGTCCATGCCTAGTTATTCTTGACAACACCAACTACTTTCAATGGCTATCCTACATTGTGGATTTACTTAGAAGTAAAGGTCTTTATAGAATAGCCTCAGGCAAAGAGTCTAAACCTAAAGATGAAGATAAGCAAGCCAAATGGGAAAATAAGCAAGATCAAGCACGTGGGTTGATAGGGATGTCTATTTCTCCAGACTTGAGATTCCATATCAGAGAAATTGATACCCCCGAAGAAATAAAGTTTTTGGAATTAAAAATGAAATTTTGAGCCTATCAACTTGAAAATAAGTTGCTTACATTGGACCCCAATAATTTTTCTTTCATTGAAGATTTTTTGTCCAAGTTTAAGACCCTTAGACTTCTCTTAGAAGGTGTTAAGGTTAAGAAAGAAGATGGTAGCCTTATCTATTCCATTCTTACTAAGTTAGGACTCGTCTACTCTGTGTTTGTTTCCACCTTCCATTCTACTAGAGAAGCCTTTATTTCTCAAGGACAAGCCTACAAGTCCCCCCGCTTTTGATGCCTTTTGTGATTCTTTAATAAGAGAACAAGAAAAACTCTTACATCTTGGTCTTCTTAATATTGGAAACTCTTCTAAGAAAGCATTAGTAGCCCGATAACAACCAAATTCAAAGAATCCTAAGAAGGAACATCCTAAAAAGAATGGTCTTAAACCAAACAAGGGTCCTAAGCAATTATAGTCTCAAAATGAAAAATCAACTCAACAAAATGATAAGGCAACTAAAAACAAAAGGAAGAAGACTGATAGACATTGCAACTTTTGTAATCGTGATGGCCACTTAGAATCCAAATGCTTTAAGAAGATGGAAGCCTTGGAAGCAACAACGAAGAAGCATAACATCCATTTGCAACACTCTTCAACTTCAACTTCATCTTCAGGAATAGCACTTTCTGCAAGTGGTTGTCAAACATCTCGGTCTGGTTATGCAGTAAATGTTTCTTCTTCTTCTCCTTCTCATAAGTGACTCATTAGTTCTAGAGCTTCTTATCACATGGCCAAAAACAAAGCCATGTTTTCTTCTTTAAATGATTGTAACACCAAAAATATATATGTTGGTGATGATAGATCTCTTAGTATTGTAGGGACTGGAACTATTCATCTAGACAATGGTAATGATGTATTATGTGTTCCTATCTTATCCTGCAACTTTCTATCTATATATCAGATAACTCATTCAGGTGAAGGTAAAACTGTTGAATTTTCACCTCATGATGTTGTAATTAAGGACCTAAGAGATCCTAGACAGATTTTAGCTACTGGCATTGCTGATGATTCTACAAGGTTGTATAAGTTTAACAACTTTGGGTCATCAACCCTTCCCTCGGTATTTGTTGCTCATAATGGTGAAGTAAGCAAACTTTGGCATGAACGATTTGGTCACTTAAACTATCGCTCCCTTCAAAATCTATGTAAAGAAAATATGGGGACAAGTCTTCCTGTGGTATCTTGCAGAGATGGTGTTTGTTCCGAATGTGTACTCGGAAAACATCATCGGGATAGTTTTGAAAAACGTGCCTCTTGGCACGCCTCAACCCCTTTACAACTTGTGCATAGTGATTTATGTGGTCCACTTCTAGTGGTTTCATTCTTTGGCTACAAGTATTTCTTAACTTTCATGGATGATTTCTCCAGACGCACTTGGGTATACTTCTTAAAACTTAAGAGTGAAGTCTTTAACATGTTCTTGGCCTTTAAGGCCTTTGTTGAGACACAATTTGGACATCAAATTCTTAAGATAAGATCTGATAATGGCGGAGAATATGTTAACAACAAATTCATCAACTTTTGCACTGAGCGTGGAGAATGGTGTAGCTGAAAAGAAGAATCTCACCTTAAAGGAAATGGCTAATTGTATGCCTCAATCTAAAGGACTTAGTCTTAATTTTTGGGCAGAGGCAATTAATTGTGCAAATTACATAGTAAATCGCACTCCTACCAAGGTTTTAAAGAATATCACTCCAGAAGAAGCCTGGAGCTCAATTAAACCATATGTAAGTCACTTTCATGTTTTGGAAGTGAAGCATGGGCCCATATTCCAGATGAGAAACATAAAGCCTTAGAACCTAAGAGTGAAAAATGTATTTTTGTTGGATATTATGAAGATGTCAAAGGATATATACTTCTTCAATCTGAATCCAAAAATGTTATCATTAGAAGAGATGTAAAGTTTGCTGAAAATATATCGGCCTACGAGCCTAGTTCGGCAAATGTGCCACCTCTCTCTATTCCTTCTATTTCTGAAAATATTCCTTCTTCAGATGATGACAACGAGGATGACAATCCTACCCCACATTCTTGGGATCCTCCTTCAGCTCCTCAGCTTCCAAAATGGGTCTGTGCTACTCGGGATGCAGCAGGTGCTCTTGCAGATGATCCTACAAATCAACGTCGTACAAGTTCTTAGTTCGATAGAGCGTCTTCTTTACTGGCTCAAGATTCAGAAGAGATCAAGTCAGCCTAAGGACATTTATTCGACCTCACATGGAGCCTATAAATACAAGCTAGTCGAAGTCATTTGGAGCATCACATCTCAAGCTAGTTCGATATCTCAAGAGTAACTGGGAAATGCGAAGTTTGAAGCTGGGAACCCAAAGGGAGTGTGAGTTTGGGGAAGTCTAAGGAGAAGAAGAAAATCGAACTTTTGGTGCCTCTCTCTCTTTGTTTTGTGCCCTAGATTGGGAGATCAAAGTCTTCCAAGTTTTGTTGATGACGGACACTGCTGCCTAGTCGAAGTTGCTGGAAAGGAGGTCGAAGATCTGGGACGCTGACTTGGTGTGGAGGAAGGGTTTGGTCTTTGTCTAGGGTGAAGAGTCTCAAAGAATACTATTGAAAGGAAGAATTTTTTTGACTGGGTTTTTCCCTGGCATAGTGCCTACAACTTGTGTCTCTTGTTTTGTGATCTTCATACATACATAATATGGTAATTGCTTGATGAAAGATAAGATAATAAGAAAGTAAAAAGAAGCCAACACACTGACAAGTAATTATCAAGAAAGGAGAATCAAACCCTAAGATAACTGCTTTGATTTTCCAACAAATTCCATTTCTGATATTTTCCGGTCATATTCCAAGCTTCATATTAGGCTTGTATCAGGTTAGGGAGGTGAAAGTACCTCCAACTAGCACTAAATGTTCAAGAACATGTTTCTACAAGCTCTAGGATACTAGCAGTGTCTATTATCTAAGACAATTTGGATTCTATATGAACCTTCAGATTGTGGAAGACACCAAATGGCTAATATCATGAAAGCACTGCTATAGAATATTTGCTCCAAAAGCTGAAACAGAGAAATCATTCCATTTCCCTATAAGGGATAATGGAAAATAAGAGTAGTTATCGTCATTTAAGGTGTAATGTAGCCTCTATATAGTTATTTTTGGTGTCAAGTCTTGTCTAGGGTGATGTTTGTAGGATTGACTTGCCAGTTCGAAATGCGGGCCGACCTTTAAGCTTTGGCTATGTGGCAGAAGATCATTGAATTAGTTTGGAACATGTTTTATTAGTGTTGATCACTGTTGGCCAAAATTTCACTTAAAGATGAGATTCAGGGATTAGTTTTGGTCTGTTTCGCCTCCTGTTTGTTTTGCGGTAATCAGAATTTCATTGGTTTGAAATTTAAATATTGTTCACTGGGTTTTAGTTCCTTTTATTAGTTTTCTTTCAAGATTAGGCCTTTTGCCCAACTGATTCATCTTTCTTACCTGTAACTTTGAATCATAGCATTGAATTTTTGCCCAATAATATATTAATATGTATGTGAAATAAACTAATCTTGTATCTGATGTTATACTTTCTGTTCTCTTTTTTTTTTTGATTGAGTAGATTCACTCTTTTTATTCACAAGGAGCTATGAACCTCATCTGCATTAAGAGGGAGGGCAGCCACCACATCAATGCAGTAGCCCCGTGAAACTCATTCACTGTGAAGATGCTTAATGCCTGCCCTATCCTAATCACTCAACCACAGCTTGATGGACACTCTTTCAAATCTTTATCTATGAATGCTTATTTGCTTAATCATTTATACTTTTTTCCATTATAACCAAGCACAGAAAACCCCTGGATACTTCACTGCCATCAATGTGTGGTAACTAGGGTAAACTGCTGGTACCTATTTTCCAAGCACCTCTCACTGAGGGGATCAAGAGAGTCAAACTCATGACCTCCTCGAATTGGGCGAGATATCTGATGTCTAGCTTATGATCACTTGAGACAACCCTCAGGGTTAAATTTATAATCTCCTTGCCTTATGTATGTGCACATTCAAGTGATTTATTAGAGAAAGCTTCTTATGTAAGCTAGGCAGGTTTGTTAGTAATATAAGCAGAAGCATATGGATGACACACCTAGCTGCAAACTGTGAGTTGATTCCAGTGAGTAGGATTAAAATGTATGAAAAAATTAAGCTAGTATGAAGCCTCTGTAGTACGCACATTTTTATTCCTCACAATTTGGTTGTTATCTGATTACTATTCTTTTCTACAATGAACTATTATTTCCAACTAGATGGTATTTATTTATCATATTTCAATGAGCCTTGAAACTAATCATATGTGTTTTTTTTACAAGAATCTCATAACAACAGTGTGCAAAATATACTTGTCAATGTCCTTAATGTAAATGTGTGCATGTTTGTTTAATGCTCGCTTGGTTTTCTGTATTGCCCTATTGGACTCATATCATTTTCCATATAATATTGAAATGATGGAGCAACAATGCTCAGTAATGAACATATATATATATATATATATATATAGTAAACTGAATGATTACAATTGTGGGAGGCCTTGGCCTAAATACTTCCTTGGGTGCCTCTTGGTGAATGGGCATGATCTTTGTGTTGGAAAAAATAACTATATTTGGTCTTCAATAATGTACTTGAGTCATTATGTAATGTACTTGTCAAAAGAATAAAGAAAATTATTATTATTATTATTATTGTGACTTATTAAAGCATGGGTTTCATGCTTGGGTCACCATGTTTTAGGTCAAAGTCTCCATTGAGGACTTCTAGGATTTATTCTGAGTCTATAGAGTTATTGTACATTTAAAGAGACCCTTCTTGGGCTTTTGAATCATGTAAAAAAGTTAAGTATTGAGTCAAATATGAATTATGTAACCTTGGCACCATGTCGGCCTAAGGGAAGATCAAGTCGGCCTAAGACCTTATTCAACCCCACAAGAGGCTTATAAAAGGAAGGACATCGAATTCATTTGGAGCATCACTTCTCATCAAGTTCAAATTCTCTCTACTGGGCAGAAGTGCGAAACTCTGTTTGCTAAGTAGAAGTGCGAAGTGGGTAGCTGGGAAAGTCTATTGCCAGGAAGCCAAAGTGAATGCGACTTTGGGTGAATCTAAGGAGTAAAGGAAAATCGAAATTTTGGTTGTGGTCTCTTTCTTGGGAGATCGAAATCTTCCAAGTTGGATTGCTGCCGGACGCTGTTAGCTGCTGCAAGTCACTGCATGGTCGAAGTTGTTGGGAAGAGGTCAAATCTTCTGGAGGCTGACTTGGTGTGGAGGGAAGGTCTGGTCTTGGTCTAGGGTGAAGAGTCTCAAAGAATACTATTGAAAGGAAGAATTACTTTGACTAGGTTTTCCCCTCGAGAGGGGTTGTGCCCTGGCATGTGCCTACATCTTGTGTCCATTGTTTATGTGCTGCTACTTTTGGTAATTGCTTGATTAACTAAAGAAAGGAGATATAAAGAATCGTAATAATAAGAAACATCACAAGTAATTATCAAGATTGAGAAAATCTTTACTGCCTTTTTGATTTTCCAACATGGTATCGGAGCTTTGGTGAAGAAAGAAGAAAAAGGCAGATCCATTCATAGGCACTATATCAGGGAAGGAGTCAATTATATTCAAGGAGGATGTCTAACTCAATCAAGGGTGAGAACAAACTTTAAGGAGCATCTAACTTCATATCCTGGAAGAAGAGGATTGACCTAATGCTCAAGAAGAACAAGGTGCTAGATTTGATAAAAGGAAATGTAAAGAAGCCTACAGAAGAAGCCAGTGATGCTGACAAAGCGGAATTTAGGGATTTGGAATTGGTGGCTATGACTCTGATGGTAGAAGGGATTAAAGACAATCTGGTCGAATTGGTGGCTATGAATCTGATGGTAGAAGGGATTAAAGACAATCTAGTCCCATTCATAGCTAACATTGATCATGCTCAGGAAATGTATGAAGCCTTGTTGAAACTGGTCACTATTAAGATTTAAGAACATTGGTCAAGTAGCAAGTTTGAAGAATGAGCTGAGGAATACAAAGATGACTAAAGAAGATACTGTGACAATCTTCTTTGTGAAGATATATAGACTCAGGTATGATCTCTTGGCCATCGATGAGATTGTTTCGGACAAAGATGGTGATCACTGCTATATAAGGATTGCCACCCTCTTGGAGTGCATTTGCTTCGGGTCTCAACAGTGGGAAGGTAGCCCCCACCTTTGAAGAATTATGGACCGCATGTAGTCAAGAAGAATTAAGGATCTCAATGGTTGCCAATCTCGAAGGAGTATCAAATGCTTATGTTGCTCATCATAAAGGAAAGAGATCGAAGGGATCAAGGAAGAAAGTTGACATGTCTAAGATAGAGTGATATCAATGTCATAAGAAAGGTCACTACAAGAGTGACTGTCCCGAGAATCCAAAGAACAAGAAAATAGGAAGAGATCAAGCCAACTTTGTTGAAGAAGGAGACTCAAAGAAAGTCAAGCCCGAAGAATCCGACATTAGGGGCTTACACTTTTCAGTTCTTTGCTTATAGCTTTACATATCTTGTTTTATATGTTTTAGAATTTATAGGAAAAATACATTTTTGTATTGTTTTAAGTTTGTAGGTTTCCCTTAAGCTTCAGAGGGAGTCCCCAACAATTCTCAAAGATAAGTATCTCATGTCTTTTCAGTTTTGGGTTCATGTACTCATTTAGATTTGATTATATTAAATACTAATCACCTTTCTCCCTCTATTTTCTTGATTAGGAAAAACATCTGTAAGGAGGATCTCTCAAGACAAGGTTAGTCAAGAAATAAAGGTATGTTTTGAATACATTGATTGAAAGGATTATTCATTTAATGATCTATTACTAACTCTGTTATGACTAGCTGTATTGAATCTCAGTGATTCTTGTTTGGGTGATTCATCTCTTGATAAATCTACCCACTTTGCTCTTACTCTTGATTGACTATGTAGAACCTTAGATAGGTTCTGGAAAACCCTAACCAAAGGGTATGCTAATATGAATGTCTGAAATCCTAAGTTGCTTAGGGATATTGTGAGATTCTAGTTGAAGTCTTATGGATAATGTCATGTTTGGGATTTTGGTGTGATCGGGAAATCCTAACTTGTTAAGATTGAGTGATAAGGTCTAAAATCCCAGAACCTTTGAAGTTTTGGTAATATAGGGTTTGTTATGTTTCCACATTGGAACCCTAACTCATTAGGGTTTGGTGGAATGTGTGAGCAAGACCCTTATATTGTCTTAGAATTGATTTACTTGGTATGTGTGTGTTGTCTGATCAAACCTTAGTGTAATCAAAATGATTGTGTCTAACTCTTATTTGATATTGTTGTGAAGTTGGGTTTGACTAACACATGATATGAAATGTATTTTTTATGATGATAAAATCTAGGCATATATAGATATGTCCTTTTTGGTTGAAATCCTAGGTTGGTCTAAGTCAAGATATATTAATGTTGTTGGACATATGATATGCTTATGTATGGTTATGAATTCTTAGATATGTGTGCTGACCTAGTCATTGATGATCATGAGTCTTAGGATTTAATAGAAGTCCTTGTCTGAGATTCTAGGATGATGATATTTGGAAATCTAGGGTGTTATAGCTAAACCCTAGTGAAGTTAAAATTGTCTAAGTGTGTGAAATGTAACAATATGAGATCTATGTATTTAATGATTGTTGAATTCTAAGGTTTTGGAGTTTAACCTTAGTCAAAGTAAAATCTCTAGAATATGATGATTTGAGATTTGTAGAAAGTTTGGTGAATTTGTGAATTCTAGGGTTTTGGAGTTGAACCTTAGTTGAAGGAATCTATGATGAGTGTTGACTATATGATAATTTGAGATTTGTGAAAGTTTGTTGAAATTTGAATTTCTGGTTGAGTCTAATGATTGCTCAGAAATCTAGGGTTTGCGAACTAACCCTAGTGGCAATTGGTCATGTTAGTTACTGATTGATGGTTGATTGAAAATCTAGGGGTTGGAACTAACCCTAGTGGAAGCTGGTCAGGTTAATGACTATGCTGTGATTGACTTTGATTGGTTCTATATGAAATCTAGGATTTGTATGAATCCCTAGTGAGAAGTCTAACATATGTATTTTGAAAGGTCGTTAGATGCTTTGTAGATCCATATGTATTTTGAATTGATTCTAGGGTTTTCTATATGTTGTAGTAAGGTATGTCACACCTTTGGAAGTCACATTGAAACCCTAGATGGAATGAATTTTGTTATGAAGTAGTCTAGGGTGTATAAAGTCCCTAGCAAGATGTTGAAGAATATATGTCTCTTGTTTTTGGGTATCTGATATGTCTAAATTTGAAATGCTTCCGTAATTTTGATATGGCTAACGTCATGCTTCTGTAGATATGGTTGTACTTGCTATTGAAGTTGTGCAGGTACATAATCTTCAACTTGGTGAAGATGCTCATTGATGTGATAAGCATGATGGGGATGATGATAACTTTGATGAAATGGTTGGAAGCCACGAAAGATTCTCCAATATCGAAAAGAAGAAGCTGATCTCCAGGAGGAAGCATGAATAGAAGAAATCTCCCTAAGATTAAGAGGGAATCTGGATAAAGACATGCTTCCTGGTTGAGAGGGAGTGACAGATATGGTTCTCTGCTTCATGTGTCATGCACTAGACCAGGACCAACAATTTTAATTTTGAGTGAAGGCCATGAGCAGGAAAAGGAAATTGGAGAATGCATTTTTGAGGTTTTGTTGAAAGAAAGGAAAGCAGGATCCGATTGAAGAATATGTTGTTGCATATGAAGTAGGAAGAATGAAAAATATGATCGAGGAACCTTCTTTCAAAGATTCGGTTGATAGTCCTACTGTGGAAAGTCGAGAAGCAACATCTGTTATCTATAAGACCCCTGAGGTTTGTATTTGGTTATGTACATTCAAAAGTATATTATTGATTGGGGTTGTGTTTGTACAGGTGAATCTCTCGGAGGATTTGACAACATGCTGGTTACCAATCAGTTTGATTGGGAGAGATTGAACATTCTTGATCTGTTGGATCAAGGGGTGTTGAGGCTATGCAAGTGAAGCATTGCATGGGCAGACATATTGCTGACACTTTGTGTTGATCTCTGGGTCCCAGAGTTGGAAAGGTGGCGTTGGTCATTGAGCTCTGACACACACCTGGATTTTGAGTTGAATGTTAGCAAGTAAGCCTGATGGTACCTAGAGGGGTTGAAAGCTTGAGTCCACCTTAGTCCTACTTAGATAGATTACCTTGGTCAGGAATCTAGTCCATGGCATTGCGGTGCCTAAATTGTTGAGTGATTGTTTGGATAGATTGCCCTGGTCAGGAATCTAGTCCATGGCATTGCGGTGCCTAAAGTTCTTCATGGTTCATATAGTTTTAGATCTTCCATTATATATGTACATTATGAATACCTGCCTAGTTAAGAGGGAGTGTTGGAAAAGGTAACTATGTTCGGTCTTCAATAATGTAGTTGTCAAAAGAATAAAGAAAATAATTATTATTATTATTATTGTGACTTATTAAAGCATGGGTTTCATGCTTGGGTCACCATGTTTTAGGTCAAAGTCCCCATTGAGGACTTCTAGGATTTATTCTGAGCCTATAGAGTTATTGTACATTTAAAGAGACCCTTCTTGGGCTTTTGAATCATGTAAAAAGGTTAAGTATTGGGTCAAATATGAATTATGTAACCTCGACACCATGTCAGCCTAAGGGAAGATCAAGTCGGCCTAAGACCCTATTTGATTCCACAAGAAACCTATAAAAGGAAGGACATCTAATTAATTTAGAGCATCACTTCTCATCACGTTCAAATTCTCTCTACTGGGCAAAAGTGCGAAATTTTTTTTGCTAGGAAGAAGTGTGAAGTGGGTAACTGGGAAACTCTGTTGCCGGGAAGCCGAAGTGAATGCGTGTTTGGGTGAGTCTAAGGAGTCAAGGAAAATCAAAATTTTGGTGGTGGTCTCTCTTTGTTTCGTGCTCTGGATTGGGAGATCGAAGTCTTCCAAGTTGGACTGTTGTCGGAAGCTGTTAGCTGCTACAAGTTGCTGCATAGTCGAAGTTGCTGGGAAGAGGTCAAATCTTCTGTACGCTGACTTGGCGTGGAGGGAACGTCTAGTCTTGGTTTAGGGTGAAGAGTCTCAAAGAATACTATTGAAAGGAATGATTACTTTGACTGGGTTTTCCGCTCGAGAGGGGTTTTTCCATGGCATGTGCCTACATCTTGTGTTCATTGTTTTATGTGCTGCTACTTTTGGTAATTGCTTGATGAATTAAAGAAAGAAGATGTAAAGAATCGTAATAATAAGAAACATCACAAGTAATTATCAAAATCAAGAAAATCTTTATTGCATTTTTTATTTTCCAACACTTTGATCATGCCCTTTGCCCAATTAATTACTAATTACATACTTGTTTAATTTCTATATAACATTGCCCTTCTCTTGAAAAGATGCTTTGTCCTCAAAGCATACGTAACGACGGGTGTTGTTGACGAAACACTTGTCTCCCAAGAAGCTTCTTCTTCTGGTAAGTCCTTCCACTTGATGAGGTATTCTTTGATTACTCGTGATCGTAACTTTTTTTCCCTGATGGTTCTAGAATGACCCTTCCTTCGTCATTTAAAGTTGGAAGTGTTGTTTGTGTTGATTGATGTTTTCCAAGTGCCTTTTTAAGGCAGGATACATGGAAATTGTTATGAATATGACTTTTATCAGGAAGGCTCAAACTGTATGCTACTTAGCTAACCTTTGTGTTGATCTGGTACGATCCATAAAACCTTGCTGCCAATTTGTTTTTTCCCTTTTGTTTTAAGGACAACTGCTTGTAAGGCTTAAGTTTAACAAATACCCATTCCCCAACTTCAAATTCTCTCTCTGTTATGTTTTGGTCATCTTGCTGCTTCATACGATTTCTTGCATTATTTAGATTTTCTTCTCAATGATAGCAAAGTCCTTCCATTTCAGAGGTTCATAACCATACAAGGCTTGAAATGGAGTCATTTTTGCTGACGTGTGGTAAGTAGAATTGTACCACCATTCAACGAGATGTAACCACTGAGCCCACTTATTTTGTTTGTTTGTGGCATAACAATGTAGGTAGGTTTCTAAACATTTATTGACAACCTTTGTTTGGCCATTTGTTTGAGGATAGTAGCCTGAACTCATATTGAGGTAGGTTCCTATATGTTTGAAGAATTCCTTCCAAAAATTATCTTTGAATTTGGCATCTCTATCGCTCACAATGACCTTGGGAAATCCATTTAATTTGTAAACATTTTTGCAGAAAATCTCAGCGACTTGTTTTGCTGAGTCTGATTTCCTCATTCAAATAAAGTGAGCATACTTGGTGAGTCTGTTGACTACTACAAGAATTTTATCCTTACCATCAGACATAGGTAAAGCTTCGATAAAGTCCATTGATATCTCCTCCCATTTCTGATTTGGGATATTTAAAGGATGAAGTAGTCCAGATATCATAATATTTTCATTTTTATTCCTTCGACATTTATCGCATTTTGCTACATATTTTTGAATCATTATTCATTCCCTTCCAAAAGAATGACTGGTGTGCATTATGGTAGGTTTTAAAGAATCCTACATGTCCGACTAATAGTGAATCATGCGACTCTTTGAGAATCTTGGCTTTAAAGTTGGAATTTAAACTCAGATAAATTCTTCCCTTGTACAATAGAATATTTTTTTCTATTCAAATTTGGAATTCCGAGGAAGGTTATTGATTATAGCACCTGTTTCTGGGTCTTTTGCATATTCACTTCGAATCTCATTAAGCCATTCAGGAACAACAACTGAAACTGCAAGTAATGATGGTTCTTTGTCTTTCCTAGACAGAGCATCAACTACTACGTTATCTTTCCCTTTTTTATGTAATATATCCATGTCGAAGGCAACGATTTTTTCAATCCATTTTTGTTGTTATGTAGATAGCATTTTTCTGCTGGAGGAGATGCTGAAGACTATTATGATTTGTTCGTATTAAGAACTTACTTTCTAAGAGATATTGTCTCCATTTGGCTAATGCGTACATAATAGCAAGCATTTCCTTGTTGTATGTAGACCTAAGACGTTCTTGCTTATTGAGCTTCCTGCTTTCAAACGCGATTGGGTGGCCATCCTGCATTAGCACTGATCTTATGCCAAAACCTGAAGCATCACACTCAATTACAAATGGTTTTGAGAAGTCTGGAGTTGCCAATACAGGGGCATTAGACATAACTTCCTTCAAGTTTTCAAAACACTTTTCTGCTTCATCATTTCGTCGAAATGAGTTCTTCTTTGGAAGGTTCGTTAGGGGTGCGTTTATATGGGCATAGTTTTTAATAAATCTTCGATAATACCCGGTCAATCCCAAGAATCCTCTTAGCTTGGAAATATTAACTAGTTTGGGCCATTCCCTTATAGCCTTGATCTTATTAGGATCTACTTTTACTCCTTCCTTGGATATTATATGTCTGAGATACTCTACTTCTTCTTTCCCAAAAGTGCATTTGGACTTCTTGGCATAGAACTGATGCTCTTCTAATACAGTAAGAACTTGCTCCAAATGTTGTAGGTGCTCCTTCCATGTTTTACTATAAATTAGAATGTCATCAAAGAACACTAACACAAACTTCCTTAGATATGGACGGAATAGCTCGTTCATAGTAGCTTGGAATGTCATTGGTGCATTGGTTAAACCAAAAGGCATTGCTTTAAACTCGTAATGAACTTCATGTGTTTGGAACACAATTTTTTCTGTCTTCCAACCTTATTTTGATTTGGTAATACCCTGACCTTAAGTCCAATTTTGAGAAGTATTTAGCTCCATGTATTTCATCCAACATTTCATCGATGAAAGGGATTGGAAACTTGTTTTTAATTGTTATTTTGTTTAGTCCTCGATAATCGACGCATAATCTGAACGATCCATCTTTCTTTCGAACTAATACAACTGGAGCAACATACAAACTTCTACTTTTTGTGATAATGCCACATTTTAAAAGATCCTGGACTAATCTTTCAATTTCGGTTTTTTGATGATGTGGATATCGATATAGTTTGATGTTGATGGGATTTGATCCTGATTTGACTTTGATTGTATGCTCGATTTCTCTTTTAGGAGGCAACTTCATTGGAAGATCTTGGAATACTTTTTCGTGCTTTTGAATTAGCTCTTGGACTTCGGTGCTTCTTTGTTGACCAAATTTGAAGTTAACATTTCTAATTGATGACACTGTACTAAATAAGCTGGTGCTCCCTTTCGAATCATTTTCATCATCTGGGATGATGATACAATTTGATTCTCAGGGGGCTGGAACCCATATAACTTGTATTTCTGCCCTTCCCATTTAAATTTTATAAATTGCTTTTGATGGTTGGCAGAGTAAGTACCTAGGGTTTGAAGCCATTGGATACCTAGGATCACATCCACTCCTAACGATACAGTGTAGAATGAAGATTCTAGATTATAGTCTTGAATCTGTAATTTAATTTTATGGCATTTCCCTACCTTTTCAATTTTCTTAGTGTCAGCTACCATAACCTTCATGTTGGGATTGGGAAATGTAAAAATGTTGAGTCTTTCCGCCATAGTTGAGTCCAAAAAGTTGTGGGTGCTTCCGGTATTGATCAGAACCATTACGTTTCTCTTTTTGATGTGTCCTTTTAACTTTAATGTTTGGGGTTGAGCTATACCTGTCATGGCCGATAATGACACTTGCAAAATATTCTCTTTATTTGGTTCTGGAGAAAATTTTGGAGAATCTTTGATTTCTTCTGTTGAAAAATGTGTAACTAGGTTCAATCTTCATAAGTATGAAATGTATTCTTGTAAATTATAAAATGAAAAGAAATTATTATTATTGGAGCATGGTTTTCATGCTCAAGTTCTTTTATTTTATAGGTCAAGCACCCATTGAGTGCTTCTAGGGTTTGTCCTAGATATATAAGAGTCATTGTCATATATTGAAGACCCTATGGGCACATTGTATCTTGTAAAGAAAAAAATATTTCTCTTTAGAGTGTCAAAGTACCTCCAAGATCAAGTCGGCCTACATGAAGCACCACATCTACGCTTGGAAGAGCCTATATATAGAGAGGAACTCGTCCTCCATTAACATCACTCGCTCATCTCTTGATATGCAAAGAAGTAGAAGAAGAGAGTGTGAAGAAGAGGAAGTTGAAGTGCTTTTGGCCTTATCTATCTCTCTTGTGAAAATCGAAGTTAAGGTTTTTGCACTGGGATCTTTTGTGGTTTGATCTTGGAAGAAGAAGAGAAGGGAAGGAAAGCGAAGGTCTCTTAGGGTGTCTTATTAGCCCTAAGACTCAAGACAAGGCAAGCAAAGACTAGAGGAAGGCTATTAGAGGGAGATCGAAGTCTCCAAGGGAAGCAACAATAGTTGCAGTAGTTGCTGGGGAGAGGATTTCGGATCTACTAGGGAGGTCGAAGATACTATAGCAGGAGGCCGTGGTAAACTTGATCTTGGGGTGTATTTGTCTAAGTCTCTAGGTCATGGTATTCATCAATTGAAGGACCTATAAGAAGAGGAGATTTCAGGGTTTTCCCCTCAAGAGGGGTTTTGGCCCTGGCTTGCAACCTATATACTGTGTCACTGTTCTTATTGTTTTGGTCGTTGTTTGATGTATTGCACATTGGAATAATAAGGAACAAAGCTAATAAGTAAAAAGGTAACACAAACAATTATCAAGTTAAGAGAATTAACATATTTATTGCCCTATTGAATTCTCAACATGTTATCAGAGCTAAGGTTATCTAAGGGCATCATGAAGATCTCCTCTACAATGAAGAAGGTCATCAACAAAATTGCAAGCCATCTCAAGAAAGGTATCAAGCATGGAGTTTCTTATTCTCTTCAAAGAAGGCATCATACAAAGAAAGGGATGAAGGTCTCTTCTCGACTCCCTCTGGTACATTCGAAGACGAAGACATTTGGGTAATTGATAGTGGTGCATCTAGGCACATGACTGGGCACTCCAACCAATCGAAGACCTTTTCAAAAGGAAAATCCGCTTACTCGGTGGAACTTGGAGACAACAAAAGCTATCCTGTGAAAGGCATTGGATCAACCTCCATAAAACTCAAAGATGGAAGCAACATCCACCTCAACAACATTCTATTTGTTCCAGGTTTGCACAAAAATTTACTATCTATTTCAAGTTTAGAAGAAAAAGGAGATAGAGTAATCTTCATTGATGGAAAGGTAGTTGTTTGTGGTAAAGACTCAAGCATAGATCAAGCTAAGGTTATTGGTATTCGAGAAGGAAGGTTCTACAGATTAATATCTCCTATAGCCCAAGCCCTAGTTCACACTAAGATTAGTCCATGTGAACTTTTGCATCGAAGATTTGGTCATCTACATTTCAAAATCCTTTCAACTTTAAGTTCCATTGTAGATGGAATCCTTAATCTAAAGGGGGATCATGAAGGTGTCTGCAAGGGATGTGCATTGGGCAAGAATGCCAAGAGACCATTTGGAAGCAGTGCTTCACAGTCAAAAGAAATCTTGAATCTCATTCACTCTAATGTGTGCGGCCCTATGACTCCAAAATAACTTGGAGGTCATCTATATTATGTCACATTCATAAATGACCATTCAAGAAAACTTGGGTTTACTTAATGAAAACCATGGATGAAGTATTTACAAAATCTCAAGAATTCAAGGCTGAAGTGGAGAACCTTATAGAAAGAAGAATCAAGATACTAAGATATGATAATGGAGGAGAATATGCATCCAAAGGGATTATAGCATTCTGTAAGGAGTCTGGGATTAAGAGGGAGATTATAGTCCCATATAATCCCGAACAAAATGGAGTTGTAGAAAGAAAGAATAGATCCATTGAAGAAAGTGTGAAAGCAATTTTACACAATCAAGATCTACCTAAGTTTCTGTGGGGAGAGGCAACAAAGACACCGGTCTACATTCAGAATAGATGTCCTCACAGATCTCTAGGTAACAAAACTTTGGAAGAAGTTTTCACTGGAAAGAAGCCATCTGTAGATCATCTCCAGATCTTTGGGTGTCGTTTGTATATTCATATATCAAAGGACAAAAGAAAGAATCTGGATCCTTCTGGTATTAAGGGTATAGTAACTCATCAAAAGCTTATAGAATCTATATGAAAGATGGAGATCACATTGAAATCAGTCGTGATGTCATATTTGATGAGAGTATAGCATTCAAGAAGTCAAAAGTACTTTCCATAGATTTTGTTGATGAAGAACTTCCGATATTTGAGGAGGAAGTTGACAAGGAAGAAGAAGAATCACGCCATGAAGAAGAAGGGCCTAGTGAACCTGTTCAACCCGTGGTCATCCTAGAAACAAGGGAAAGACCTAACTGTTTGAAATCCACTCTACTTGATGCAGAAGGTCATGGGGCAGCGCAAGGATCATTTAGAGAAAGTAAGAAACCCAAGAGATATTTTGGGTATGCTGTATACATGACAAAATTAATAGAAGCAAAACCATCCACCTTTGAAGAGGCTGCAAATCATCAAGAATGGAAGGATGCCATGAATGAAGAGTATCAATCTATAATGAAGAATGGAGTCAGGGAGATCGTACCTAGGCTCGAAGACAAATATGTGGTTACTCCAAGTGTATCTATAAGATCAAACATGCAACTGATGGAAGTATAGATAAGTATAAAGCAAGATTTGTGGCTAGAGGCTTCTCTCAACTTGAAGGCATTGATTATGGAGACATTTGCTCCAACAACATGATACACAACGATTCGATCATTAGTCTCTCTGGCAACATCGATGGATGGAACATCCACCAAATGGATGTCAAGACCGCGTTTCTGAATGGCACAATAGATGAAGAAATAGAACAACTCTTGGGATTTGAAGTCAAAGATAGGAAGGCATATGTTTGCAGATTGAAGAAAGAATTATATGGCCTCAAGCAAGCACCAAGGGCATGGTATGCTAGAATGGATGCATACCTGCAGAGAATAGGCTTCACAAAAGCTTCTGCTGATTCAAACCTTTATATTAAGGTTGTAAATGGTGAACCTATAATTATTCTTATGTATGTAGATGATCTTCTCTTGACAGGTGTAGAAGGTCAAATTGAAGAATGTAAGAAGCATCTGGCAACAAAATTTGACATGAAGGATCTTGGGCTGATGCATTACTATTTGGGACTAGAAGTCTGGCAAGGACCTAATGAAGTCTATTTGGGTCAAGGAAAGTACGTGATCGAGATACTAAAGAGGTTTGACATGATGAACTGTAAACCTATGACCACTCCGATGATCACAAACTTGAAGAGACTAAGGAGTTCCAAATCTGGCCCTGTGGATCCTTCCAAGTATAGGCAACTTGTTGGCTCATTGATGTACTTGGTGAATACTCGGCCAAACATATGTTTGCAGTAAATGTTCTCAGTCAATTCCAAGTGTAGCTGAAGCATGATCATTAGATAGCAGCAAAGCATATTCTGAGATATCTGCAAGGAACCATCAACCACTGTCTGAAATATGATAGAAGGAATGATATCCAATTAATTGGATATACAGATTTTGATTGGGGAGGCAGTGAACAAGATGGAAGAAAAACTACGGGAGGATGTTTCAGTTTAGGATCCTCCATGGTCTCATGGATGAGCAGAAAGCAGGACATCGTTGCTTTGAGTAGTGCTGGGGCTGAATATGTTGCAGTATGTGAAGTAAGCAGAGAAGCAATATGGTTAAGGAAGCTTCTATCCGACCTGTTTGAAGGACTATGAACCCTACAATGATACTTTGTGATAACACCAATTGCATTCATTTGTCTGAGGATCCAGTGTTTCATGGAAAGACAAAGCACGTAAAAAACAAGTATCACTATATTCGAGGGCTAGTGCAAAATAGTGTGTTGTAGCTATAGTATATCTCCACTGATGAACATGTAGTTGACATATTGACGAAATCACTTCCGAACAAGAAGCTTGTATATTTAAGAGACAAGCTTGGTTTAGTTGATATGTCCTCCCTAATTGAGAGGGAGAGATAGACACAACATTCTTGTCTTCACTTGGGAAGAAAGAATGGAGGATTGGGTAACCATCTGGTATTCGATACTCATTGAGAATGTGTTAGAGCATTTAAGACAAGAGTAGTAGTGGACCAATATTCTTTGAGGATTAGCTACCCAAGATAAGAATTGTCCAAAGGAAAGTCATACTTTGTGAACACCCAGGTGGAGTATGTACCTTGAGAGACAAAGATGATGGTGTCTATAAATCGTTGGTCTTGCTAGCATTGTGCTCTGATCTTGTGGAGAGATAGAGTTGTTAATCAAGGCCTTGTTATGTGACAATGGTAGTTTATATGATGCTAGATAGATGGGTTACCAATCCGACTATTTTTATGAGATCTCTTCAGATTGAGAATGACCATGTACCTCTTATGAATACCTCCCTAGTTAAGAGGGAGTGTTGAAAAATGTGTAAGTAGGTTCGGTCTTCATAAGTATGAAATGTATTCTTGTAAATTATAAAATGAAAAGAATTTATTATTATTGGAACATGGGTTTCATGCTCAAGTTCTTTTATTTTATAGGTCAAGCACCCATTGAGTGCTTTTAGGGTTTGTCCTAGATATAAGTCATTGTCATATATTGAAGACCCTATGGGCACATTGTATCTTGTAAAGAAAAAATAGTCTTTAAAGTGTCAAAATACCTCCAAGATCAAGTTGGCCTAAGGAGTTGTCAAGTAGGCCTAAGTGAAGAGCCACATCTACTCTTGGAAGAGCCTATATATAGAGAGGAACTCATCCTCCATTAGCATCACTCACTCATATCTTGATATGCGAAGAAGTCGAAGAAGAGAGTGCGAAGAAGAGGAAGTCAAAGTGCTTTGGGCCTTATCTATCTCTCTTGTGAAGATCGAAGTTAGGGTTTCTGCGCTGGAATCTTCTATGGTTCGATCTTGGAAGAAGAAGAGAAGGGAAGGCAAGCGAAGGTCTCTTAGGGTGTTGTATTAGCCCTAAGACTCCAGACAAGGCAAACGAAGACCAAAGGAAGGCTATTAGAGGGAGATCGAAGTCTCCAAGAGAAGCAACAGGAGTTGATGGGGACAAAATTTCGGATCTACTAGGGAGGTCGAAGATACTGCAACAGGAGGCCGTGGTAAACTTGATCTTGGAGGGTATTTGTCTAAGTCTCGAGGTCATGGTATTCGTCAATTGAAGGATCTATAAGAAGAGAAGAGATTTAAGGGTTTTCCCCTCAAGAGGAGGGGTTTTGGCCTTGGCTTGCAGCGTATATACTATGTCACTGTTCTTATTGTTTTGGTAGCTGTTTGATGTATTGCACATTGGAATAATAAGGAACAAAGCTAATAAGTAAAAAGGTAACACAAACAATTATCAAGTTAAGAGAATTAACATATTTATTGCCCTACTGAATTCTTCACTGTCTGAATCATTAGTTGCTTCACATTTATACATGTTCTTGGTTTCTTTTCCTTTAGCACATATATGTTTAGGGTCCTGTTTTTCGCCACAATGTTTGCACTTGTCCTCTTTCATTCTTTGCATTTCCAAGAGCACCATTGCTTGATTATGATTTAGATCCACCTTATTTGAAAGGATTGCATGATCCCTTTTAAATTCATTATGGTTCTGCTCGAGCTGACTTTCTATCCTCTTCGTTGAGCCTGGAGCTCCTTGATTTGATGACCTTATTCTCAAGTCTATCAATTTTTTACTAAAGTCAGCCATTGTCATAGATGACGACATCGAACGGGTATGTGGTGGTGTATATTTATCCCACTTAACCCCTTTTCTTAACTTGACCCTAATTTTTTTATTTTTATTTTTTTTAATTATATATATTTTTAAATAATATATATATATATATATATACGTATATTTTAATTAAATAATATATATATATATATACGTATATTTTAATTAAACTATATATATATATATATATTTTTAATTAAACTATATATATATATTAATTAAACCATATAATTAAAATATATATAAGTATATTAATATATAAACATAAATATATATTAATATTTTAATTATTAAAATTATGAACTAGCGAGCTGATTTAATAAAGGTTATGATTGGAGGGATCGGAAGTGGCGTTGGACAGTCGTGATGCTCGACGGTGTGTTGGTTGAGAGAGGACAAACTGGTGGCGGGAAGATAATTGGTTGGAAGGATCACGACATACAGGATGGCCGATATGACACAGAAGACGACAGTGCAGTGGTGGACATAGAAATGAAATCTGTGGAACAGTGGACCAGTGGAATGGTGTCGGGGAGAATTGGTGGCTAAAACACAATGGAGGACGGAAGACGGGGACAATAGAAGACGTAAGCTGGGAACAACGGAAGATGGGGAATAGCAGTGCAGTCGATAGGATGACAACGAAATAGTGAATGATAGACAGGGGGCAGAGTTGTTGAGGTTGATGATCAGGGGTCAAATGGCGGACGAGAGAACTGTGCAACAACTTCCCAGAGGACCACGAGGCTTTGATACCAGATGGAGCAACAATGTTCAGTAATGAACATAAAAACACACATATATATATATATATATATATTATTAATAAACTGAATGATTGAATGATGATTACAATTGTGGGAGGCCCTGGCTTAAATACTGCCTTGGGTGCCTCTTGGTGAATGGGCATGATCTTTGATCATGCCTTCTGCCTAATTAATTACTAATTACAGGCATGATCTTTGATCATGCCCTCTGCCTAATTAATTACTAATTACAGACTTGTTTAATTTTTATGTAACAAATAATTGCCACCAACTGTGCTTTTAGTTCCAAGCAGAGCGAACACTAAAACAGTTTATAGTGACTATTGCTTTTGATGGTCATTGCACTCATGCTTTTCAGGCACATAAAAGTCATAAAAAAATCTTTGGCACATACTTTGTTTTCTCACTTTAGTTTGAGCGAAGTAATAAATATTTATAATCTTATTTAATTTTTCAAGTTACCCTGAACAATTTCAGAATTGGGAGTTGCTCAAAAACTGAAGATGCCTGCTTTTATGTCATTGGCATAGGTTCATCATAACCAACAATGGTGCTGGTCATACAGTCGCTGGCCAAAGGTAATTGAAAACATGGCACACTTTTTCATTTTCAGTTATCAAATTATATTTAATTAGTTTAATAAAGATGCTTGATATTTCAAGCTTGCTATAATCTATTCCTATGAATTAATGAGAAGACAACCATCAGTAGTTGTTCGTTGCTATTTTCAATAGAATCTGAGAATGTTTGAATCATTTTATCTATTAATGTTTGCAATGCAGATATAAGGAATATCGACTTGAAGATTATTCCCATTGGTTTCAAAAGCAGGTAAGGGGGTGTGCATAAGTTTGGCTTTTTGTTTTCCTTTTTTCCTTTGGCCTCGAAGTTCCCTTGTGAAACTCAGATATTCATATAGGAGGAATATAAAAATGAGTCTTAAGTTTTAGTATCATTTATTTTCAGCTAAACGATAAAAGTTACTGGCAACATTTGAGGAATTGCCTTGTAAAACCTGACTACTGCAATAGCTTGATTAAGGAATATAAGGTGAGTTTTATAAAATCCATTTTCCCTAGAACACTCTGATTAGGTTTTGTGGTGAATACTGGTAGATTTATGTGGAAAATGATATAGTGCAGCTTTTGAATTTTCTTGAAGACTCTCGAGCAATATAAACATGCTAAATTAAGTCCAATAGAAGCTGGCTGTTGCAGACCGCCATCTGAGTAAGTTATTTTGAAGTTCTAGCAAAAGAATGCAAGTTATTTGAAGTTCTAGCAAAAGAATGCCTCCTTATCATTTATTAGTCACTTCTGGCCATTAAAATTAATATTTTGCTGGAAAAACCATGGAAGACACTGTAAAATGATTTCCCTTCATTAAAAACTTGGAATTTTTAGAGGGTATACACTGTCATTTTATTGGTGCTTCCATGAAATACAGCATCTGTCCTTGGTTAAGCTAACCCTTTTACATCCCTTGTGACCATTTTAGATGTGGTTATCCAGCCAGAAATGCATCCTACTATGACTTGAGCTTTAATCCTGTTAGTTCGAACAAGGATTGCCAGCTTTACAAAAACAGGCGATCAGTCAAGTGTTACAACTGCAATTCATGCAAGTATGTATCTATCTTCAAAGAAATTTCAGATGAAGAGTGAACTATTGAATTATCATTTGTTTTATTACATATTTATATGCTCATCTTCCTCTAGAAATCTAGATTATTGATTGGGTTCATCACATAGGGCTGGAGTAGCGCAATATTTGAAAAGGGAATGGAAGATTGCTGCAATTTTCAATGTCATTGCTCTGGCAGTGCTGGTAAATTATTCTTCCATGTATTTCTGTTTTCACACATTTCTTTCATGGAGTATATGACTGTATTCTGCCTCTGGGTAAACATAAAAATAAATTGACAACATGCTTGAAATAAACAATCACCCTTGCGACAGTGTTGTTTATATTTTGTTTTGTGTTTTTTTTTTTGGTTGTAATTTTTAATTTGTTTTATCCAGATTTACAACACTTATTCGAAACACTGTAATTCTCTTATTTGCAGATTCTTCTGTATTGTGTTGGATGTTATGCCAGACGAAATGCTTCCAAGGCACACCACTGCAAAATGTGAGTCTATATGCTTTGAGTTAATCAAAAGTATAAAGATATATGGACAAATTGGGTTTTTGTGTTTTCCATTCAAAGAATAGAATATTTTGCAAATGAATTAAATAAATTAAATGGAAAGGTCAATGTTGTTGGACAAGAGAATATCTGCAAGCTTATCTCTTTACTTTTATTAGAGTGAGAAGTGGGTAGATCATCTTGATAACAACTTCAATATAATTTTGCAATGATAGAAAGTATGCGGGATTGGTTTTTTCAAATGATTTCATCTAATAATGTAATATCTTGTAAGAGTCAGTATTAAATCATTCCAAGGGTGCGAAGGGCCATTGATATTCTCAGCTTGCTAAGATTGTTTTCCTTTCCCGAAAAGGACCAGAAGGCTCATATCATACTCACTACTTGGAACACAAGCAATAGAAACTTGAGATCAAAAACTGCAACTGTGAACATTTGACGGTGAAATGATGCCAAAAAAAGAATCAGGGGAACACAGGAAAATTAACATTTACAGTTAAATTTTGCAATTTAATTGCTTTTGCACCGGCTGAAGCGATATACACTCTACAGCCCAGATTGGATGGGACATTGAGATTTATCAGATGTGATGGTGGGTCGGTGATGCTAATAAGCAAGCTAAAATGGAAAAAATGATGCCTGGTGTCAATTTTAAGTGGTAACATTAATGAAAAAGTAAACTAGCATAGTAGATCTTTTAAGCAATGGAAGTTTTGCACCTGGTTGCTTTTGATCTCTCTCACTGCTTAATAGATCTAGGGCTAAGATGGGTCTTTGCTAGTACTGAGGTTGTGTGTGTATGTTGTTTTTTGATGTTAGTGAAGGACTTCTAGAATGTGATTGAATGCAGAGTAATTTACAATTTCAAATAAGTATAGAAAAAGTGAGCAAAGGAAAATTGTGAAGCATCCAACACAATTATTGCTGATGATATTCATGTAAACCAATCTTTTATCTTTGATACATAATATCTAGACTTAATTTTTGTAACAAGTTTAAGGTAAGGGATAACTCCTGCAAGAGCTTTGAGATGCACGAAAGGACATACCAGAAGAATATGGAATTACAACAGCGACATCAAGACAGTTGGACATGAATAGTATTGGTGTTGATCATAATGGTGGTATATGTAGGGTGATCTTGCCCCAACTCCAGGTCAGTGATCATGATGCTTACTCATGGAAGTGTGTTTGTAGTTCCAGTTGATATCTAACCAGTTGATTCACATGTTGCAGTTAGAGATTGAATAGCAAATCTAGTTCTTTGAGCTACAATCTTTACTCTTGTAAAATGGATTTAGCTAATGTTGGGATATAGAGAACCCACCGGACCTTATTGCACACATTATTTCCATTTGCTGTACTTTAGGATGTTCCAATGCTCTTCTTATTTCTGCCTTTACTTATGCCAGCTACTTGTGCTTCCCTTATACTTGTGTTTTGGCTTGGCCGAGATTGGTAACTTTGTATAAGGTCAGTTGATAGTTGACTAGTGGTATTACGATTGGCAACTAAGCACTATGAGGATTGACATCACCTTCCTAGCTGACTTGATATATCATAGCACACATATGTAGAATCATTGTTGAAAAAATTGGCATCGACAAAAGAGCATCGAGGATCCAGAACACTGTTAATTTCTAACCCCAACAACCTAGTTAATTACTTCTTAGCATATCAGATCTACTGAATTAAAAGCATGGCTGAGATTTTAAGACTTAAATAAAATATAATAGTGGAAGCAAATTAAAGACACCAAGTTCAAAAATGCAGACAAGATTTTTGCCCTTCAATATCTGCTATTTCATTATTTAAAATCTACAGCATACAAGGGCTCTCTTCCTCATATAATGGCCCATTGAGGAAAGATACCAATACAACAAGAACCTGGAATTGATCTAGCTAATCAAAATCTTGATTTGTCCTTCAATCCGCTGGCTAATTTGGATCCTTCTCTTGCTACCTCGACACTCTTCCTCGAACCTTGCACACTTGGATGAAATTCCTCCTTCACCCAATCACTGAGAGCTCATTGTCACTGTGTCTTGTGCTCAAGATGTGTCTTTTCTCTTAGCTTAGCCCTTCTTTTAAAGTTTGATTTATTGATTGAATCTGCAACCCTAATCTTTTAAGTGATCGAGGATTGAGATTAGATCTGAACATCACTATAGATCAATGGTCAATATTCATCTAATTCACTAATGCAAATAATCTTGCATTTCATTAGATTAACTCACTCTATATTATAAAAGTCAATTACTTATTAAAGTAATTGCTAGGGCTTAGGGCCAATTAGGTGACTTCCACACGTCTAGACACTTGGGCCTGTGCGAAAGTACTTGTCTGAGCTACTCTCATCAACAATGCCTCTTAGCGAGGAAGGTATTTCCTAAAGAGATTCCTAGAACTGGATGTCCCTTTGGTCATGGCACACTGTCCCATGCATCATCCTTTATCATGGCTTTCCCCCAAACCTCCTAGTTTGTTGCCTCTTTGATGACGCTACTCATCAATGCCATGTAGTTTGGCAACTTCTTCGGAGGCCTGCTCTCCTTGAACGATCTCCTAGGATCCTTCATATGCTCCAGAGCATCCCTCAATGTATGCTTAAACCATCTGGGTCATTTCATAGAACCTAGATGCTAAATTCTCGAATTTAACATCTTTGCTCGCAACTGTATTCCTCTGTGTTCGTATGAAGATCTTGTAAGCTTTTTAGGTCTTGCTATACTTTACAAATATCCCCTTATGTCTTAAAGGCTCCAACTTCGTTCTCTTCTCCATTGGAACATGGTTGTATGTTGGACAATCAAAGATCCTCAAGTGTCCTATCTCTGGTTTCACCTTAGTGAATGCCTCCTCCGGAGTCTTGTCCCCCAATATCCCATGAGGACTCCTATTCTGCACATACACTATTGTGTTACACACCTTTTCTTGAAGAAACATAGGCAACCCTTGGTCATGTATCATTGCCTTTGCAGAACTAGTGATGGATTGACTCTTTTTGACTGCAACATCATTTTGCAGAAGGTTGTGTGAGATTGTCATCTACCTTTTGTTGTTGTTGTCAATTAACCCACATGGGGTTTAAATTAATGACATTTTCGCAAGAAGTGCCTTAATAGTGCACCCATTGACCATCAATCCAAAGCCCCATGGGCTTAAAAATTTAGGGAGGACATCGGGGTGGGCTTTGATCCACTTATGTGTGCACATGTCATGAGACCTTTTAATATGGTATCTCTGGGTGCAACCACATGTTGGACCACTACCTCAAGGTGTCCCCATGGCTTCAAGTTAGGCCTCATGGCAGTTGAACCTTGCCCAATAACAAAAAATCATTAATTTTCTCCATTGGATCCAATCCCGTTGGGTGAAAAATGAAAAAGGAGGACATGGGGATGGGCTTTGATCCACTTATGTGTGCATGGGCCATGAAACCATTTAATATGGTCTCTCTGGGTGCAACCACACGTTTGACCACTACCCCAAGGTGCCTCCATGGCTCCAGGGTAAGTCATCATGGGAATTGAACCTTGCCTAATGGTGAAATACTCCTCGCTTTCCACCATTGGATCCAACCCCTTTGGGCATTATCCCCCTCTTATCCTGCCTCCTTGCATAAATCCTCAAAGTCGTTGGAGGTGTACTCTGCACCATTATATGACCTCAAGGCCTTGATCTTCTTGTTTGTCTAGTTCTCCACTTGGGCTTTGAATTCTCGAAACCTATTGAAGGCCTCATCCTTGGTCTTCATAAAGAAGATTCAGGTTTTCCTGGTATATTCATCAATAAATGTGATGTAATACTATACTCCTTGTATTGATGGCACTTACAAATCCACATATATCTGTGTGAATAAGATCCAAGATTCCCTTGGACCTACTCTCGTTGCTTGGAAAACTAGCCCTTGACATTCTTACCAAGTGCACACCCTCTGCACAAACCCTACTGCTTAATGTTGAACTTTAGGAGACCAATAACAATCTCCCTCAGGATTGGTGATTACCTATAATGCATGTGTCCCATCTTCCTATGCTCTAGCTCATATAGGTTGTCACTATCATGTACTGTTAAAATTGGCAACTAGGGCCAAACTCCATGTGGGTCATCTTATTAATGGAAGCTGATATTTTTCTTGGATCCCTCTCATCGAGAGGTGTAGGATTGATCTAAATATCATCCAATTCCGATAAATATTCATGGAGATATGAATTTATTTGTGTTATGGGACAATTCGTCAAGGTTGGCCAGCAACCAAATAAACCCCACTTGTGCTCAATGTTTAGTATAAATAGAGGTGGCCTTCAAGTCATTTCAACACACTTGAGATCTCTTCCTCTCTATTTGTCTTTGGGTTTTAGTAGGAGGAGAGATCCTAAGGGATGACGCTACCCTAATCGTAGAGGGCAGAAGCCGGCACTGTCGGGAACAACTGGAACTGCTGGGAACTACTAGAACTGTCGAGAACAACTGGAATTGCTGGAACAATCAGAACTGCCAGAACAACCCGAATTGTCGGGAACTGTCGGGAACACTGACGCAGAGGGCAGAAGCTGGAACTGTCGGGAACAACCGGAATTGCCGGGAACTGTCGGAACTGCCGGGAACAACCGGAATCGCCGGGAACTGTCGGAATTGCCGGGAAAGCTGACGCAAAGGGCAGAAGTCGGAATTGCCGAGACTCACCGGAACTGCCAGAACAGTTGGGAAAGCTAACGCAAAGGGCAAAAGCCGAAACAACCAGAACTGCCGGGAACTACCGAAACAGCCAGGAAAGATGACGCAGAGGGCAGAAGCCGAAACTGCCGGGAACAACCAGAACTACCGGAACTTCCAGGAACTGCCAGGAACTGCTGGGAACTGCCAGAACTGTAGGGAACAGTCGGGAATTGTCGGAACAACTGGAGCATCTGTCTCCGAAGGAGAGCTACATGCAAGGGATAGCTAACTAACATTGGGATAACTGTATGATACTTAGCAGCAAGTACACCAAGCATGCAATGTTACAGCAACAATGCTAGGGACAACAAGCAAGCAAGGGACAACAGGCAAGCAAGGTGCAGCCAGCACATAGGTCAATATGGCAACATGGTGCAACAATGGCATATAATGCAGTACGGTGATGGGTACAATCATGATTAATGAAGCATGATGAGATGCAACATAGTGATGATGGGTGTAGCATGGTGCAGCACGGTGAGGTGCAACATGATGACAAAATGCAACACAACAATAGGTGAAGGGGTCACCTTGGAGAATCAGTTGAAGCAGCATGTCTTCAACTGATCTCATGTATCATCTTCTTAGAGATGATCTATGCTCTTATCTAGATAAGTCAAAGTGTTGAATTCTGTTGTAAATGTACTATCTCTCTCTCTCTCTCTTTGCTGAACTATTGAAGAACATATAAGAAGATTTGATCAAGGGTTTCCCCACGTTGGGGTTTGTCCCTGGCTAGCGCCACACCTTGTGTCCTCTTGTCTTGGCTTGTCTTCTACGATTTATGTTTATGTTCTATCTGTAGTTTCCTTTAATGCTGATGTGATTGCTAATCTGAAAAAGGTATTGAGCTAATTGTGAAAATTGAAATAAATTGCTCTAAGCATAGAACATACTTAAAATTAACATGGTATCAGAGCTGAGGTGAAGACAATGCCCAAGCAAGAGTGAAAGAGCAATCACCAACGACAATTGGGAAAGGACAAAAGGATCAGTGGATTCCTCATCCCTCTTCAAATTTGCCGAGGGTGAAGTCGAAGCAGAGAATATTATCAGAATGGCGCAGCGGAAGTTTTTGATAGCCTACCTAAAGATCACTTCATTGGGAAGTCCATATCTATGGGTGGAAGGAAAGGCAGATGCTTTGGTTGCAATATATTCGGCCATTATGCGAAGGAGTGTTTGAATGGTAGAGACACATCTCTTGTTGAAGATAACAATCATTCCAGGGACATCTTCAATGATCAAAGGAATGACAGTTAATGCAGGTCATCAAGGAAATGGTCGACTCTTCAAGGAAAGCAAGGAACCCCAGGTACGAAGAATCAAATGTTGTTTTTGATAAGAAAAAGAAGCGTTATCTTGTATTGGCCCTCTCCTTCAAATTCTTTGGAAATCTGGCTTATTGATTGTAGTGCTTCAAGGCACTTCATCAGATAGAAGGGTGCACTCTCTAATTTGGTAGAGATGGAAATAATCGTGGGATTATACTTGGAGCCAATGCCACCTATCCCGGAAAGGGTGTAGGGAATGTTACCCCTCAATTGAATGAGGGTAACTCAATTCATTTACAGAATCTCTTTTATGTACCTGATCGCAAGAAGAACTTGGTGTGCATTTCGGTAATGGAAGTCAAAGGTTGCATGGTGGCACTCATCGATGGAAAGGTACGTGTTTGAAAAAAGATTTTTCAAAGATGTTTTTGAGTTCAGGGTTGTATCAAGTTGCAGGAAGTCCACTGGGGACCATGTCCATTGACACATAACACCAGAGGTCTGTGAGTTAGATGGTGATAGGGATGCCTGAATTCAAAAAGAGCATGAAAGTACATGTCTGAGATGTACCAAAGGAAAATCTTACAAGGGGACTATTCCCCTCATGTAGCAGGTCCACATGTTTGGAACAACCTAAGGGGTTTGAGATTCATGATCAGGAATCTCACGTATGCAGGTGGAAGAAAGCCCTCCGTGGCTTGAAGCAAAACTCCCCAGGCATAGTATGAGAGGATTGATAGCTGTCAGATGAAGCTGAGATTCACTAAGAGTCAAGCCGATCCAAACCATTGTTTGAAGGTTGTGGATGATAGACTTCTCATACCAGCACCTTCTGAGGACGACCTATTTCAAATAGGTGAAGACCCTCTCACTTGCAGAAGTAAGAGGGAGTTGGATTCCGAATGTGGAATGATAAACTGCAAGCCTGTGACTACCTCGAGGATCTTAACTTTCAGAAGTTATATGGTAGTGATGTCAGACTAGATTTGGGAAATGCCTCTGAGTTTCATTAAACTCATTCATGTTGATGTTCTTGGTGAACTTCTGTCCAGACATATGTTTTGTAGTTAGCATGGTGAGCTCATATTTGGTTGAGCCTCACTGGATTGGTGCCAAGAACCTTTTGAGATATCTTCGGGGCACAATCTCTCATGGATTGAGATACACTGTCGGAAATATGAAACTACATGATTATTCGAATGCTCACTGGGCAGGCAGTGTGGAGGATCACTAGAGCACTTCTCAGTGCTGGTTCTCTTTGGATTCTGCTTCGATATCATGGATGAGCAGGAAGCAGAAGTCAGTGGCTATAAGCACTGCCGAGACCGAACACATAGCTACAAGTATGATCTCGTGTGAAGCTACATGTTTACAGAAGCTCTTAAGTGAGCTACTTGTACACATGATGAATGCCACTGTGATTCTCTGTGACAACCAGAGGGGGGATTCGATTATTGAGGGATCCCGTATTCGATGATTGCTCCAGCAGATAGACATCAGATACTGCCTTATCTGGGATATGGTAAGTCGATGAGCGAGGAGGCTCCATCGCATTGAGACTGATGTACAGGTCGAAGACATTTTGTCAAAGCCTCGGGGAAAGGTCAAATCTTTGACTTTCCTGAATGACTTGGAGTCGTTGAGAGACCTTCTTATAAGGGTCTTGCATGTTGCATGCATTGAGCTCTGGGAGCTCTGGATAGCTTGGGGTACTTACTGGAGCAACATACGACCACAGGGTGACTCACCCTCCCTAGTGGTGCGCTATGTACAGGATGACAGGTTCAACCTTCCCCTGTGATACCCTGTGGCGACTGTGGAACATGATGATTAGTTCTCCTGTGGGCCATGATGATTAGTTCTCCCGTGGGTTGGGATGATTAGTTCTCCCGTGGAAACTGTGAAACATGATGATTAGTTCTCCTGTGGGCCGGCATGATTAGTTCTCTTGTGGCGACTGTGGGGCAGGATGATTCGTTCTCCTGCGGACAGGATGATTAGTTCTCCTGTCGAGGCATCCTACCCATGCAGTCTGGGACTTGTGGGAAGTACCTCTCATTTGATCAATGAGTAGGGAAATGGGGTTAGGGACCATAGTAGTACTATCAATGGACGCATCGATGTATCTACCGTACTCCCATGCTAGGATGACCTCCGTTGATCTGGGGTCAGTATGAGTGGTTTGAGACACTCTCTTGTGATATTGATATTGATTTGGGATCAATAAAACTGACTTCGGGCCAATAAGAGTGATGTGACACACTCTCTTAAGATGAAAATGACTTCGGGTCAGTAGAGAATGGTATGAGACATTCTCGATCAATTCTTCTTCTTCATGGTTCAACAGAGCAAAGCAGAGCAGAGCAGAGCAAAGCAAAGCTCAACAGAGTAGAGCAATGTAGGGCACTGATGGCAGAGATAGTACAATCAGACATATGGATCAGCGGATGGATTTCTCCCTAGTTGAGAGGGAGTGTTAAAATTGACAACTAGGGCCAAACTCCATGTGGGTCATCTTATTAATGGACGCTGATATTTTTCTTGGATCCCTCTCATTGAGAGGTGTAGGATTGATCTAAATATCATCCGATTCCGATAAGTATTCATGGAGATATGAATTTATTTGTGTTATGGGACAATTCGTCAAGGTCGACCAACAACCAAATAAACCCCACTTGTGCTCAACGTTTTAGTATAAATAGAGGTGGCCTTCAAGTCATTTCAACACACTTGGGATCTCTTCCTCTCTACTTGTCTTTGGGTTTTAGTAGGAGGAGAGATCCTAAGGGATAACACTACCTTAATTGTAGAGGGCAGAAGCTGGAATTGTCGGGAACAACCGGAATTGCCGGGAACTACCGGAATTGTCGGGAACAGTGGGAACTGTTGGAACAACCGGAATTGCCGAGAATTGTCGGAACTGCCGGGAAAGTTAACGCATAGGGCAGAAGCTGGAACTGTTGGGAACAACCGGAATTGCAGGGAACTGTCGGGAAAGCTGACGTAGAGGGCAGAAGTCGGAACTGCCAAGAATAGTCGGAACTACCGGAACAACCGGGAAAGATGACGCAGAGGGCAGAAGCTGGAACAACCGGGAATTGCCGGAACAACCGGGAAAGAGACGCAGAGAGAAGAAGCCGAAACTGCTAGGAACAGTTGGAACTGTCGGAACTGCCGGAACTTCTGGGAACTGCTGGGAACAACTGGAACTGCCAGGAATTGCCGGGAACTGTCGGGAACAGTCGGAACTACCAGAACTATCGGGAATTGTTGGAACAGCCGAAGCATCTGTCTTCGAAGGAGAGCTACATGCAAGGGATAGCTAACTAACATTGGGACAACTGTATGGTACTTAGCAGCAAGTACACCAAGCATGCAATGTTATAGCAAGCATGCTAGGGACAACAAGCAAGCAAGGTGCAGCCATCACATAGGTTAGTATGGCAACATGGTGCAACAATGGCACATAATGCAGTACAGTGATGGGTACAATCATGATTAATGAAGCATGATGAGATGCAACATGGTGCAGCATGACGATGAAATGCAACACAACGATAGGTGAAGGAGTCACCTTGGAGGATCAGTTGAAGCAGCGTGTCTTCAACTGATCTCATGTATCATCTTCTTAGAGATGATCTATGCTCTTATCTAGATAAGTCAAAGTGTTGACTTCTGTTGTAACTGTACTATCTCTCTCTCTCTCTGCTGAACTATTGAAGAACATACAAGAAGAATTGATCAAGGGTTTCCCCACATTGGGGTTTGTCCCTGGTTAGTGCCACATCTTGTGTCCTCTTGTCTTGGCTTGTCTTTTGCGATTTATGTTTATGTTCTATCTGCAATTTACTTTAGTGCTGATGTGATTGCTAATCTGGAAAAGATATTGAGCTAACTGTGAAAATTGAATTAAATTGCTCTAAGCATAGAACATACCTAAATTAACATGTACCAATGCTTGAACATATTTGCTTGTCAACTTGTATAAGTTTCTCTCCCTAACCCTGATAACTACTCAACGCTTAGGCTAGAATCCTTTGGATGAATGCACACCTGCCCATTCTTGAACATAACCTCATATCCTTTGTCCTTGATCATTAAGACTGAAAGCAAATTCTTCTTTAGTCCTGGTACAAATAGCACATCTTTGGCTTTCAACGTCCCTCCCAACTCTAGTTGGAACTTAATGGTTCCAACACCCTTCACTACATACTTGGCATCATTACCAAGCTCCACATGTAAAATGGTGTCTATGTCTATCTACCAACACCATCACAAGAAGTGCTTGGTACTTGGATAGTGATGCATCATGTCATATGGTAGAGGCACGGGAGCTATTTAACAATCTGACAAAGAGTTCGAAGAAGAAAGGAAAGGGGAAGTCGCAACAGACAACAACATTAGCAGAGGTTTAGCTTAATAATTTTGCAGCAAAATTCAAGGACACTGATGCATAATGCTCATTCTTGTGGGAAATGAAGCACTTGAGCTTGCTCAAGTCCTTCTTCCTTAGTTGAGAGGTAGACCCCTCACCATTACCCTTTGACCATACTGACTAGTGCCAGGTTCTCCTCTCCATCTCTTTGCCTATTGGCCTTAGACTCCTCTCAAGTCTCTTCCTAGATGCAATCATTCCAAAGCCATTCCTAGTTGGGAAGTTTCTCCCGAGTGCATATTCTGTTAACAAATGGTTCCCATGGCTTGGGAAAACCATTCAGTGCCACATGTATGAGCTCTATGTCCCGTACTTTCTCCCTAGTGGCTGCAAGTTGATCCTATGTCTGGGTGATCCTCAAGAAGCAACAAGTAACATTATCAAACCTTGACATCTAGATAGATCTAAGCCTTGTTTCTCAAGATCATCTTTCTATTCATGCTGTCACGCTGGAACATGTCCACTAGAGCCTTGAATGTCTCTCTAGTTGTCTTATTCTTTTCCAAGTAAGGGATCAAATGATCCTTCACAACATCCATGATGACATCCCGAGCTTTAATATGCTTCTTTTCATGGGTTTCCAACTGCGTTGGATCTGTTGGTGATTGAATCTCCTTGTCAACAATCTTCCAAATGTATTTTTCTAATTTCAATAGTAAGGTAACCCTTGCCTTCTAGGGCTAGAAGTTAGATGTTCCATCCAACCTATCCTAAAATCCAAATTGGTTGTTTCCCTCTGTAGATTTGATAATTTTTTCGCCTTGTGCTAAGTCCCACTAGCACCCACAAGAATTAAAAAACTACTGCTGGTTTATATATTTGCTAAGATCTTTTGTGGATTTGTGTTTCAGTCCTTTGAAAATGCACACAAACCCCTGACTAGTATGGTCTCCCTCTCTTCCTTTGAAGGATGACCTCTGACAATCACTACTGGCAAATCTGTGACTTTGCAAAATTTTGGCTACTGTAACTTGTTCCCTGCTGTCACCTCACAGCTATGGCTTGTTGTACAACTCATTGCGTACCTTGTACAATCACTTCATTTTCCTTGGCTTTGGCCACTGTGTATGGTGGCTGTGTTGTTGTACAACTCATACGACCTCAAAATCCTTCATGCATGCGACTTGTATGGGTTAGCAGTGGCTACAAGTTGTGCATCCTTTTTCTCCTCACGATCAATGGCTAGACCCTTGATTGGGATGCTTCTATCTGGTGTGCTAGCTTCTTCTGACCTTTTTCTCCCACAACTTCTTCTTTATGGTGGTTGACAGCCACTTGCGCGACAACTCTGTGATCACTGCTATTGTGCTTGCGACTTGGTTACCAACAACCTAGTTGCTGATGACTCCCTTTTTTGCTATCTGCTATAGCCTTTTTCTGCCCTCTGTTACTATGTTTGACAACCTGCCAGCTTGACCCTTGCGCTTGAAAACAATGTTACTTCATAACAATTCAAATATATTGAATTAAAAGCATGGCTGAGATTCTTGCCCAATCTCATACACATGCACATAAGATTCCTGCCCTTCAATAGTTGTTGTTTCATTAATTAAAGTCTCCAACATACAAGGGCTCCTTGGCTGGGATAATGGCCCTTTTTGTTGAAGAATGTAACTAGGTTCGGTCTTCGTAACTGTACTTAGTCAAAATAAAATGTATTTGTCAAAAGAAAAGCAAAAATAATTTTTATTATAATTGAATTGACTTGTTATAGCATGGGTTTCATGCTTGGGTCAATTGACATAGGTCAAGCCTCCATTAAAGGCTTTAGGATTGTTAGTTTGAGTCAAAGTCTATATTGTCATGGTAAAACTCCTCCTCCATTAAATTCTCCTTGATGTCGGCCTTAAAGAGAACCCTCATCAAGTAAGCTTCCTCCAAAGAACACATGTCGGCCTACATAGAGACACATCTCTTCATGATGATCATGTCGACTCATTTATGATGGACAAAACAATATATATATATACAAGCACAAGGATTTCACATTCTTTACAAGGAAAAAAAGTTTAGATCTTAGAGAGGAACTTTCGGTACTATTATAGTGAGACATTTCATATCTTTCTAGAGAATGGGTTCTAAAGCATTTCGATAAAGGCACGCATTAGCGTTTCGGTGAAGGCACAACTTGATGATTATATAATTGCGCTATATATTGCAGAGATGGTTTCGGTGCTACCATAGTGACGGAGTCTCGGCATAGTGACAAGATCTCGGTGTAATGGCAAAGATCTCGGTGCTATCTCAGTGAAATAGGTTCAGTGCTACCATAAGAACAAGGTCTCAGTGCTATTATAGTGATAAGGTTTCAGTGCTGCCACAAAGACAAGAATTCGGTACCATCTCAGTGACAAGGACTCAGTGCTCACATAGTGACATGGATGACAAACTGAAGAAGATCAAACAAGGATGACTTGATGGAGGGAGTCTCTAGTCTAGGTTGTAAGGGTCTTGGTCATCTCATCTTGAATCTACTGAAGGAAGAATTTTTACCGGGTTTTCCCCAAGAGTGGGGTTTTGCCCTGGCATCGTGCCTACATCTTATGCTCTCCTTTTGTTTGTTTGGCATTAGTCTTGATGATGAGAAACGATAATTTGAAAGAACAAATAATAATAATGAAAAACATCACAAGTTAGTGTCAAGATAAGAGAAATCATTTAACTGCCACTCTTTGGATTTCTCAACACTTCTAAGAAAAAATACCAATACAACAAGAAACTAGAACTGATCTAGTTGATCAAACCCTTGATCTGTCTTTCGGTCTGTTGGCTAATCTAGATCCTTCCCTTGTTGCACCTTGCACCATTCTTTGAACCCTGCACACTTGGATGAAAGTCCTTCTTCCCCCAATCACTAAGGTCTCACTCTCACCATGTCTTGTGCTCAAGATGTGTCTTCTCCCTGAGCTTAGCCTTTATTTTATAAGTTTGAGTTAGTAATTGAACCCACAACCCTAATCTCCAAAGTGATTGACGACCTGATTAGATCTCACATTCACTTTAAATCCACGATGGAGATTCATCTAATTCATTAATGCAAATAACCTTTGCATTTCATTAGATGAACTCACTTTATCTTATAAAAGTCAATTTTAGCCTTAGAGTCGTTATGAAATATATAATAAAACAACAACATAAAGAGAACTTTTTTCACTTCCTAAAAGCCCAAATTTGTAGGGAATCCAAGGAGAAAAGATACTAGACTATCTTGATAAGTTTTAACACTCAAGGGTAACTTGTGCTACATAAATTAGATCTGAAATTCATTTTTGTAATTATAATAGTAGTGAAACAAAAAATATATCAACAACAAAACATGTCTTAAATTCTTCTATAATGATGTCAAATCAACAAAATGTCCTTTTACTTATGTCAAATTGCCAAGACATATATAATTGTAAATAACAATACATGAAGAATATAGATGGCCGAAAATGAAATCTGGAAATTGCGTAACTTTTGGATTGAAAACTTCATCAATATGTTGAATGTGAAGTTCATGTACTTACGATAACCTTTATTCAAGGCTAGTACAAATCAGTAGCGCTCCAAAATCAGATCTAAGGAAAAGCAAGAAAAAATCTTACTTAACCAAGGAGCTTTAACGCCAAAGAATCACTCAAGCAAGTTCTCTAAGGCAAGACATTCTTTCGTCTTCTTCTAAATTACAACATGTACCCTAGGGTTTTATCACGAAACCATAACCTCAAACCTCCAAGGGATAAACCTTAACCATAGGCTTCCAAGATGCTCCTAGATACTTCAACAAAACAAAGACACCCTAATGACGAGAGAGAGAGAGAGAGAGAGAGAACAATGCGTAGTCCTCTTGAAGATCACATTTCTATGCAAGAGTGAAATATATGATGAGTGACTGATATGCATGGAAATGAATATGTTGCAAGAATCACTCCAACAAGTTCTCCAAGGCAAGTCCTCCTCTTCCCTTGTTCTTCTTTGCCAAATGCACCTTGATGTTCTATCGCAAAGTCCTAATTTGAAACCTTCTGAGGTATAAACCTTAACTCTAGACTTCACGATGCTCCAAGAAGACCATGAAACCCTATGAAACCCTAGTGTCTCCAAGAGAGAGAGAGAGAGTAGTGATCATCTCCAAGAGAGAGAGTAGTGATCATAACCAACATCTTCTTCACAAGAGTAAACCCTAGAATTTGACAGGTACAAGCTCCAATAAATACACCTCCTTTAGACTTCACAACTTCTCCTAGCGTTCATGAGGAAACCCTAGGAACTTCCTCTAAGAAGATAAGTACAAAGGAAAAGTATAATGATGATAATGAAAAGAATCTCTCTCTCTCTCTCTCTCTATATATATATATATATATATGTTGGGGAGGGGGGGAAGGTAGTGGAGGCCAACACCACAAAGTGGGTACAAGTCCTTACAAGAAACCTACAACAAATACTTGAAGAAGTACACAACTGAAGTGCTCCACTCGAAAGTGCACTTGTCATGCTTCAAGTTTATGTTGTGCACAATAAGACCATAAGGGCTCTAGGTTCATGTAGCTACACAAGGAATGTTCACCTCTTCAACACAAGCCTCCATGAACTCCATCGGTCTTCCTAAGCCATGCACTCCATTGGGTTAGTTACCTCTGTGTTGTAGTGGCTACAATCACCCTCCAAAATTTTGCCTTCGCTTTGTTTTGGAGCCTCTCTCCTCAAAATCTTAGCAGCATGTCTTGCACTACTTAGGTACTTGTGTTTTTATTTCAAGTTATCTTTCACTTTGCAACTTGTGTTTGCTAACTTGTTTTGCTGACCAACCACAAGCTGACCTTGTGACTTGGTTCACATTTGGTTCTTGCGCTGTCTTGGCAAACTGCGCAATCCTAGAGGGCAACCAACCTTGCTCTCAGGAATTGCACAAAGTAGCCCGACAGTCAGCCTTGCTTTCCAGAAATGCGTAGAGCAGTCCGACAAACAACCTTGCTTAGAGGAATTGCGCAGAACATCTCGACATTGAGCTTCGGCTTAGGAATTGCGCAAACCCAACTGACAACTTATCTTCAGCTGGGATATTGCACAGAGCATGAGAGGCAACCAGAGCACTCAACCTAGGAATTGCGCAGAAGCATTTCTCATGTTGCTGTTCGATGCATGTGCTGGTAGGTTGCCTGGTTCCCTCCAGAACTGCGCAATTCTTCCTTGCATGCATGGCAGTCTTTCCCGAAAAAGAAAAAAGTAAAAAGCATCCCTAAAAATAAGGATCTATTTTTAGCACTGGGAGTTACATGCAAGTTGATTTTAGAAACTTCTCGCCAAGTGTCGCTTTTTCCTAGATTTGTGGCATGCACGTCATAAACCCTAAATCTACCAAATCTATTTAATGGAAGCCCCATAGCTCATTCTACACATTCGATCTTGGAGCTCTGGCATTCCCGAGGCATCTAGGAACCTTTGGAATTGTCAGCGCAACTTTCTCGGGTAAGTTTTGCTTTTCAAGTCTTTTGCTGCTTTTTCTGTCGCTTTTATAACCTTGGCTTGTGTGAGTGCTGTTTTGCATATTTTATTGAATGATCGCTTGCGTTTTAGTTTGTTTTAACTTGTAGAAGTGTTGTTTCAAGTTTTGCATTATCTTTCCTAAGTGTCGCATGCATAACACTGTTTTTGCACTAACAGTCGCTGTTGCGGCGACCCACTCTACTAGCTTTGTTGTTCGTTCGTTTGACTGATTCCTGCATTGGTTTTGATTGCATGCATGATCATTCACTCCTGTCTGCACCATCCTTTGCTTATGCTTTCAGATATACTCGTTTTCAAGTTGCCCTTGAGCAGATCTGGGTTGCCTTGGCTCAGATTTTGCTTTCCCCAACATGCTTTGTGCATTCCTGAGCACGAGGCTCTGCCTTGGCTCCAGGAATTGCGCAGAGGCTGCCTGTCACTGCTCTCCAGTTGTGCTTTGCGCAGTTCTAGGAGACATTGCCCAGTCTTGCCCATTGGGATTGTGCAATGCGCAGTCCCAGCCAACAGTCAAGCCGGACTGAACTGCACATTGCGCAGTTCCAGTCCATAGTCAATCTAGCTAGACTGCGCTATTCGCAGTTCCAGTCAGCAGTAGGTATCACTGGAAGCTGGGACTGCACAATGCACAATTCTAGCTGACAGTCTCCCAACCCTGAGAGTCACTACTGCACAATCTTGCCCAACAATCACCCGATTTGTTGCATGATCGATCCTTGAAGTGCATTGTGTTTTTTAACTGACATTTGCTTGTTGTGAGTGTCTGCTCTGTCTCCAGGTACATCAGTTGTTGAGCAGTCTCTTAGCAGTACAAGCATCATGGTTTCCAAGAGAGCTGGATCAAAGGACACTGTAGAGAGCAGCACTGGAGACGTGGTTGAACAGGTGCCAATAAAATTGCCCATCTATGTAGACACGTAGTTGTTCGTAGAGAAGGACATGAAGATCACATGGCAAGAAATAAAGGACATATTTGCAGGCACTTTCAAGGAATATCTGGAAGATCGACAAGTCTATGTCAACATTCACAAGTTAGGCTTGTACAGGGTTGCATGTAGGTACCCTGCCTTCCCGTGCACGGATATCATTCACTGGGTTGTCTCACATACTGATCCCGAGACAATGACACTGAGCAACACCAATTGAACTCAACTTGCCACCTTCAGGACATAAAACTACAATCAAATGTGTCACTTGCCGCAGACGGTGAACTACATTGATGCACTGTTCTTCACTCCCAACAACAATGTGAACTCAAGAGATATCTTGAAGCGTTGGGTAAAAGAGCCATCGAAGTTCAAGACAACACCCAACCAGATCTACAAGACGAAGTCTCTTAGGAGGGCTTACCAACTCCTGGTATCCTTTGCATGTCGCTTGTACGACCAAGAGAGCACGAAGACCTTCTCACAGAGTTGGGTTATTATATTGGATCAGTTGGCAAATGAAGGAAGGTCTTTCAACTGGTCGAACATGTTGGCTCTTCAGCTAAAAGTGCATGTGTCAAATGCCCGTAATCCGCCTAAGGATGCACAAGCAAGACTTTATATGTTTGCGTACTTGCTTGATGCAATCTATGCGCAATGGTAGTTCCCTTGCATGGGTTGGACATGGACACCATCAAAAGAAGCTATGAATGTTTACTGTAAGTTGCTCTCTGAGTGCAACTATCGAGGAGTCACGACGAGCCTATCTGACCACTTCATCGCCTCGCTGTATAAGATGATATTTGAACAGGACCCACCTTGCATGTCCCAGGTAGCAATGGAGGCATTGCTCAACATTGTAGATTGGTATGCCTCACCCGATGGCACCTTCATCAGGATGTTTGGCTAGAGGAAGATCCTTGGAGGTATTGCTATAACTCCTCTAGGCTCAATGAACTGGTCAACATGGCTATAGAATGGAAAGCGACACTGTAAGCAACAACACCACAGGAAGCAACAACAACAACAACAGAGAGTAGAAAACCGGTGCAAGACAAAGGCAAGAGGAAGATTGCCGAGAGTGTAGAGGCTGAGCAAAGCTACAAGTTCAAAGAAGATCCACTTGTTGAAAGAGTAGCTTTGGAGATAGAAGCAAAGAGGCGACAACGTGACGAGAGAGTAGGGCAGAGAAAGAGAGAGAAGCAAAGATTGGAAGAAACAGAGAGGAAGTTGCAGGAGATGAAGAAGAAGTTGAAAGAAGAACAAGAGCTCAGGAGGAGAGAAAGTGAAGAAAGGCAGAAATAGGAACAGGAAGAAGGACATGGTACACTGACAGAGAAAATTGCGTAGATACAAGTTGAGACGACAGAGCAGCGAGTAGATGATGAACAGGGTGAGCAGGTGCAGGTTTGGGAACTTGCTCAGCAGGTTGAGCAGTTGGTTGAGGCAACATACATGAGGGCATCCGAGGTCGTACCACAGTCTCCGCCACCTCCAGAACCACAACCAGTGCTGACCAGATTTGTCACTGTGCACAAGGTGGTTGTCCATCTATATGGTTTTCAATAGCAGTGCATGCAGACAACCCAAACTCTCAAAGACATTCACACTATTATTGCACACATGCAAAAATGGACAATGAGGTACAAGGGAGCCCCGCTTTACTTGCACAAGAAGATGAAGCCACAGGCTGAGCTAGACAAAGCACGGATTCAGATGCAGATCTAGAATTATGAGCAACTCCCTCCGCTCATCACTAGCATTGAGGCTTCCTATGCATGGTTGTTCAGGAGTTTGGATGTCATAGTGCGAACACATAAGATCCCTTCCATCAAAACCCTCACCCAGGTCATGAGGAAGAACCAAGTCATGCTGGATGTTGACAAGTACATAGAGTAGTTGATGTGCATAGCCACCAACGATGACTTGCAACTCAACATAGAGAACATGCAAAGGTACATCAGTGGTCCAGCCACACTCAGGACAATGTTGTGCATGCTTCAGGATGAGCTGGACAGAGGTTTCAGAACCATATACCTGGAAGCCATGGAGGCAAGGGTTCGCTTTGATAAATATGCCATCAAACAATATGGGGACACAATAGAGTAGTACCAAGCTTGGTATCAGTTCGTCACCGAAGATCACCGCGAGGGGGTTACTGAGTTGATCTTTGCCAAAGACCCTGAGTGATGTTGTTTGTCTTGTCAGGCTGACTCAAGCCTATTTTTGTCCCACATGGGTATATGTGGAAATTGTATTATTGTAAATGTATTGTAAGTGAAATTCCAAGTGTCATTAGTGGAATGTGAACAATCACTATGTAATATGAAGAGTCATGAGGGTAGTCCAAGAGTCAAAGGGGAATGTCAAGGGTCACCCCACCCTTTGCTATATATATAACCTCATAACTCATAGTACAGGCTTTTGGGAGCCAAGCTTTTGGCTAGGCATTACTTAGAGAAGGCTTGGAGAGTATTGTGACGAGCCTTGGCTTCTCCATAGTGCAGAGCGAGTACATCTCTTTGGAGGAGCAGGTGGTGTTGATTGTAATGTTCCACTATTGGGGCTAGTGGTTGTCAATGGTGTATGTATGGATGGAACTTTCACTTTATATATATATATATATAAAACAGAGCCAACATGTCTTCATGCATATATTGTTATTGTAGTTGGACTATTCTGGTTGCTTTAGCAATGTATGTTATTTAACTTACGCATTTGTGTATGAACTATTTTGTATATGATTGTATGAATCTTGTTGAAGTCATGTTGTTGGTTTAACTTGTCACTTTGGATTGTGGACTATTCTGCTTTCCAGCTTGTGATGTCATTCAACTCGTGTGTTCCTTTCAGGCTGCGTACTATTACAGGGTTCTAAGGGACACACTTCTTTTTCCCCTCCGTGTGTTAGAACCCCCATGCATCTCACTTGACTCACTGCAAGGTCACACACTTGCTTTCGACAAAGATATCACACTTACCTTTGCGCGCTATCGCAGTCAAGGCATTGCTTTACTACCGTCAACACCGTCAACACTCTGCAAGAACCCAGTTCGTCCTCAAGCTAACTAAAAGCCTTCATCCAAGCTATCCCATACTATTTAGGACTTGATGCCCTCCTCTAATATGCATAATGGTCCTTCTCCCAAGTACGATGTTCTCTAGGTAATTGAACCTCTTCATGTGGCGATTATGAAGAACATCTTCCAAGCTATCAAGAAAACTCGAACACTTTAGGGAAGAATATCGAGACAACATCTAACTGAGGTCAAGCAATCAATGAGGAAGCTGTTTGCACATGCAATGCAACATGGATGATCTCCCATTTATCAGTCCATCTCATATCATCTAGGGGCTAAACATACACCATGTACCCCAAATCTCGTTAAGCACTCGAAAACATGGTGTAAACACTTTTGAAGTAACATCAAAGGTAGTACTTCCTCTTTACAATGAAAGTGTTTACAATGACACCCATTGATCCACTCTACAACTCCACCAAAATTGCCACTTGCAAGTTTGTACCTGCTATAGTCTCAAAATCAAGCACTGTCACTTGTAAAGAGATTATCACTTGTGCTACCACAACATCTCAATCCTTCAAAAAATAATAACCACTTCAGAATATTGAGGGACATTCTTTAGAACAAAAATAATATGCCAAACATCTTGTGCCAAAATCATCCTTCAAATCAACATCATGTGCCAAAATCATCCTTCAAATCAACATCATGTGCCAAAATCAATGGACACCCCCATCTTGCACAATCCTAGATACCTAGTAGAGAAGATCACATCTCCATACAACATCATGACAAGTGGATTACACCCATCAAAGTCACGAATATAAAATTCTACATAGGTCAAATCCTTGATCCTTGAATACCAAGCTTGTGGTTGATGTAGCAATCCATGTAAGGCTATCATAAACTTGTCATCACGAGAATACCTATCAAGTGGCTCAAATCCCTTGGCAATTGAAATATCAACCTAAATTAGGTAAAGTCCCTCATCTTGAGAGAATCTTGAAGCAAGAGTAATATCATGGTCAACTCCCTTTGTTTGAGAGAAACTTGAAGCAAGAGTAATATCATGGTCAACTCCCTTTGATTGAGAGAATCCATAGGCAACTCCCTTTGATTGAGAGAATCCATAGGCAACTCCCTCTTTTTGAGAGAATTTATCTACTCAATCCTTGTACTCTACAACACAGTCATCAATTGCAAACTTGGAATCAATCTTAACAATATCCTCTATCAAGGCATCAGACCTCTCCTCTAGATAATTGGAAGGCAAATAGATGGAAAAACTAATCAATATGAATAAAATATCTCCTAGGAGGTATGCTTTCCCTCACTAAGGATTTGGGAACTCCTACATGTTTTTGAGCCTCTTGCAATGTTCTAGTGAGTTATATCAGTCTCTTGTGGGATGGTATAGGAGGGCATATTCCAATCTAATGTTGTCCCATCTCCTCCTAAATATGTCTCATCTCTTCAAATATCGAATCTCTGTACACATCAATCTTCCATTGTGCCATAATATCTATCCTACAAGTTGTAGAAGTGTCACTATATCCATTAACACAACATGTTGACACAACATCTATCATAGGTTTTGAAGCTATTTCCATGACATCTCCCCATGCATGTGCCTCTCAAAGCTAGAACACTCATCTACAAGTGTGAATGGACCAACAAGTAACATGTTAAAGGGTACCCCTTTTCATTGTTCTAGCCAAAATCTCTAGACTAGCTAGACTACAATAACTGATGGTGCATAGTTTCCCCTAAAAACTAACTCTTTATTGTACATTTCATGACATTCAAGGAAGGTTTTTCCGCAAACCAAAAATAAGAAGAATATCACTTATCTCAAAAACATCACTTGTAGGAATCTTAAAGGAAATGGAACTTGCTATCTATTGGTGTCTCCTTAGAGGAAAAGTCCTAACCTCATCGAGCGGAAAACCTAAGGAAAATATAAGGCAAGCTACCCACTATCACCTTCGCAACCTTGCCCCTCACTTCTAGGTCTAAAAAGATGGTTTACTACCTAAGGGGGGCATTCCCTAGACTAAATCCTAATCCTATCATTTTAGTACAAGTGAGTGAAGGTGGCTAGGATTTGATTATGCAAATGGGGTCAATCATACCATATATTGATTAAATGCCTCAAATGGTAGAGCTTTTTTGAGTATTTATTGTGCATGAGCAATCATGTGATCAAAGATTTAACCTTTAAATATTATTTCTAAGATAATTTATATGCAAGTGTTCGTGAAATTGAAGAGGTCTTGGGCAAGACACAAGAAAAGAAAAAATGGCTTCAAGAAAAAATGGCTTCCAGTTAAAATGTGAGCTGATTACTACAACTCTGAAATATATCTACATAGGTCCAATATGAGAATATACTCTTCTCAAATGTCGTTTTCAGTGCACTATAACAATTCAACGTTTAAATGGATGATTTCAAGATGCTTTGGGGGATTTCTGATCTACTCAAGGTATATAGAAGTGATATCCGTGATCAGGTCGGTCTAATGCAATACTGCTCAAATAGATACCAACCAGGATTACCACCAACAAGGAAAACCTTTAGCTCAATGAGTAAGCCTCTTGAAGTCTTGGGTATCTTTGTGTGTGCTTTCCAAACCACAGTTTTAAATTCCTAATGACAAATCGTGTTATTATCTAGAGACATTAGAACATGTCTTCTAGCCTAAAATTGATTAATGGTCTTTCCCAAGAAGATATTCATTATCATGGAATCCATCATAACTTGCATTGTAAAATAAAATGCTCAAAAATATATAAACCAAAAATCAAAGTGCATGAAAATGATTTATAAAAATAAACATTTTAAATTTTTGTTTATTTATTATTGATATGAATAAATTAAATTTATGCAAATAAATAAGAATTATTAAAGAGCAGAAATAAAAGTTTAGGAAAATATTTCAGCCATAATAAAACTTGGAAAATGTACTCCTGAAATAAGTTAACAAGCATATAAATCAAAATAATGTACTAGCAAACTAGAAAATTAAATTTATGTTAAATAAGGAAAAATAGATTTTCCAAAATGCTATTACAATAAAATAAATGTTCAAAATTTGGATGAATAAAATATCACCAACATGACGGTATAGTTAATTTAAATGAAACACATTTTATCTCAAATAAGCATGGTTGGTAACCCCAAAGGTGAATTGAAAAATAAACTGAGTGTGGAAATAAAATATAAAATCAAATAAAATATCACTAACATTTGAAAATTCTTAAAAGTTTTCAAGTTTATTATTTAAAATTGGGTTAAAAAACAAAGATATTTAATTTAAAAATTAATCCATACTAATTTGATAAAAAAACAAAATAAAATAAAAGTAAACAAAATAAAATAAAAGTTACATTCTATTTAAATTAATAAAAACAAATTAATTTTTTAAAATTTCTCTTTATCCGGATTAATTTGTTTAATAAATTTAGGTTTCTGTGATCCATATCAATTTTGAGAAGAATTTTCGAGGAAAATCACATAGAGATATTTATATATTTAAATTTTTGACTATTTAATTTTATTTAATTCTTATTATTTTTAGTTTTATATATATATATATATATATATTTTATTTTTTTATTTTTTTATTTTTTAACTATTTTTACCCTTAATAAACTATTAGTTAATATTGCAATTTCTCTAGTATTTTTATATGGGGATACTATGAATATGAAACTAATCTATTTATTTTAATATATATTCATAAATATATGTCCTTTTAGCTTATATTTTAAAATAGAATTAACTATTTATAGATTATTCTATTTTAAACTTATACAACTAACTAATATCTATAAACATCTTTGATAACTAATTAATTTATTCATTTATTTACTTAATTTAAATTAAGATTTAAATGTCCCTTTAACTTATATTTTATTTAAAATATAATTTATATTTAATTAAAATATAATTAACTATTCTCTATTACTTGAGTTATTTTATGATTATAATATATTAACTCGCTTATTCTAACATATATTTATAATTATATAATTGTCCATTTATGTTTATTTTAATAAGGAAATTAATAACTGAATTTACTTATTTAAATAAATTATGCCCTTCATAGTCAAAGTAGCCGTTTCCTGGTCAAATCTCGCTGTTATCATTTTAACCGTTACCTGATCCAGAAATTTGGTCAGTGGATATTTTGCCCAATCTATTTATAATGCATAGCAAGATCTGCTCATTCAACTTGTCCTGACGATGACCCACATTGGTTGGTTCGAAACGCGTCGACAAAAATATCTCTATGTGATTTTTGCCGAAGATTCTTTTCAAAATTAATTTGTTTTTTCTAATGTTTTTTGTTTTGTTTTTCTTTTAGGCTTAGAGAATAGTTTTAATAATGCTTCTTTGTTTCTTTGAAGTCGAATTGGAACTTTCTTTCTCTTTGCTATCCTTTAAATGTTTGTTGTTGAAGTTCATTACCACATTAAAGGTATTGTTGATATAGTCCAAACTTGAGGTTCATTTAGGTATGGTTTCACAAATTTAGGGTTAGCTCTAAAACTAGTAAGCAAACCATCAATGACTTTGAAATTTATGTTTGTTGTTGAAGTTCATTACCACCTTAAATGTATTGTTGATATAGTCCAAACTTGAGGTTCATTTAGGTATGGTTTCACAAATTTAGGGTTAGCTCTAAAACTAGTAAGCAAACCATCAATGACTTTGAAATTGAAATAAAGATGAAATAAAAAAGAAAATTGACAATGGACAATTTGCTCTAATAGTTCAACATATATCAATGAAATGAAGTAAAGGGTAGTGCAAAATATGCTCTTTGAAAACTTTACCTCGAAGTAGTGGACTCTCTCCTTGCTATGACTTGGAATTCACTTTGAAAATTACTTAAAATAAAAATGAAATTAAAAGACTCTAACCAAGATTTTGTTGCAAAGAAATTCTATTATTATTCCCCAACTTGTGAAATGGGTGAAAGAGCCTTCCTTTTATAGGAGAGGCCTTTAAACCATCCACTACTATCTATGTGCTCAATACAAGTGGTTTTCCAACCAACTTTTGTTCACATGTATGAGATGGACTACGTCAAAAAATAATAAAAAATAATGGAGCACTACCTTAATAGTCTGCATGTGTGGATGTCAAAAAGTCAAATCCCACGATACTTTTCACGCAGAAATTCCGCAACAATGTAATTTGGTTAATTTTCATTTGTTTTTTATTTTGACCCAATTTCAAAATTCTTGCGATCAATCCGCATTCAATGTCGTTGAAGTAAAAGATAATTGCGCCTAAAGTTGGCTACCTTTTCTAGAAGCTTCTAGAAGTGTAATGAGAGAGATAGGTGACTATTTATGTTCACACTCATGGATGTGACAACTAGTGCACATATACATAAGATAAACTCTGATGTGTGAACACAAATACATCATAGAGGGGACTTCCCTCATACATGTATCAATATACATATATAATAAATACAATGATGCTCATATAAATTTGAATGTACACAAAAACTAATGTAGACCTTTGGTGATGATGTGGCAATCTATTCATCATTCATGTTAGTTGACACATATCCAAATGCATGGCACACATTCTAAGAATCTTTGACATATATCCCAATGTGATCAGACATGGTTGTATGTAGGTACATGGATCACAAGGCACTATGCATGTACGTCGAGGCATGTTACATGTGGGGGGGCAGGTGGAACAAAATGAAGTAGTTTTTTTTTGCTTAATATATTTTGCTCTTCACCACTTCAACCCTTTATTTGGTTTCATTTAATTCAAGGCTTTCCTTATTTTTCTTTATTTTTTTTCATGACCCTTTTCTGGATGATCTTTGTTAAGTCACCAATGAGTTAGGGGAATGTTAATTTTTTTATGAATATGATGTAAATGTAAGTATGTTTAATGAAAAATGTTAAGTATGGAGGAGGTATAATTACATTACCCACCTTATTCCCTAATAGTTCTTAGTGGCCTAGACTAAGGCACATTCATCTAGAAGCAATTATGTCTTGGGATGGTTAGGCATAGTAATAAGGTAACATCCTTACTAAGTCATAAGTGATAAAACATCCATCTAATGCTAACACCTAACAAACAAGTTAAAGCCTTAACACTATTTCTAAGCAAGGATGCTATACATTAAAAAATTGTACCAATTGGAAGTGAGGCATCAATAAATCATCTGGGACATCTAATATATATGGCATAAGAACTAAATATACCACTCTCTGTGATACAACTAGTGGATGGAGAATACAAGTTCAAGGTGATGAGTAGGAATCACATCAAAGGAGGAATAAAATCCCACTCCAAATGAGTGTGTCTCTAAGGGTGGTCACCTGAAGGGAAACATCTAGCTCCAACTTGGGGACATGCACTCTCATACAAGAGTGTGTGAGAGCTTGAAATTCTCCTAGTTTCGCATATCCTAAGTCCTATCCATGGGGCCATGGAGTCACTACACATGTAATTTGTGCAAATCTAACTTGGGAGACATGAGAGCCAACAAGCAAATCTACTACCCTTGGCAACCACTGGAAATAAAACATGCTGAAATGAAATAACTTAAAGTAAATGCAATTATAGTAGGAAATGAAAGTACACAAACGTAAATGCAATATTAATCTAAACAAAGCGTAAATGAACACACAAGATTTTGTTACTTGCTCAAAGAGCTTTTTTAAACTAACCTACTAGCTAACTAGAAGATGTGACTATTAGGTGAAACCAAAAAGCTAATGTAGCCATTTGAGAAATTCTTCCACGATGTAGGATCTTCCTTTGTATTTGGTTATCAACCAAAACATGGATATATTGAAGATTATGTGGACATCAAGGGGAATGTCAATCATCATTATGTTTGGAACCCAAGAAAAGTATGATCATGAAGTATAAGGTCCAAACCATACCAAAATTGTTTGGTTCCTCCACAAACTTCTTCCATCCAAATGCCAATAGGGCTAATTTAATTACAAAAATGGGTCAACTTGTTGAATTCATTTGGAAGATTATTAGGGAAAAAGTGTTGTGAAGGTTGGATGGAACTTGGATTTGGATGAAAATCGTTGAAATTTCAAGCCATTTCGAACTAGAGGCAAGGAAAGAGAACAAGTCAAATGTCATGGAAGGTGGTGATCGTTCCATGATTCAAGGATGGGATAATGCGATGAGCACATTCAAGAGTGAAGATTAAATTTTCACAAGACAAGGAATGCTCAAAATCCATGTCAATATTTTCACACTTAACCATTTCATGGAGAGGGAAATCACTGACTTTACATTCCTCAAGATTTGGACCAAAAGTGTCTAAGTCAACTTCCTCAACTTGTCCAAGTGTATAAATCACTTCTTCACCTTCAAAATTAGTGTCATATATTAGATTATCTTCAAAGTAAACACAACTCACATCCCATTTAGATCTTCTTATGTGGAAAAGGTCAAAATCAAACTTATCAAAGGGCATTGTCTAACGAGGCCACAATTTTATCTTGACGATGAATTTCTCGCGAGAATTTTGTGAAAAGTTCTTCAAGAAATCTCACTGTGAGAGTGTTTAAATCGTTTTTTTGATGGCATAAATGGATTTAGCACCATCAAGAACCTTGGGGCACCCAAAATCCTGAAGCTTGACAGTTGTAGCCTAGATTTTCAAACTTTTTTGCCGAATTTTCTCAAAATCATGCCGAAATTTCTATTGTTTTCTGGGTGAAATGGTGACATGTTTAGGCTACGCGCTTATCAAAGTCATCACCTACTTCATGTAATGAGGGGGTGTCCACCACCTCTTCTTTAAAGTTCACCCTTCCAAAACATTAAAAAGATAGATCATGTGAGTCAAGGTTTTGAAAAGTGGGATATTCTTCATTAGGATAGGAAAAAAATTGGTCATTTTCACACTCGCACTCTAAGTTCTCATCCAAAACTTGCTCATAAAGTTGTTCCTTGATGGGTCCTTGACATTCTGTTTTATCCATCTGGTCGTCATCAAGGTTATACTCTTATTGAAATGTTCTTGTTGTAAGGAACCACTAGATGGTTGGTCTTCTTCATATTCTTGATGCTTTATAGACTTATTCAATGACTCCTTTCGATGAGTTGTAGTTATTGTTGGCCTTTTCTTAGTTGATTCCAAAAGAGTGTTGTTTTCTTCTATCTTGCTAGCTATTTCGACCTAACCTGTGAAGAATATCTTTGAAACTCAAGGGATAAATCATCAATCTATCTTTTCCTTTGATGATAAATTTGTAACCAATCAACAAAGTGTTTTTCTCAATTGACACTTCTTTCACATGATTGACTTACCATATTAGTGTAATACATTTCTTCCTCATTCTCCATAAGGTCATGCTCTTCTTTTTGTGAAGTAATGAAATAGTTTGTAAGAAAATTTCTTGAATTTTGAAGTGGAGGAACATATCATTTAACAAATAGCTCAGAGAAAAGATCCATGAAGTGATACTTTTTGGACTTCCACAATGTTCGACCCACTCTTGTTTATACTCCAAAGAGTTGGCAAAAGTCTCACCAACCCATCCTCATGCATTACACTGATCTTTGAGGTGTATTTGAGAAAGTTATATCTAATGAGGAATAGCTAATGAGGACTCACCATTATACCTCGGGAGCTCATCTAACCAATGTGGAGTGTAATAATTTAGATACCTAGGGATCCCTTTGACATCAAGAGTTTTGTATCTCATGAAAATGTATTCCTCATTGCAATGGAGTTGCTGAGTGAGTTAACTTATAAAAACTTTCAAATCTTACTCATCGAATCTTGTTGAAGCCATTGTCAAATTCCCATGTAATGGACATTGCCCTAGGCAATGGTTCCCAAAATGCTATCTCTTGGCTTCTCCCTAGAGGAAAGTCCTAACCTCACCAAGGGGGAAATCTAAGGAGACTACTAGGCAAACTAGCCATTGTTATCTTGGAATAGGTCTTGGAAGATGGTTTCTTATCTAAGGGGGGATTCCCTAGACCAAATCCTAAACCTATCATTTTAATATAAGTGAGTGAATTTGGATAAGATTTGATTATGTAAATTGGGTTAATCATAAAATTGATTAATTAGAATGCCTCAAATGGTAGAGTTTTTTTTGAGTGTTTACTGTGCATGAACAATCATGTGTGATCAAAGATTGAACCTTTAAGCATTATTCCCAAGATCATTTATATGCAAGTGTTTATGAAATAGAAGATGTCTTTGGAAGGACATAAAACAAAAGAGAAAATGACTTGCATTGAAAAAGTGTGCTTGGTGCTAGGGGTGGTGGGGGGTTGGGGGGAGGGGGGGGGGGCTTGTACAACCGTGATGGCAAATTGAACACAAGGTATCCCTGGGGTTTGGGGTCCATGGCAAAAAACCATGTTGAATTGCATGACCTTCTCATTTCAAAATACCTGCGAGTATCCAATATAGTCATCCTTGGAGACTCTCTTCTAGCTATTCATCATCTCTACAAAGGTACATTGCCCAAAGAAAGTGGCTTGGAAATTATAATGAGAAGAATTACATCATTGTTTGAAGCATTCGCCCAAAAGTCATGCTTCCACATCCTTCGTAAGAAAAACAACGAGGCAGATAAATGCGTTAACAAAGCTTGTCAGCTCCAAGTCAGGCAACTACAAATAAATGGAGCCCTTTGACGATGCAGTCTACTGCAATTTCAATTATCAACTCATGGTTCTCAATGTTGAAAAAGTGTAACTAGGTTCGATCTTCATAATGACATGTAATTATGATTTTATGTAAAGAGATGTAAATAAGAAAAATGAAATTATTTTATTGACTTGCTTCATGGGTTTCATGAGCAAGGGATTTTGTTTTTGAGTCAAGACTCCCATTGAGAGTCTTTAGGGTTTATTCATCTAGTCATAAAAGAGTCATTGTCATGTAAATGAAGTCATGTTACACTTGGCAAAAGGTCAATATTGTCTATGTAAAGTATCAAGAACTTTTCACCAAACCCCTTCAAGTCGGCCTACAAACTATGAGGAAGCTGCAAGATGAAGTCGACCTAAACTCCACCTATCAAGTCGACCTAAAGGGCAACGAAGAAGGGTATATATAGCCCTACTCGGCCTCATTTGGAGACACACAATTTGTATAAGCATTCACTGAAAAGTGCGAAGTAGAAGGCAAAATAAAGAGGACTTAAAGGAGGATGAAGAAGAAGAAGCAAAAGGGTAGGACAAATATTTTTCTGGGTCATCATCTACTAGGTACAACGAAGATTCTTCTGGGAAGTGCGAAGTCTGGGCAGTGGGATCTTCTGGGAAGTGCGAAGTCTGGGCATTAGATTCTTCTGGGAAGTACGAAGTTTGGGCAACAGATTCTTCTGGGGCAGCAAGAGAGAAACTCTACTAAGTGATCAAAGTAGAGGCTGAGCTTTTCTCTAGAAGAACTAGAGACCGAGATTCTCTAGGGAAGTTGTGAAGGTGCAGTACAACAAGATAGAGACCGAGTTTTTTAAGAAGGAAAGACAAAGGAAGGGAGAAACAGATCAAGGTGGGTGACAAGGTTTTTGAAATGATAATATAGTCAAGGGTTCAATGTCATGGTCTTGGTACTTATCAATTGAAGATCTAGAAGAAGAATTTTATCGGGTTTTCCTCTCAAGAGGTGAGAGGTTTTGGCCTTGGCTGGAGAAGCCTATATTTTGTGTCACTTGTCTTTATTTTGATATGTGTCTTGATGAAAATGAATACTCTAATAAGCTAACAAAGTGAAAGATCATAAGTAAAAGAAGAACACGCATATCACAAGCAATTATCAAGCAGAGAAATTGTTAACATTGAATGCCCTAGATTTATCAACATGGTATCAGAGCTAAGGTGTTGAAAAGAAAGAAGGGGCAGACAAAGCAAGCTGACACACAAGAATCAATCTTCTAAGGAGGAATCAAAGTAAGTCAAAGGTTATAAAGAAGGAGATCCAAAAATCAAAAGCAAGAATCTTAAAATCATCTTCAATAAGGAAGAAAAAACTCTAGAAGCATTTCAGAAGGAGATCTAGAAATCAAAAGCAAGATTCTTAAAATCATCTTCAATAAGGAAGAAAAAACTCTAGAAGCATTTCAAAAGTGGAAGCTCTTCAAATCCAAGGAAGTTTGAAATAAAAGTCAATCCTCTCTCTTGAAGCGAAGATATCATAGAAGGTAGTCCTACCTTTAGATTTTGAAGCAAGAAGCAGCAAGTTCATCATCAAAGCTGAAAATTTGATCTTCTCAAGTAAGAACCTCTTATTATAAATACAATCTAGGAAAATGACTTCATGTTTTAAGGAAGATCAAAAGCTGGTTGGGTTATCAAATTTCCTTGCTTGGAAAAATAGGATAGACATTGTCCTCGAAGTAAATGAAGTCATTGATCATGTTCATGGGAGATCTTCAGAAGCACAGTAGAAAAGATCTTAACACTTAGATCTGAACTCCATAAGTTGAACATAGATGAAGGGATATCATCATGCCTCTCTAAGGCATCTCAAATAAAAGAACAACTAAAGGATATGGGATACAAAGTATCAGTTAATGAAATACTCTCAACAATTCTAAATGCATTAACTGATGAACAAGGTAACCTCATTGCCTCTAGAGAAGAGGAAGCTATCCCATACATCAGGTTATGGTCTCTCGTCAAAGCAGAAGGAGACAAGATGAAAAATGAAAGTGAAGAAAGATCATAAAGAAGGAAACAATTAGTGTCAGAACAAAAAAAAAAATGGAAAGTTCGGTATTCCAAAGAAGAAAAGGAAGAACATGGCTAAAGTAAGATGCTATGGTCGTCACAATTTTGGATACTACAGAAAAGACTGTCCTAATCACAAGAGGGGTAGGGAAGAAAACTTATCTACTAAGGAAGTAAAAGAACCTGAGACAGAGAAGCGTAAGAAGGAAGAAGCTAAAAGATGACTAAGATAATCTTCTTCATTAGAAGGTTTCTTTTACTTGTAAGTTATAGATAGGTAGCAATGTAAAGCAAATAGAATGCATTAGAAGGAAACATCATGATAAAAGTATTAGAGTTAAGAACTCATGACATAGGAAGAAAGTATGTCTGGTCTAAATCCTACTGATTAGGAAGCTCTTAGGAAACCTCATGAGTATTTATAAAAGCAAAGATCATCATCGACTGGGATCATCATAGAAGAAAACATCTGCTAGATGAGGACATAAAATATCCTCAAGTTTCTCTGAAGGACTCACCGATAGAGAAAGGAAGCAAAAGTTTTTCATTAGGAATTCCAACTTGTGGGATTCAAGGAATAATATGATGACACAACAAGGAAGCAGGTTTGAAGGATAAAGTCCCTTCGGATGAAGCTACTACATGAAGTCTGGATGACCGAAAGAAAAATGAGGTATGCATGCTCGCATGAATTATTATCGTCATATGGTTACAGTTAAATATGATTTGGAGAAGAAAGGATCTCCTCCTCCGAAGTATTGCAGAAGAGCATAAGTCACACTAGATAATATATGCAACATGAGGAAGCTGACTACAAACAAGATTGGAAGCTCTTGGGAATGAAGTGTGTGAAAAGAAAGGAAGAGATCATGATAATATACAACGATGATAGAAGGCATTCAAAGTCCAAGAAGATTTGACTAGAATATCTCCCGGAAGAAGTCGGAAAAAGATAGAGACCCTTGACACTAAATATCACTGTGGAGATGCGTCAATCTGCATTCAGGATGCTAATACTTATAAGATGTCATGGTGAAAGATCATCACAAAGGTAACTTTGATTTGAAGTGTTCATTAATTATTTACTAACATCTAGATGGAATTATGTAGGATTGTCAAAGGGAAGATTTGTGAATAACTTCCAAGCGAACCATATAGAATGATGTAATGTTCTTACGAAAATATGGCATGAAAGCAGAATGACATGAAGCAAAGCTAGATGGAAAATATGATAAATCACTTTCTGATAAGTTGAGGACATGATTGACTCATGAACAAAAGTAATGAATGATCTATGTAGGTCCCAAAGGATGAAGACTCCTTATCGTAGAAGAAATTCATGACATCGAATAAAGGAGCTCTTCATGCAGTTGAGCATTCTAGGATCCCCACATAAAGAGCTGCTATAGATCCTTGGTTTAGAGGGAGCCTGAGAAGAAGTTTCTTACTTGGAAGAAACTCAAAAATTTCTAAGCTGAAAGCTTAGGTACATTCCTCTGTGATAGGAATGAGTACATTAAAGGAATAAAACCTCCTGGTATAAGAAGGAGCGATATACATGTTTTGTGCTTCACCTGAGAAGACAGAATGGAGGATTGTGCAATCATTTGGCACCCGATGCTCTTGTGGGATGAGATAGGGAATCCCATGAAAGAGTAGTCGTGGGGGACCGATATTATTTTAGGGACTGGGGGGTCCAAGAAATTAATAGTCCTCATGGAACATATCTTGAGAGAACCCGAGTGGGGTATGTTCCGAGAGAGACAATGTTGAGTATGTCTATAAATCATTTGTCTCACCAGCATTTTGCTCTGATCTTATGGAGAGATAGAGTTGCTAGTCAAGGCCTTGCTATATAAATGCTAGTTGGTATGATGCTATACAAATGAGTTACAAATTTGAATTCTTCTTATGAGAGATTCTTCAGATTGAGAAAGTCCAAGGTACCATTATGAATACCTCCCTAGTTAAGAGGGAGTGTTGAAAAAGTGTAACTAGGTTCAGTCTTGATAATGACATGTACTTATGATTTTATGTAAAGAGATGTAAATAAGAAAAATGAAATTATTATATTCACTTGCTTCATGGGTTTCATGAGTAAGGGATTTTGTTTTTGAGTCAAGACTCCCATTGAGAGTCTTTAGGGTTTATTCATCTAGTCATAAAAGAGTCATTGTCATGTAAATGAAGTCATGTTACACTTGGAAAAAGGTCAATATTGTCTATGTAAAGTATCCTCCAAGAACTTGTCACCAAACCCCTTCAAGTCGGCCTACAAACTATGAGGAGGCTACAAGATGAAGTTAGCCTAAACTCCAACTGTCAAGTCGGCCTAAAGGGCAGCGAAGAAGGGTACATATAACCCTACTCGGCCTCATTTGGAGACACACAATCTGTACAAGAATTCACTGAAAAGTGTGAAGTAGAAGGCAAAAGAAAGAGGAATTAAAGGAGGACGAAGAAGAAGCAACAAAAGGGTAGGACGAAGATTCTTCTAGGTCATCATCTACTGGGTACAATGAAGATTCTTCTGGGAAGTGCGAAGTCTGGGCAACAGGATCTTCTAGGAAGTGCAAAGTCTGGGCAACAAAATCTTCTGGGTATTGCGAAGTCTGGGCAACAAATTCTTCTAGGAAGTACGAAGTTTGGGCAACAGATTCTTCTGGGGCAGCAAGAGATAAACTCTACTAAGTGATCAAAGTAGAGGCCGTGGTTCTCTCTAGAAGAACTAGAGACCGAGATTCTCTAGGGAAGTTGTGAAGGTGCAGTACAACGAGATAAAGACCAAGTTTCTCTAGAAGGAAAGACAAAGGAAGGGAGAAGCAGATCAAGGTGGGTGACAAGGTTCTTGGAAGGATACTATAGTCTAGGGTTCAATGTCATGGTCTTGGTACTTATCAATTGAAGATTTAGAAGAAGAATTTTATTGGGTTTTCCTCTCAAGAGGTGAGAGGTTTTGGCCCTGGCTGGAGAAGCCTATATTTTGTGTCACTTGTCTTTATTTTGATAATTGTCTTGATGAAAAAGAACACTCTAATAAGCTAACAAGTGAAAGATCATAAGTAAAAGAAGAACAAGCATATCACAAGCAATTATCAAGCAGAGAAATTGTTAACATTGAATGCCCTAGATTTCTCGACACTCAAGTTCAATTTGATTCAGTCCCTTCAAAATACTCTTGACATAAGGCACAATCCTCCAACTTTAACGAAAATCAATAACATACAAACCACACAAGTGGTTGGGATCATGCAAAGGCTCATTGTTTCTCATGATGTTAGTGACACCCTCCCAAAATGCATGCACACATTCTGGAAGTTGCCCCTTATGTACCAAGCTCCATCCTCCCCTACTCGCATGACGAAATCTCACAATGGGCGAAAGGTGTTATCATTTCAAATCTTGTTGCAAGTGAATCAATCAAGTAGTGGATTGTAATCATGATTCCTTCCTTGTGCAAGTACATTTGATTCAATGTAGGTTGAAGTCTCAAGTAGATGTTGGGGCTTATAAATCAGGTTAAGGGAGCACAATGGAAGATTATAAGACCATACCTCTTTTTTGTGAATTAATGGGGAACACCTTCCTACCATTTGGATGCTTTGCTTGTGAATTTCTTCTGGGTGGATGAGTCTTTGCAATTATAGCTGTTACTTTTACAATTGGATTGGTTCCCTATTTATTTCCATCCCACAGGTAGGCGTGGTAAGGCGGGTATTCACGTGGAGCCATATAGATTCTCGTGTTGGTGTGACTAGTGCTCAGGGAATTCTCTGTGCCACGGACAATCTTCCAGAAACCCTGGGCAAGATCAAATTGTCCCTTGGTGGTGAGTTAGTTTTCTGTTTGTCATCCTTTGAAACTCATGACAAGCATTGCTCTTTCCTAAACAGACTGTAGGAATTGACATTGAAGGCACAAGAGGCAATATGTGGAAAATCCACCTGATCAGGTTGATAGTAGTCATGGGAATGAGAATATGAATTGTGCTAGCTTAGACATAATAGCCCAACAAAAGCAGAAAATAGATGATATGAACGTTCAACTCATGCCTCTAAATCTGAAAATTCAAGACTACATGTTATGTGGGGTCCATGCCCAAGAAGAAAACCTTTCTCTCTGTGAGAAGCTTGCTAGGAAGGACGATGAACTAGAGGCCCTCCAAAGTCAATTGAAGACTCTTCAAGAACAAATTAACCATCTGACTGTCCATATCTCTGAGAATGAAGTGGCAATTCGCATCCATGACGATCAAAGGCTTGACCTCAACAAGCCAACCATAGGATGGTGTTTCCATAGATTGTATCTTATGTTGCCATGTAAGTTTTCTCTTTTGCATGGTCGATTTTGTCATGTGTATAGTTATTGGAACAACATACAATTTGATATAGTCTATTACCATGTTAGCAAAATATTAGTAGTCTTTAGACTTTTTGACTTGTTAGAAAGTGATGATATTGTAAACCTCTTGAGTAAAAGCTATGTTTGGGCACATATTTTAATTTAATTTTACTCACTTTTGTAAAAAAAAGAAGGAAGAGAAAAAGAAAAAGTGTGCTTGGTGCTACAAATCTCAAATATACTAACATGGGTTACATGATGCACTATAACAGTGTAGTGGTCGAATGGATGGTTTCAAGATACCTAAGAGGACTTCTGATATACTCAAGGCACATGGAAGTTGTTAATTTTTCATAGGGCTACATTGTTCTTTGCTTTGATAATTGCATTTCTTCATTAATACATTAAGTTCACCCCATATCATCATCACATTATTCAAATCTACAACATTATTCATCAACATATGCAATTAGATAGAAAGAACAACAACATCATCATCAATGCAGTGGAACAAAAAGGAACAATAAAAGAAAAGTATGCACACACATAGAGACACCAGGATTGGTCCAAGACCAGGGCAAAACCCACTATGGGGAAAACCCTTGCAAATCTTCTTCTTCTTAGATCGTCACGAAATGATTCAACAAAAGAGAGTATATTGATCCATAACTTTATCTATGCAACAAAACAACTATGATATCCATGAAACAAATCTAATCATGCTTATAATCACAACCTTGATTCTGAGGACTGTAGTGTGCTGTGACTGACTATAGTCAACTACTGGATACTGCTTTCACTATGCCAAACACTGCTGTCACTGAGCGAAATCTTCATAATACTGAAATCTCATCTTTGAGTCCCAGACGCAGGGAGGAGGAGTTGTGCAAGCGTCTATAACAATCTTGGACGCTCACTGTGAATTGTATGCCAACGTCTATGATAACCCGGACACTCCCTAGACCATTTTGTGGCTGCGTTTGGGGACCAACTCGCCAGATCTGCTTTAAACCCCCAGATGCTCTCTTCTAGTTATTGTGTGTGCGTCTGGGATAGCCTGGACGCTCTTAGGACCACTCTGTGCGAGCGTCCGAGGACCGACACCTCCAGATCTGCCTCTGAAACCCTGGACGCTCCCATAGGATTCTATGCCAATGTCTAGGGCTCTCTCAATGCTCTCTTGACCACTGTGTGAAGCCTCTATAACAATCCCGGGCGCTCTCTATGAATAGTATGCCTACGTTTATGATAGACCAGATGCTCCCTAGACCATTTTTTGTGTGCATTTGGGGATGAAATCACCAGATTTGCTCCAAACCCCCAAACGCTCTCTTACAGTTACTGTGCGTGCATCCGGGATAGCCTGGATGCTCTTAGGACCACTCTGTGTGAGCGTCTAGGGATCGACACCTCCAGATCCGCCTCTGAAACCCTGGACACTCTCTTGACCATTGTGTGCAGTGTCTAGGGACTAAAATGCCCAGTTCTGTGCCAGTGTCCAGGAATCAGAAAACCCTAGATCAATGCGAGCTTCATCCCTGAGATTTCAGACCCTTGCGCGAACTTTCCTCCGACAGACCTATGCGAACCAAGACAATAAGAGAAGAGAAGATGGCTTGATCAATGTGTCCAAATGAGCTTGAGGTCTCTTCTATTTATAGGCTTTCATGAGGGTCCACTTGGGGTTGAGGCCAACCTGTCCAATTTAACATGTGCTTAGGGCCGACCTAACCCAATGTACATGAGTGAATAAATAAGTTCAAAAATCAACTTTCCTTGTCCAAATAAGGTGACCTTTAGGTCGATTTTGGTCCTCTCGAAAAGAGGAATCTAATGCAATCATCATCTCGGTCATCTGAGCTGTCCAAGGTGGAATTTAACCGCAGTTGCAAAAATTAACATAAGTGATACTTGTGGTCAGATCTGTTTAATGCAATACCTATCGAATTGGTACCAATAGGGGTTACCTAGATCTCCCACAAAGTGAGCCTTAAGCTCAATGAGCAGCTTTTTGAAGTTTTGAATATCTCCATGAACAACGTATAACATGGAGAAGCATACGATAATAATTCATGCGAGCATGCATACCTCATTTTTCTTTCGGTCATCCAAACTTCCTGTAGTAGCTTCATCCAAAGGGACTTTATCCTTCACACTTGCTTCCTTGTTGTGTCATCATATTATTCCTTGCATCCCACAAGTTGGAATTCCTAATGAAAAACTTTTGCTTCCTTTCTCTATCCGTGAGTCCTTTAATGAGAGATTTATCAGAGAAACTTGAGGATATTTGATGTCCTCATCTAGCAGATGTTTTCTTCTATGATGATCCCAATCGATGATGATCTTTGCTTCTTATAAATACTCATGAGGTTTCCTAAAAGCTTCCTAATCAGTAGGATTTAGACCAGACATACTTTCTTCCTATGTCATGAGATCTTAACTCTAATACTTTTATCATGATGTTTCCTTCTAATGCATTCTATTTGCTTTACATTGCTACCTATCTATAACTTACAAGTAAAAGAAACCTTCTAATGAAGAAGATTATCTTAGTCATCTTTTAGCTTCTTCCTTCTTACGCTTCTAATGAACAACGTATGCTTCTTCCATCTTGTTCTTCTTTGGTGGTCTTTCATCATCAACATTTGCATGATCCCTTTCTCTCTTCTTATTTCTTGGATTCTCAGGACAATGACTCCGGTAATGTCTCATGTTGTGGCAATTGTAACATTCAACCTTGGATAGGTCCAAATTCTTCTTTGGTCCTTTGAACTTCTTGAAAGTTCCCTTATTTTTGTAATGAGCAGAGTAAACATTCAATGTGTTTTCTTCTTCATTCTCCTTTTTGTTGTTTACCATCGATATTATGACTTCTTCTTGACTACATGCATTCCACATTTGTTCAAATATTGGCAAATCTTTCCAACTGTTGAGTCCCGATGCAAAGACACTCCAAGATTTAGGTAGTCCTAGGAGAGCAGTAATTACGAGCTCATTTTCTAGGACAACTTCATCTTTTTCTTGGAGTTCATCCTTGATTCTAGATATCCTTATAAAGTATGATGAAACAATATCATCATTTATCATCTTAACAGTTCTTAGTTCATTCTTGCGGCTTTCTATTTGACCAATGTTCTTGATTGTGAATAACTTTGAGAGAGCCTCATACATTTCTTGAGAAGAATTTATGTTGGATATGTATGGAATTAAATTATCCTTAACTCCACCCACTATTAGATTCATAGCCACGATTTCAAGTTCTCTAAACTTCACTTTATCTTCTTTACTTGATTCATCAATAAGCTTTTTGAATTTTCCTTGAACAAGATCTAGAACTTTATTCTTTTCAAGAATGAGATCTATTCTCTTTTTCCAGGCCCTGTACTTAGAGGCTCCTTCTAGTTTGTTCTCTTCCTTCATTGAGTTTGTCATGTTGATATCTTTTATTTCTAACCTTGAAAATCCTTATTCTCTTTTTAATAGATCTTCAGGTTGCCTTTTTCCTTCCTTCTTTCACCTTAGGTCTAATACCATGTTAGAAAATCAGAAAGGCAGAAATATTTTCTTATGTTGATAATTACTTGTGATATTCTTTTGTTCTTATTAACTTTCTTATGTTCTTCTTTTATCTTTGTTTCATCAAGCAATTATGAAAAGCAAAAACATGAAGGTCAGGGACACCAAATGTAGGCGGACAACTATGGCTAAAACCCCTATATAGGGGAATACCCCGTCAAGAACTCTTCGTTTAGTAATTCAGATTGAGATGGACCAAGACCCTAACCCAACATACTTTCCTCCTCCACCAAGTCAACTTTCCAAGATGATATAGTAGTATCTTCTTATCCAGTAGCTCCAACCCAACAACAATCTAGAAATTCGACTTCCTAGTTGCAAAATTTCGACCCCCAACAACAGAAGTTCAACCTCCTAGTTACTGCAGATTTTCGGTCCCATTCCAGCAGCTGCACAACTTCACATGTGTGGGAAAGAGAGAAAATTTTGACTTCTTATGCTTGTGAGAGACCTCCTTCTCCTTCACTATCCTTCTTCCTCCTCTTCCTTGAAATTCACACTTTTTCTGGCCCCAGAAGTTGCAAATTGAACTTGTTGTGAGTGAGTGACAAATGAGGTCGAGTTGTTGCCTTTATATAGTGATTGTGTTGCCCAGTTTTAGGCTGACTTGTCCATTTTTAGGCCGACTTGTCCAGTTTTGAGGCCGACTTGTCCAATTTTTAGGCCGACTTGTCCAGTTTTGAGGCTCACTGAACAATTAAGTCAACACATATATCTAGGACTTCATCATCATGCATAAGCATATGTGTTAGTCAAACACAAATATCAATAAGTTACACATATAACAAACTTGATTAGACTAGGTTTTGAATGGACAAACATACACTCTAGGACATTATAAGGGTCTTGCTTATGCACCCTACCAAACCTTAATGATCTAGGGTTTCAATACAAAACATAGAAACCCTAAGTTACCAGTACTTCAAAGCTTCAGGATTTCAGACATTACCATTCAACCCTAACAAGTTAGGGTTTCCATAACCATACCAAAACCCCAAACATGACATCATCAAAACATCAAACATTTTCTTTTGACTTCAACAATAACCCTAAGTAGATTAGGGTTTCATACATTATCATCGACATACTCTTAAGTTGAGGTTTTTCACAACGAATATTTCTAGGGTTCCACAAGAGTAATCAAAGATATGAGGAGGGTAGATTTATCTAATGATGAATCACCCAATCAAGAATCTTAAAGATTCAAGAATGCTAGACAAATGATGTTAGTAATAGTTTATCAAGAATGAATATGAAGAGAACAAAAACTTGTAGTTCAAAACATACCTCTTGTTTCTTAACAAACCTTGTAATTACAATGCCTTGTCTTGTGAGGCCTTCTTCCGTGAGTCTTCAACAAGTTTTTCCTAAACAAGGAAAATGAGTAGAAATGTGATTAGTATTTAATGAAAGCAAGACTAGATAAGTGAGGTGTTAAAATTGGCAATTAGGGCCAAATTCCATATGGGTCAGCTTATTTATGGCAAGTGATATTTTTATTGGATCCCTCTTGATGAGAGGTATAGGATTGATCTAAAGATCATCCGATTCCGATAAGTATTTATGGAGATATGAATTCATTTTGATTATGGAATTATTATCAAGCTGACCAACAACTTGAGTAGGCTTAGAAGCCTAATAGACATGCCTATTCATAATCTACGTTTTAATATAAATTGGCAAGGACTTGAAGTCATTTGAACGCACATTCTTCATGTGATCTCCTCTCCACGTCTTAGGTTTTTGGTGAAGGAGAGACACTAATGAAGAATGCCCTTGCTGCAGATGAAGCCCTAGTCACAGTCAACGTAATACCCTAATTCATGGAGATATATATACGCACAACATTCAAGGGATACATATGCAGCTATATGTATGAACAACATGGAAACCTCAAACCTAGCTGCAATACAAACAAGCCTAATACGCTGGTCATTGATGATACTTATACGCAGATCATGGAGATTCTATGCAGGTCATGAAGACTCATACACAGTCAATGATGACACTTATACACAGATCATGGAGATTCTACGCAGGTCATGAAGACTCATACGCAGTCAATGATGACACTAATACGCAGATCAGGGAGACTCATATACGCTGTAATAGGACATGTTATACACAGTTCTAAGTGGATGTTATACACTGTACTTATACGTTGTTCATAGTGGATGTGACACGCTGTTCAAAGCGGATGTTATACGCTGTTCATAGAGATTTCTTCACATAGTCATATAAGATATGTTCTCGTAGTCATGGGAGATATGTTCTCGCAGTCATGGGAGATATGCTCACGCGGAGACATGTTCATCCTCTGCTCATGGATTAACATATAGCTGTTGCCATAATAATAGTGATCTCATCTGAGACTCAATATTATGACCTGTTCAGGTACTATGACTTGATGGGCAGTAATGTTGATGCATATAGCAATCAATGGTATAATCTATTCATTGACATGGCATGGAAGACACACTATGTATAATATGGCAGACAACATACATGGGCATGAGCAACATAATGATCATGAGCAGCATAATGTATGGGTGGCATCATGAGCAGCACAATGATCATGAGCAGCGTAATGCATGGGCAACATCATGAGCAGCATAATGTATGGGCAACATCATGAGCAACATAATGTATGGGCAGCATAATTATGCATGATGATATGAGCATGGGCAGCTTGATGATGAATAAGACCATGGAAGATGCAGCATGATGAGCAGCATGAAGATGAGAGCAGCTCAGTCATCTAGGTTCAACACATGTGACAGTACAACATGGTGTCACATGGTTATGTGTTGCAAATGAACGGGAGGCAACACTATGATAGGTGAAGGAGTCACCTTAGAGAATCAGTTGAAGCAATATGTCTTCAATTGATCTCTGCAGATATCAAAAGTCAAAGTGTTGACTTCTATTGTAAATGTACTATCTCTCATTTTCTCTACTGAACTTTGAAGAACATAAAAGAAGAATTGATCAAGGGTTTCCCCACATTGTGGGGTTTGTCCCTGGCTAGTGCCACATCTTGTGTCCTCGTGTCTTGGCTTGTCTTCTGCGATTTATATTTATGTTCTATCTACAGTTTATTTTAATGCTGATGTGATTGCTAATCTGGAAAAATATATTGGAAAATTAAAATAAATGCTCTAGCATAGAACATACCTAAATTTAACATGGTATCAGAGGTGAGGTGAAGACAATGCCCAAGCAAGAGTGAAAGAGGAATCACCAAAGACAATAGGGACAAGACAAAATGATCAATGGGTTCCGCTTCTCTCTTCTAAGTTCACAAAGGGTGAAGTCGAAGCAGAGCATATTATCAGACTGGTGTAGCGGAAGTTTCTGATGGCCCATCTAAAGATCACTCCATTTGGAAGTTCAGATCTAAGGGTGGAAGGAAAGGCAGATGCCTTGGTCGCAATAAGTTCGACCATTATGCGAAGGAGTGTCCGAATGGCAGAGACACATCTCTTGATGACGATAACAATCATTCTAGGGACATCTTCAATGATCAAAGGAATGACTGGTAATGCAGGTCATCAAGGAAATGGTCGACTCTTCAAAGAAATTAAGGAACCTCAGAATCTCTTTTATGTACCTGAACGCAAGAAGAACTTGGTGTCCATTTAAGGAATGGAAGTCGAAGGTTTTAAGGTGGCATTCGTCGATGGAAAGATATGCGTTTGAAAATAAAATTTTCAAAGATGTTTTTGAGTTCAGGGTTGTATTACGTTACAGGAAGTCCACTAGGGACCATGTACATTGACACATAGCACCGGAGGTCTGTGAGTCAAATGGTGACGGGGAAGCCTGAATTCAAAAAGAGCATGAAAGTACATGTGTGAGATGTACCGAAGGAAAATCTTACAAGGGACCATTCCCCCTCATGTAGCGGGTCCACAGGTTTGGAACAACCCGTGGAGTTTGAGATTCATGAACGAGAATCTCATGTATACAGGTGGAAGAAAGCCCTTTATGGCTTGAAGCAAAACACCCTGGGCGTAGTATGAGAGGATTGATAGCTGTTTGATGAAGCTGAGATTCACTAGGAGTGAAACCGATCCAAACCATTACCTGAAGGTTGTGGATGATAGACCTCTCATACCGACACCTTATGCAGACGAACTATTTCTGACAGGTGCAGACCCTCTCATTTGCAGAAGTAAGAGGGAGTTGGATTCCGGACATATGTTTTGTAGTTAGCATGGTGAGCTCATATTTGGTTGAGCCTCACTGGATTGGTGCCAAGAATCTTCTGAGATATCTTCGGGGCACAATCTCTCATGGATTGAGATACACTGCCAGAAATATGAAAATTGCATGATTATTCGAATGCTGACTGGGCAGGCAGTGTGGAGGATCACTAGAGCACTTCTCAGTGCTGGTTCTCTTTGGATTCTGCTTTGATATCATGCATGAGCAGGAAGCAGAAATCGGTTGTTATAAGTATCGCCGAGACCGGATACATAACTACGAGTATGACCTCGTATGAAGTTGCCTGGTTGTGGAAACTCTTCAGTGAGTACACATGATGAATACCACTGTGATTCTCTGTGACAACTAGAGGTGGGATTCGATTATTGAGGAATCTCGTATTCAATGATTGCTCCAACAGATAGACATCAGACACTGCCTTATCTGGGATATGGTAAGTCGATGAGCAAGGAGGCTCCATCGCACTGAGATGATGTACAGGTCGCTACACTTTGTCAGAGCCTCGGGGAAAGATCAAATTTGTGATTTTCCCGAACGACTTGGAGTCATCGAGAGACCCTTGTAAAAGGGTCCTGCATGTTGCATACATTGAGCTCTGGGAGCTCTGGGGGCTTGCGGTTCTTACTGGAGCAACATACGACCACAGGGTGACTCACCCTCCCCTGGTGGTGCGCACTGGGACATGATGATTCGCTCTCCTGTGGACAAGATGATTCTCTCTCTTGTGGGACAAGATGATTTGCTCTCTTGTGGGACAAGATGATTCACTCTCCTGTGGACAAGATGATTCACTCTCTTGTGGGACAAGATGATTCACTCTCTTGTGGGACAGGATGATTCGCTCTCCTGTGTAGCAGGATGATTAGTTCTCCTGTGAGGCCTGGATGATGTGTTCTCCATGACGATTGTGTAGTAGGATGATTAGTTCTCCTGTGAGGACAAGATTGATTAGTTCTCATGTCGAGGCATCCTACCCATGCAGTCTGGGACTCATGGGAAGTACCTATCATCTAATCAATCAGTAGGGAAATGAGGATAGGGATCATAGTAGTATCGATGGACGCATTGCTGTATCTACCATACTCCCTATGCTAGGATGACCTTCATTGATTTGGGATCAATGATACTGGTCTGGGACCAGTTGTAGGAGTTGTACCCACTATGACGCTGACTTCGGGTCAGTTGAGACTGGTCTGGGACCAATGGTACATACTTTGAGACTGACTTCGGGTCAGTGGAGGACTGGTCTGGGACCAGTGAGAGTGGTACATACTATGACGCTGACTTCAGGTCAGTTGAGACTGGTCTGGGACCAATGGTACATACTTTGAGACTGACTTCAGGTCAGTGGAGGACTGGTCTGGGACCAGTGAGAGTGGTACATACTATGACGCTGACTTCAGGTCGGTTGAGACTGGTCTGGGACCAGTGGTACACACTCTGAGACTGATGATATTGGTCTGGGACCAGTGGTAGGAGTGGTACCCACTATGACGCTGACTTTGGGTCAGTTGAGACTGGTCTAGGACCAGTGGTACACACTCTGAGACTGACTTCGGGTCAGTGGAGAATGGTATGAGACATTCTCGATCAATTCTTCTTCTTCATGGTTTAGCAGAGCAGAGCAGAGCCAACAGAGCTGAGCAGAGCTAGCAGAGCTGAGCAGAGTTGAGCAGAGCCAGTAGAGCTGAGTAGAGCAGTGTAGGGCACTGATGGCAGAGACAGTACAATCGGACATATGGATCAGCGGATGGAGTTCTCTCTAGTTGAGAGGGAGTGTTAAAATTGGCAACTAGGGCCAAACTCCATATGGGTTAGCTTATTTATGGCAGCTGATATTTTTATTGGATCCCTCTCGTCGAGAGGTGTAGGATTGATCTAAAGATCATCTGATTTCGATAAGTATTTATGGAGATATGAATTTATTTTGATTATGGAATTATTATCAAGCCGACCAACAACTTGAGTAGGCTCAGAAGCCTAATAGACATGCCTATTCATCATCTACGTTTTAGTATAAATTGGCAAGGACTTGAAGTCATTTGAACACACATTCTTCATGTGATCTCCTCTCCACGTCTTGGGTTTTTGGTGAAGGAGAGACACTAATGAAGAATGCCCTAGCTGCAGATGAAGCCCTAGTCACAGTCAACGTAATACCCTAATTCATGGAGATATATATACGCTGAAATGGCACAGCATGGAGATATATATATGCACAACATTCAAGGGATACATACGCAACTATATGTATGAACAACATGGAAACCTCAAACCTAGCCGTAGTACAAACAAGCCTAATATGCTGGTCATTGATGATACTTATACGCAGATCATGGAGATTCTACGCAGGTCATGAAGACTCATACGCAATCAATGATGACACTAATACGCAGATCATGGAGATTCTACACAGGTCATGAAGTCTCATACGCAGTCAATGATGACACTAATACGCAGATAAGGGAGACTCATATATGTTGTAATAGGACATGTTATACACAGTTCTAAGTGGATGTTATACACTATACTTATATGCTGTTCATAGTGGATGTGACACGCTGTTCAAAGCAGATGTTATACACTGTTCATAGAGATTTGTTCACATAGTCATATAAGATATGTTCTCGTAGTCATGGGAGATATGTTCTCGCAGTCATGGGACATATGTTCACGCAGAGACATGTTCATCCTCTGCTCATGGATTAACATATAGCCGCTGCCATAATAACAGTGATCTCATCTGCGGCTCAATATTATGACCTGTTCAGGTACTATGACTTGATGGGCAGTAATGTTGATGCATATAGCAGTCAATTGTATAATATATTCATTGACATGGCATGGCATGGAAGACACACTATGTATAATATGGCAGAAAACACACATGGGCATGAGCAGCATAATGATCATGAGCAACATAATGTATGGGCAACATCATGAACAACATAATGTATGGGAAGCATCATGAGCAGCATAATGTATGGGCAGCATCATTGGCAGCATAATGATGCATGATGATATGAACATGGGTAGCTTAATGATGAATAAGACCATGGAAGATGCAGCATGATGAGTAGCATGAAGATGAGAGTAGCTCAGTCAACTAGCTTCAACACATGTGACAGTACAACATGGCGTCACATGGTTATGTGTTGCAAATGAACGAGAGGCAACACTATGATAGGTGAAGGAGTCACCTTAGAGAATCAGTTGAAGCAATATGTCTTCAACTGATCTCTGCAGATATCAAAAGTCAAAGTGTTGACTTCTATTGTAAATGTACTATCTCTCTCACTTTCTCTGCTGAACTTTGAAGAACAGAAAAGAAGAATTGATTAAGGGTTTCCCCACATTGTGGGGTTTGTCCCTGGCTAGCGCCACATCTTGTGTCCTGGTGTCTTGGCTTGTCTTCTGCGATTTATATTTATGCTCTATTTGTAGTTTACTTTAATGCTGATGTGATTGCTAATCTGGAAAAGATATTGGAAAATTAAAATAAATTGCTCTAGCATAGAACATACCTAAATTTAACATAAGGCAAACTAAAAATGCAACTAGTAATGAGATACTTACCTTTGGAGGTTGGTGAGGGCTCCCTCCAATCTTGAGGGATACCTATAACTTTAAGGACAAAATAAAAAATGTTTTTCCATAATATGTTAAACCTGCAAACACCAAAAATCAAGATAAAATAACTAAAGCTTAGATCAAAGGACTTAGTAGTGTAAGTCCCTTATATCGAGTTCTTCAGGCTTAATCGTGTTTGGAGATCCTTCTTCAACAACATTGGCTTGGTCTCTGCTTCGTTTCTTGTTCTTCAGATTGTCAGGACAATCACTTCTTTAGTGACCCATTTTGTGGAATTGGTAGCATTCTATCTTAGACATATCAACTTTGCTTCTTGGCCCTCTTGACTTCTTGGAGCGTCATTTCTTGTGAGAAGGGCAGTATGCATTTGAAACCTTTTCTTCTTCATTTTTGGATACTAATGAAATTCTCATTTCTTCTTGGATGCAAGCATTCCACAATTGCTCAAAGGTAGGAGCTTCTTTCCAATTGTTGATGCCTGAAGCAAAAGAACTCCAAGTAGATGGTAATCCCAATAGTGCAGTGATTACTAGCTCCTTTTCCGTACAATTTCATATGTGGCTTGAAGTTCATCTCCAATTCTAGATATCCTTGTGAAGAAGGAAGCCACAATATCATCCTTTGTCATTTTTGTAGTCCTTAACTCATTTTTCAAACTTGCTACTTGACCGATGTTCTTGATAGTGTATAATTTTGACAAAGCTTAATACATTTCTTGAGGATGGTCTATATTGGAAATGTATGGGACAAGATTGTCCTTTATGCTTTCTACCATTAATGTCATAGCCAGTGTCTTTGACTCTGTATACTTCAGTTTGTCTGCCTCACTGAATTCTTTGTTAGGTTTCTTCACCTTTCCTTTAACCAAATCCAAGACCTTGTTCTTTTCAAGAATGAGGTCAATTCTCTTCTTCCATGCTCTGTAATTTGATGCTCCTTCCAACTTGTTCTCACTCTTTATTGTGTTAGACATTGTCCTTTAAGATAATGAGCTTCTTCCCTTATAAGAGCTCCTTATATAATCCCTTGATCAATCATTTAGACTCCTAGTAGATTCTCAAAACTGCCTTTCTCCTCCTTCACCTTAGCTCTGATTCCATGTTAGAAAATCAGAAAGGCAAAACAATTTTCTTATATAGATAATTACTTGTGATTCTTTTATCTTTATGTTCTTTTATTTTTAGTTCATCAAGCAATTACCAAAATAATAACACAAGGACAACAAAAGTACGTAGACAACCAGGGAAAAAGCCCTATCTAGGGAAAACCCAATAAACAATTCTTCTTTCAATTGTTTTCGAGATAATTCAAGACTATTTGACCTAGACAAAACTTCCTCCACACCAAGTCAACCCTCAATCCTTCTTGCAGATGATAACCCTTCAAAAGTAACTTCGACCTAGCAGCATAAACATGCAGTGGCAACTTCGACCTAGTAGAAGCAACAACAACAACTTTGACTAGACTAGGAAAATTTCGGTCTCCCTTGATACACCTTAGAAGTGAGAGAGATTTGGTCCAAAATTTAGATCTTGGCATATTCTATCTTCCTCCAAAACTCACACTCGTTTCTAGCTCTCCTTCCATCCCTTTTCCGACTTTGCACTTCCCAAATTCCAGCTTTAGATATCGAACTATGTGTGAGAGAGTGAGATGCTCTAAATGAATTTGAACTTCCTTGTATATATATCCTTTCACTGAGGTCGAATTACCTTTCTTGTGGCTGACCTGATCTTCTTGAGCCGACTTGGTGTGGAGGAGACCAAATTCATTTTGACTAAAAAATAATTCTTTTTACATGATTCGAAAGCCCCAGAAGGGTCTCTTTTAATGCACAATAGCTCTAATGACATAATAAATCCTAGAAGTCCTCAATGGGGACTTTGACCTAAAACATGATGACCCAAACATGAAGCCCATGCTTAAATAAGTCATAATAATACTAATAATAAAAATATTTTATTCATTCTTTTGAAAAGTACATTTCATTGTGACTCATACATTTATGAAGATGGAACCTAGTTACATATTTCAACACTTCACATCTCTTTCCTTGATGGCAAATCAAACTCTCTCATTCAATGATACATTACTCTCTCTCTCTCTCTCTCTCTCTAATGCTCTTACACACCTCTTACACTCTCTTACAAACTTTAATGACTCGTCATAAAAAGATTCCTCTTACACCTCTTTAATGCATATGTTACACTTCTCCTTAATGGCTCAAATTACTAAGGCATGTGTTCTTCTTCTTTATGGCACAAGTCACTAAGACGTGCGTACTCCATCTTGATGGCATCAGTTACTAAGGCAAGAGTACCTCCTTTATGGCATAAGTCACACTCCTATTTTGGAATATGTAACTTCTCCTCAAGGCATGGGAGCCACTCCATGAATACGACGTCCTTTATCTTCCTATATATATTAGCCTCCCATCCTCTCATTGTGAAAGGAGAATACGAACTTTAGAAAGAGAGAACTAGAGAGCATAGAGAAGAATTGAGAGAGAGAGAGAGTGTCTTGAAGAGTAAGAGAAAAACTTGGTGAACCAAAGTAATTCAATGTTTGCATCAGCTACTACTATTAGAGATCTTCTTCAAATTTGGTGAACTTCTTATTTCTCTCATTGTATTTTGTATCTCTACTGAATAGAAGAAAAATCTGGTTGGGTTTTTCCCTTGTGGGTTTTCCCCTGTTCATTGGGCCTAAACTCACTATGTCTTATTGAGTTCTTGGTTGTCTATCTACAATTGCTTAACTAATATTGCAGATTAAAGAAGTTATTGGATCATGTAATTGTTAGAACATAGAACTTTAAAATTTCAACATATTTAAAGAGCATGTCAAAGGAGAAGATGACAAGTGGTGTGAGGTATTTGCTTGCTTGGTCAAAGTAACATCATTCAGGGAGGTATTTTTCTTGAGAGAGAGAGAGAGACATGTGATGTCACCTTCATCATTGTTGCTCTATGTTTGCATTTTTGTCATAGAGAGCCCTATGATGTTTTATCTAGTATTTTTCTTGGAGAAAAACGTGGATCTATAAATATTTTATGGTTATCTTTTTCGAGAGATTTGTAGATCTAGAGTCCACTAAATGATATTTTATTGGAAATGAGATGGAGTTCATATATATAAGGATTTAGTTTCTACCACTACTATTCATAGTTGGCCCTCGATAGGGAAAACCCCTCCAAGCCTAGTTGAACATCATGCAGGAGGAAATCAAGGGCAAACAAACATATGGGAGCCTTTCATAACTTATCTCTTCTTGATCAAATGATCAAACCCTTAATGATTTGGATATGGTAGAAAATCCCTTTGAAAATCCTTGGTCGAGAGGAGCTTGGGTACATTACTTTTATAGGAATGGGTGCATTCCTTCAATGGAATGGTATATCCTCCACAGTTGAGAGGCAGAGAGACACATCATTCTTATCTTCACTTGGGAAGATAGAATGGAGTATTGGGTAAGCATCTGGAATTGGATACTCTTTTAGGATGTATTAGGGCATCCAAGATAAGAGTAGTCGTAGAGGACTGATATTCTTTGAGGACTAGGAATCCAAGATAAGAATAATCCTGGTGGAACATACTCTGAGAGAACCCAGGTGGGGTATCTTCCAGAGACAATGATGAGGGTGTCTATAAATCATTGGTCTCGCCAGCATTGTGCTCTAATCTTGTGGAGAGATAGAGTGGTTAGTCAAGGCCTTGCTATGTGACAATGTTGGATGACATGATGCTAAACAGATGGGTTACCAATCTGACTCTTCTTATGAGAATTCTTCAAATTGAGAATGTCCAAGTACCTTGTATGAATTATGAATACCTCCCTAGTTAAGAGGGAGTGTTGAAATATGTAACTAGGTTCAGTCTTCATAATGACATGTGTAATCATGATTTTATGTAATTGATGAAAAGAAGAAAAATAAAATTATTTATGTTATGCTTGAGTCATGGGTTTCATGCTCAAGGAATTTTATTTTATAGATGAAGCTCCCATTGTGAGCTATTAGGTTTGGTCATCAAGTCATAAAGTCTATTGAATCAATGTCATGTACTGAAGACCCATTGGGCATGTTACATATGTAATTAAGTCATTGTAAAGAGTCTAAAGATCCTCCAAGACCAAGTCCAAGCACCTCCAACAAGTCGACCTTCAATGAAGCAATCAACCTTCACTAAGATCAAGTCGGCCTAGAGTCAATGGCAAGTCGGCCTCAAGTCATGAACAAGAAGCCTATATAAGGAGGCACTCGACCTCTCTCAAGGACACACTTCACACTTGACACTCGAACACAAGTAAGAGGAAAAGGTGTGAGATAAAGGAGGACGAAAGAAGGAAAGAAGATCAAAGTTTTTGGGATCAATTTTGGGCTACTTCTCTCCACACGTGCGAAGAGATCTAGGGTTTCAATTTGCTGCAGAAAGGTTGAGTTGCAGTCACATCAAAGTGTCAAAAGATTGGTGTCAACAAGGTCTAGTTTGAAGGCTGAATTCACTAGGAAAGAAAGGGAGGCATAGCGAAGGCAAAGGAGGATAGATCTCTCCATTATCTCCTCTCTCATGTGACCTAGGGTTTCTGAAGCTAGGGCCGAAAAGTTGCAGAAGTTGCAAGTAAGCCGAATTGCGATAAAGAAGGACAAAGTTGTAGTAAAAATGTTGCTAAGGTCAAAGTTGGAATCAAGGAAGAAGCTGCTTTGACTTAAGGGCAAGAGTGACTTGGTCTTGTAGGAATCTTGGTCTTGGAATTCATCACTTGAAGATTCTATAAGAAGAATTTGTTTGGGTTTTCCTCTCAAGTTGGAGAGGTTTTGGCCCTGGCTGATCGCCTACATTTTGTGTCCCTTGTCTCATGCTTATTTATGATTTGGTAGCTGTTTGATGATAGAAAACATTAACATAATCAAGAGAAAGAAAGAAGCTAATAAAAGACTAAGTAAAGTTGCATCACAAGCAGTATCATTTCTAGAGAAATCAACTCATCCCTCTTCCCTAGATTTCTCAACATGGTATCAGAGCTAAGGTGACAAATCAAGGAAGGGCAACTCAATAGGGGACACTCAAGCATTCAAGGACTGAAGTTCTAGAAGGGCATCAAAGCATCTAGAAGATCATCTCATCCTCAAGGCATCTTGAAGACAAGGTCTACATCATCTTCTTAGAAGTGTCAAAACCCTAGATCGATCAAAGAAGAAGTCTACACTAGAAGTATTCTTGGATCCTCGCTCAAGTCATCATCAAGGAAAGAGACCACAAAAACCCTACCTCTACTCAAGTTGAAGAGATCTACAAATCAAAGTAACTTGAAGTCTACTCATCCAAGAGAAGCAAGATCAAGGACGTTGTCATCATCATCAAAGAATTCAAGGTGATCTCCCTCTCTTTGGAGTCAAGGATCACTCTTGAAGAAAAACATCTTCATCAAGAAGAAGTTTTCAATTACCTATATCATCATCAAATTCAAGAAGGCAACAGGTTGAAGGAGCATCCTCACAAGTAAGTATATTTATGTCTACATCTGAATCTGTCAAAATTTCTTTTTGCAAGGAAAGAAACAAATTGGTTGGGGCTTCAAATTTTCTTGCATGGAAGAAGAGGACAGATCTGAACCTCATGGAACATGTTAAGGGCTCAATCACTAAACCTCCAAAGGAATATGCTCAAGCACTTGCAAGGTATATGAAAGGGGAAGTAAGGGCTCAAAGGATTCTCATAGAATCCATCAAGGATCCCCTCATTCCCTATGTATCTAAACTAGAAACATCAAAAGAAATATATGACAAACTTGTAGAGTTGTTTCCGTAAGCACTGTAGGAGAAGTAATCTCGTTAAGACAAGAACTCTACAAATTGAGGATATTAAAAGAAGAAGGAATAACCTCATACTTTATGAGGACATCTGAAATTAGCGACCAACTACAAGATTTGGGGGAAATAATGTTTGACAAGGAGATGACTACTAGTACTAAATGCACTTCCAGAGGAATGAGGTAACTTTACATCAAGCATTTATGGGAAGAAGGAAGCTACTCCATTCAAGGATCTATGGTCACTATGTAAAATAGAAGAAACCAGGTTGAAGGCAAAATCTTATGTAGGATCAAATGAGTAAACTCAAGCATATGCTACTATATCAAAGAGAAAATGGAAGTTTGGGAAATTTGGTACTCAAAAAAGAAAGAAGAACATGAGAAAGGTTTAATGCTATGGATTTCAAGAATATGGGCACTACAAGAGAGATTGTCCTAAACTGAAGAAGCCTGTATCACTGAAGAAGTGGAGGAAGCTTAAAAGAAGAAATCCAAGAAAGAGGAAGTAAAATATCTCTACTATGATTGAGATAGTCTTCCTCACCTAGTTCTTTTCAAGTTTCTATTTTCAATTTTTTTGTTGTATAGCTATGATGGTAGGAATTACTAAGAAGCATCATAGGATGCATCATGCAATCATAGAAGCATAAAGCAAGAGCTCATGACATTATCTTAGAAGAAGCATGAAAGATAGTTAAATAGAAGTCTATGGCAACCACCTATAGAAGGATGTAGCTCTTGGTAACCTCATTAGAAGCATAAGTAGTACTTATGGGAAGAAGAAAGTCATCTAGTATAAAATCTCATCATACATCATTCAAGAGGAGCATTTGCCAGAAGAGGATAATCAAGATCCTCCGTTGGAATCTTCACTGGAAGGTTCACCTATTGAAAGGAGCAAGTGTTTCACCAAGAATTCCACCTTGTATGGGATTCATGAAATAAAGGTATGATGTCATAAGATGTGAAGCAGGTCAAGATGATTGGAGTTCTTTCAATCAAGGAAGCTGCTGAAGGAAGTCTAGATGACCTAAAGGAAGAAATGAGGTATGTATGCATATATTTAATTAAGTCATGTCATATGGTTGCAAATATCATGGATGAATGCTCTACCTCGAGAGCATGATCAAAATAAAGGATCTCCTTCTTTGAAAGGATGTAGGAAGGCATGGTTCACACATTGACTAGATGAAATCAACATAATATGTCCTCATATGAAATATGAGGTGGTTGACAAAAATTAGAAGAACTATGATTGGAAGTTCCTGGAAAGTAATGTGTGAAGAAAGAAAGGAAGAGATCATGAAAAATGCAACTATGGAAAAGGAAATCAACATCCAAAGACTAAAATATTTGACTATGATATCTCCATGGAAAGATATAAAGATCCTGATGAAGTCTGAAAAGGAAGAGACCCTTGACATTGTATATCATTTTGGAGATGTGTCAATACATATGCAGGATGTTGATGCGAACAAGGAGATGTCATGATGAAAGACCAACACAAAGGTAATTTTAATTTAATGTTTTTGAACAATATATGGATGGGCTAATGCAGGGTTGCCAAGGGAAGAGTTGTGGATGTCTTCTACAACTAAGGCTCATGTGGCAGGATGAAAGGTCCTTAAGGAAAACATGACATGAAGAAGGCAACAAGGCATGAATGAAGGCCATATATGAACTAATGGATCACTTTCCGATGATAGGAAGGATGACATGGCTGACATGATTCATGAATGAAAGTGATGGATGGTTTTGTGCCCTACAAAGAAGTCCCAAAAGATGTAGGCTTCATATTAAAGAAGAAGTTCATGACATCGAAAGAGGAAGTCCTACAAGCAGTTGGTTATCCCATGATCTCCACCTAGAGAGCTGCTGAAAGCAAGTCCTTGGTCGAGAGGGGAGCTTGGTCAAGTCCCTAATTAAGAGGGAGCTTGGGTACATTCCTTTTATAGGAATGGGTGCATTCCTTCAATGGAATGGGTATATCCTCCCTAGTTGAGAGGGAGAGAGAGACACATCATTCTTGTCTTCACTTGGGAAGATAGAATGGAGGATTGGGTAAGCATCTAGAATCCGATACTTTTTGAGGATGTATTAGGGCATCCAAGAATAAGCGTAGTCGTAGAGGATCGATATTCATTGAGGATTGGGAATCCAAGATAAAATAATCTTGGTGGAATATACTTCGAGAGAACTCGAGTGGGCTATGTTCCGAGGGAGACAATGATGAGGGTGTCTATAAACCATTGGTCTCACCAACATTGGTGCTCTAATCTTGTGTAGAGATAGAGCGGTTAGTCAAGACCTTGTTATGTGACAATGCTGGGTGATATGATGCTAAATAAATGGGTTACCAATCCGACTCTTCTTTATGAGAATTCTTCAGATTGAGAATGTCCAAGTACCTTGTATGGACTATGAATACCTCCCTAGTTAAGAGGGAGTGTTAAATATGTACTAGGTTTGGTCTTCCATAATACGTGTAATCAATGATTTTATGTAATTGATGAAAAAAGAAAAATAAAATTATTTATGTT